>RWGZ01000978.1:5144-393055 GCA_009725065.1 Utricularia reniformis
GTAAGAAAATGAAGAGCAAGAGAAAATTATGCATACAATTTGAACAAGGCTCAGCGCCTTATGCCCTGAACCAGTTGAGTCTCTCTTCTTCCAAAGGTGATGTTCCTTCCTTGGTGACTTCTTCACAGGTTTCCTGCATCATATGTTTTAAATTTCAGCAATGGGAATAAGCAAATAATTCCAACAAATAATGCTAGTTCTTTGAACACTTCACACTTCTTCGACATTTAGATTTTAGCCAGACGAAACCCGCAAAACACTTCACATAAAGGTAGTTTCCCATCATGAGGAAATATTATAATTTACAAACACCCCGAATATCTTAAGTAATTGAAGAACTATTCAACTATATGAAAAAACTATTCAACTAAAGCAATCAAAAGAATAAACCTACTTCTGAGGGGCATCCAATGCAATTATAAAACGGTTGCTCTGGTCATTTTGCCTCAAAGAAGACACAGCAGTTGCCTGTGATGTTTTATTCTATGGAAAAAAGGAAAAATACCAATCTATGAATAAACATTAATCAAGCCAATAAAGCAACTTTAGAATAAGTAAAAGGCCTACAACTAAGTAGCTCTTGCCTGCAGGGTAGATAGGGTCAGCCTCCACGCATTCTCAGATGAGGAAACATAGTGCACTGGAGGTAAATAGCTTGGTGGAAATTCGAGTTTAATGGATAAAAACTGGAGAAAACACAAGCTTCACATCATTTGAAGATCAAACATACTCTCTATTCCAAGAAGAAGACGATGAAACTAATAGGGAAGAGTAAAAATAACCTGATTTTGAGCCATAGAGCAAATTCCAATCGAACCTGAACAAATAGGATTTCAAACAAGCATTATATACAGAAGATTCAAGTAAGAAGACAACCAAAATTATGCAAAATTCGAAATTCAAGAAACATGCCCACAGATAGCAAAACCCCTCCCTCAATCTCAAGTTCCCAACGTCGCGATCAACTAAACAAGGACCCAAAACTCGTTCAAAATGAAACAACGCCCACTCCATTCCCGATTTTCTTATCAGTTATCACCTCCTAAAGAGTGAGGCATAGGCCCAACCTCTGCACCACTGGACTTGGACCACAACTTCAGCCCAATATTAAAAAATGGTATATTTGTAAATTATTTAATAAAACAAATATTAAATTTTAATGTCAAAATTCGCTTGTTAATTTAAATGTTCTAAATATCATTACAATTGCGGGATGATATCGATTAATATACTACTGGTTTGATACAAATATGTTATATCATATATATATTAATGAAGACAACCACGATAATATGCATGTTGTGGTCTAAAAATCGGGGGTATCAACAGTCGTTCGGTTCGTTACAAGACGAACTCGGTTTTAATTTGTTTAGTATGGGGAAACGATTATAATGAAATAAAAAAGAACACGGTAAATTTAGAGTGGAAAACCCCTGAAAGATAGGAAAAAACCACTTGACTTAGAGCAAAAAATGCCCTTAGTCGATCCACTAATCAAACTGTTTATGACAAAGCGCGATGATTGATACCAGAATCACAAAGAATAGAAAGAACTAAAGGAAATACAGCCAGAGTCGAGAGGAATCCTTTCTTCCGTTTCCGAAGTCTTCCTTTTATATGCCTCCACAGTTGTGTAAATAATAGGGTGTCGTTTTGTGCTTATTCCACATAACTAGGTCGGCCTAAGTCGGGCGGGAAAGCCGCCAGGCATGACCCTATATGGCTGTGCGGCGTCAGACCTTTCGGCGCTGCTAACCGGTTATCTCCCGATCGGAGGAAGGTTCGTACGATTCTGTCAAGTACGCCTCTAACAGGGTTGTCAGAGCTTGTTGTCACATGTTGAGAAATGTGGATGACCCAAAGCGCAATCTGTGCAATCTGGACCGATCGGTCCCGATGAGGGGAAACACGCAAGATTTTGGCCTTCGGTCCCCGATCGCTAAGCACGGGCTTTCGAGCCTGTTTGTTCTCATCGGGCCGCCCTTTTACGGGAGTTAGATCTGGGACCTCCAAGTTCGGTTTATGTCACTTAGACTGACCTGACAAGGCTTGGGTCTAACCTGGTTCGGGATATCGGGTTCCGAAGGTCTCATACATGCATTTTTTAATTAAAATTTGTATTTAAAACATGTAATTTTCTATACGGAGCAAAACGGCTCCAATCCATATATTCAGAAATAGTAATACGAGAAATATTTTAGATTCAAATAAACATGGGCTGAACACTATTCAGTAAAATCGAATACCGAATTGAATATTGAAATTTTTAACAAACCAATATCGAATTTTAAAAATAGATTCAATATTTGCTTTTTATTATTTTGTCATATGGGTAATTGGTTTCGGTTCGACAAAAGGTTCGTTATTCGATAATTTTTCGAATACCAATAATAACATTTTTATTTAATTTTTAAAATAATATTTTTATTTAATTATATAATAAAATAAAATATTATGATTAATTTCTTTACTAAGTTTATTTTGAAAAATTCGGAAATTTCAATATAAACTAATTCAATCGGCAAAATTTATTTAGGTAGGAAAAGCTAGTTTTGAATTTCATAACTAAAATGAAAGTATATATTTTAACTTAATCGATCTAAATCTTGATTAAATATTTAACTCATAAAAAGTGGATATTAAAACAACTGTCTACTTATTCTTCATATATTAACATGATTCTCCTTCTTTCCTTTTATTCTCTACTTCTATTTCCTAGTTTCTCTGTTTATCTGCTGTCTCTTTTTCGCTTGGGTGCCAAGTATTACAAAAATGAAAGAAGATATTGAATGATTTGATGAATCATCGTGTTGCTTTGATGTTCTACGGGTCTGTTGATCATGTAAAACCTAAAATCCCTGATTATCTTACTATAATCAATAGACCCATGGATTTGGGAAGAGTGAAGGAGAGATTGCATGATGGTTTCTATTATGAGGCAGGTGAATTTGCGGCGGATGTACGAATGACTTTCGCGAATGCGATGAAGTATAACTCAATTGGAAGCATAGTTCATGTTTTCGCGAGGAAAATGGATGAGTTCTTTCTTCAAATGTGGGAATCAAAGATACCCAATTTGAAAAAACACGGTAATGATGAATATGAGTTGAAAATTTGGGAGAAAAGTTCAAGTGGGCGTCAAAAAGATGAATACAGAGCACGGAATAATAGCGTTTTATTGTTCTCTTCGAATATAAGACATCGAAATCTTTGTTCTAATGAAAAGCTTATCTCTCCAGTTTTAAAATGTACAGCTACAAAAATCCAGGAAAAAGAGCAGCAGCAAGAGCTGCATTACACAATGTAATGTATTTTTCTTGTGTAAACTGTTATCTCTTATTTTATCGATCACTAAACTACATTTTCTCTTACAGGTGGAGCAAACAATCTTCTTCAATGACGGGTTGGGCTTGCAAAAAACAATGTGCTCAGTAGTAGAAGGTTGGGCTACACAGAAAACGGATGCTAACAGTTTCCACGGTAGAATTTTGGCTCATACACAATAATGATAATGATGAAAGCAGCCATTGTAGTCATTGAGTTTCTTCATTCTTTGGTTTCCACTCTACATGTCATTTTTTCCTTTGGTTATAAGAGATGTAAAAGATTAGTGTATAGAACTTTTGTTTTCCGTAAAGCATTGCATTGTCATGCATGGAAAGGAATAAAAAGCTTTCATTCTGAATTTCATAACAAAAATGAAAGTATATATTTAAATTGATCTATCTAAATCTTGATTAAATATTTAATTAATAAAAAATGGATATTTAATACAGTTGTCCACTTATTCTTCTATATATTGACATGATTATCCAGGTCTTTCCTTTTATTTTCTACTTCTATTTCCTAATTTCTCTGTTTATATGCTGTCTCATTTTCGCTTGGGTGCCAAGTATTACAAAACTGACGATGATGAAGAGGTGTAGAGTTGAAAGAAAATGATTCAATTTATTCATAATTTTCTCTAGTATTTATCTTACAGATTTCTACAACATGACAATAAATAATAGTCTACTCTAGGATAAGAAAAAGAATGCCCTATATGTCATTTGTCTTCAGCCGCATATTTTGACCTTATTGAGCCATACAATTGTTATCTCTGCATTCATTGAGGCATGATCCTTGAATGCTTGATTCACGGCAACAATATCTAACGTGGAAACTATTTTTATCATCCTCACCGCACATTGGAAAATCTTCTTCGCCATAGAAATTAAGTCTCCTTAGGCAATCTTGGAAAATCTTCAATCCCAATGACTTTGTAAATACATCAGCTGCCTGATCATGAGAACTTACATGAATTAATTTAATGAAACCCGATTGATAATGTTCTCGTATCANTTGGTTTACACATTTACTTAAGTTAACTCATGAGTTATATAATTTTTTAATCAAAATGATAATAATTATTTTATTTAGCATCGGGTCAAATCTGTTTAAGGTTTTCTCGACCCGTGACAACGTGGCCCAAAACGAGTTGACTTGCTATAGGCCACGTGTTCATTTGATCAGTCTAATCCGTTATATATTTTCAATAGGTTCAACCCACGGGTTTGCCCAGCATGATGGGTTTGGTTGGTCCATGACCACCGCTAACTTTAACTCCAAATTTATTTAGATTTGCAATTTTAATTTGTTCATTTGTATTAATATTTATTTTAATATCAGAATTATTCTGTATATAAATGTGGAAAACAAATGTTAATTGAACTATAAATTGATAAATATAATAAAACATAAAATATTTTTAATTTGACTCAAATATATAGGTGTGCAAACTAATCTGGTGATCCGGTTAACCGACGTAATCAAACCGTATTTGGGCCATTTTTCTTGATATACGAACTACAAATATTTAACCGGATATGATACACGGTTTTAAAAAACTTTGGTATGATCCGATCCGATTTGAATTAAGATATTAGATTATATATATATTAGAATTTCATGTATTGTATTTTTATGCTACTCTTCAAATCCTTGAATCCAAAATCATATTTTTTTGTCCAACAATTTATTTATTTAATCTCTTATTTATCAATTGACTTCTACCAAGTCATAATTTATCAACTTAAGAATAAAATAATATTTAGTTAAGAAACATCCGATCATATAGGAATAAAGGACAAATATATCCAAATCAATTCGGTATGATTTTTGTAAAAACCATCAATTATATAATTTAATACAAGTTGAATGTTTAAGACTATCAATTTGTGGAACTTAAAAACATTTTTATTATAAGTTACCCTTTTTGCTTTAGATTAAAATTTAAAATAAAATAGGATATACGTAAATCAATTCAGTATTGCATCGATTTCTTATCATCATTTTATTGATCAGTATCCATTGGATCAAATCAGATCGGATATCTAATCCATTTAATTCATTTGATCAGCACACCCAATTATTCAAATATAATGTTTTTGTTGAAGGCTTTCAATCCAAAACTATCCCTAATACACACTAAATTATATTTTGTTTGTTCCGTTCTACCAAGAGCCTGAGTTGTGGTGAGCTAATCAAATCGTAGTTTTTTTAAACATACACAAAATTAAACCAAAATTACAATGTATCTATAGTTAAAAATCACAATTTAATCATCAATGCTAAAATCATATGTACCATTATTGTGATTTAAGAAATTGACTAATTTATCCTAACATGTATTAAATATAATATTATTATACTTCATATAGAAATGTATATTTGGATTTTACATAAATTATGATTAAAGTATCATAATTTTACTAAACAATTTTATAAATTTTAAATTTTTATATCTCATCAGACCTTCGACATCGAATACTTCCATTTAAAAAGTTGAGCCAATACAAATCATGGTATGAATCAAATACAAAATCTATTAATCAAATACAACTATTGGATGAGTTGATTGGAATCCGCTTAAATCATCCAATTAACACACTACAACTCAACAAAAACAATTAAACCTGGACATTTTAGATAAAAGAATTGAAACTAAAATAATCAATCCAAAATAATGTTGGTTGATGTTCATCTTGATTTGCAAAAAAGATTTATTGAGATTTTAAAATTGAAACGCAGGAACTATAATTTCTCCAGTTTCTCACCGTGCCCATCTGCTTTTCTAGCTAAAGGGATTTTCTGTGACATATACAGATAGAGAAAACAGTTAATCGTTGTTTCTTGTGGCTTGGCGTGGAAGGCAAGAATACAATACCAGATCAGGCTTGTAGATGTTATGCACAAGAGAAGCGCCGCCCAGAAGAGACAGTACCACTACTACAGACGACCAAGCCAGCGACGGAGTCCCCGTCGGGTGCTTCCCACCTCCGAACTTCCGATTCATATCTCCACTCGATTCGTGCTTCTGACTTCTAATATAATTAGGGTTTCGGTTAATTCATATTAAAAGACTGATATGCCCTTAGAGATGGATGATCTGAGAAAAGAGGATGTTTTCGTCCACAAAAAAGCAGTGGTTACGATTGAGTGATGACAAGACAATAGATGTCACGGATGGATGGATATAGAAGATCAGTACCAGGCTTGCAGCAAATATGGCGGCTCTGTGCATTAACATCCCTTGTTGGGATGTCTTAAAGCACAATTCATATTCACCCCACAATCGTCTAAAACCCGTCCGCTGTACGAGCACTCCAGTTGACATTGAGCAACAACAGAAGGTAATAAATAATGTGAACTCTTGGTTCATGGGACAATGTTACAAGACAATGATTTTGAAACAAAAGCAGGTTGCTGGTGATTCAGGAGGATGCTCCTCCTGTAATGGCAGAGGATGGGTTATTTGTGACTTTTGCAAAGGGCAGAAAATGAATGTAAGAGGAGACAACAACAGGATCTATAGACGCTGCCCAGAATGCAGAGCTGTGAGTTCATTTATCAGTTAATCTTACAGTTTATTCATTTTCTCAGTTTTCTCCAACTTANTGAATGTGTAGAATTTATTTCTTTATAAATGTTCATCGTTTTCGAATGATCATGATCCAACTTAATTGGGATGTTAAGACGAATTGATGACATTCTGTGATAGGTATGAAAATGATAGAGATCAAAAACGCCTGATGCATAGAAGATCCGTTCTCAGGATCGAGAGTGAAATAACCGAACGAACGAGAAAAATTAGGGAACTTGATCACCAGTCCTCAATGGAAAAGGAGAAACTGAACAATGCTATTTCCGAGTTGGTGAATCTTCGAAATATCAGGTAATTGATTTTTCTCTATGTTCGTTTACTTCAAGATGATTGTTTTTCTAGTGGTTTGCATGCTGAAGAAAATAGAAAATGATTTATTGATGAGAATCAACATAATAGTCGTATTCAACATCTATAAACCATTTTCTATTTAGTTATCGTTTTTCTTCATAGTATACTATAAACCAGGGTGAACTTCGGGCTGGTCTATTTCAGTTTGGAAAAAAAAATTCTGGTAGAAAAGTGCATCGAACTTTGGTGACAAAAATAGATCAACCTATGACTGAAGTACTACTGAGCCTATTGAAACAAGGTTGAAACGAACTAAGGACAGTTCGACTTGAGGGGGAGTATTAAAATAAAAATGCCCTACATTGGATATGAAAGTTGAAATATTTTGGTTTATAAAAGGAGTGATATAATGAGTAATTGGTTTGTCTACTCTTTTCAATGTGATTAATTTCTCTTATGGATTGGGCTATACGTACACTCTTCTGGCCCATGAATACTGAATTTCTACTGGGAAATTTTTATTTAACACATGATTGATGTTAGATCCATCTTACGATTTACTAACACATAATTTTTTACTATCTGCTTGTAAAAATTAGCATTGAACTGTAAATGGTAATTCAATTTGCTGGAGAACTCTACAATTTAACTAGATTTGCTGTTTTTTTTTCTGATTGACAGGCAAGCTTCAGTTGCGATAAATGTTTGGCAACCGGAAATTATTCGAAACCAACAAAAACAAATGGTTGAGCAAAGCAATGTTCCCATTAATTTCCGTGTCAACGCTCTTGAGATGGAACTGAAGCTGTGCAAGCAACAGATTATAGTGTTTGATAAAGCTCTTGTATATATATGATTATAACGGGCTGGTTCGAAAACTCGCTAGATTCTAATACATATGTTACTCTGTTGATTTTTTGACAGAGAGCAGAGAAAAGAAGGCTTGATTCAGTACAGGAACAACTCGCTTCAGTTTTGTATCATCCATTGCAGCACAATGTGGTCGAAATCAAAGACCATAAAATTCGAACTAAAAATATCAACGATGCTCTAAAGATTAAGGTTATTCCTTTTTACGTATCTTTGACAATATGTTCGATCTCGTACACAAATATTTACATATTATGGATGCCGTTTCTGTTTTGTTGTACAGAAAAGATGAACATAAAGCATTTCGACTTCGGAAATTTGGGGTAACAGTGTAGGGTTTAGGTGGAAAGAAGAGCTTGCTTAGACTGGTTCTATAATGTCAACATGAACTCAAGAAAATTCGCATGATCAGCTTTTTATTAGAGAAGGCTGGGAGTTCGGGTTATAGCTGATTCTCCGGCTTGCCCCTTGAAACATAGGGGGATATAGTTCCATGTATAAAAGTAACGTGGAGAAGTAAATGATAAGTATAAATATACATTAGTATGTTTAATCTATGTTACACGGACATTGCCACGGCGTTAAAGGGACTCGGACTCGGGGATTTGAATTTGTTAAAGAGTCCGACTCACTAATATTATTAATTAAAATATAAAATTTTTAAAAATATGTATGGTTAACCCGATTTATAATTAACAATAAATAAAATTATGCTTTATCTAATTGTATTATACAAAATAATAAATTATAATCACAAATATATATGATAATTAATGTTTAAAACATAAAATGTCGAAATAGTTGATGTAGATTATATTATATCCCAATAATATCGATATAGAGCTAATTTTTAAAACATTAATAAATTATATTAATATATATAAATAATAATAAATTTAAATATAAAAAACGGACTCATGCCTAACAATTGTTTGAAGAGAGTCGGTGTTTGAGAAGAGTCCGACTTCGATTCGACGTCCTAGTAGAAGAGTCTTTTTAACATGATATTTGATTTTGTTGTAATAGAAAAAGAGAAGTGAATTTGATTTTAAAGAGATAAAGTGATGTATTATAATATTATTTTAAATAGTTTTGATGAGATCTCCGGAACTCGGTGCCTCGAACATGATCAAGACCAAGCTTGATCAGAAGAGTTCATACAACGTAAGGCGAACTTGGAGGCCCAGATCCAGCCCACATGAGTGAATGACCCATCCAAACCCTGTGGCCCGATCGATCGTCCCTAGCGATCGGTCCCGATATGTAGGGCCCAGCTTTTCGCACGCACCAAGAACGATCGGTCCACATATTACAGGCCCTGATTCGGGCCATCCATACTCCTCCCAGGCAACGACAACCCTTGACAGCCTTGTCAGAAGCGTGGTCCGGCGAGGTCGTACGAGCCTCCAGTGGCAAGGGAATAGCCGGCTAGTAGCGCCAAAAGGTCTAGCGCCATGCAGCTCTGTGAAGCCGTTTCCTTAGCCGACCTAGCCGCTAAGGACAGACACAAAACGACACCCTATTGTATACATCACAATGGGAGTATAAAAAGGACACTTAGAGCGTGAGAAAAAGGATCTTCCGATTTTCCTTGGAGCTTTGGCATAGAGAATTCTCTGTCGATTTATTTTCGATACTTCGTCTTCTCTTTGTTGTCTTAAGAACAAACATGACTTGTATGATCATTAATTTGATTATTGAACTGACTAAGGGCACTTTATTTAGCCCTTAGTCAAGTGGTTTTTTCCTCATCTTCAAGGTTTTCCACTCTAAAATCGCTGCATCTTTTCTCCTTTGGTTTATAATCGTTCTCCACACATCAAATAAAATATAACCGAGTTCATCTTGCAACGAACCGGTCGACTGTTGACACCCCCGGTTTTCGAACCACAACAGTTTGGCGCCGTCCGTGGGGACGAGTTTTTAATCCCCATTTGAGGTCTTTACCTGGGGTAGGATATTCAAAGGCATGGCGACTGGAATTTCGACGAACGATGATACGCTTCCCAGCAGCATTCTAGCTTCAACGTTCTCTTTACAGGACCTGAAAGCTGTTGTTAGGATAGTTATATTGGAAGTTACGTCGGAAAGGAGTGGAACAGAACCACCGGCTATCACAAGCCATGTTCCAACCAACAGAGGGTACGACCTAGAAGCGCCGAGCTCCGATAAAGAGGAGATTATCAGGCTCGGAGTAACAATGAGGAGGTCGAGATACCAATCTACTCAGCCTCCTCCAATTAGAACTCCAACTCCCGTTCCTGGGACGGACCAGGAACAGATGCAAAGGCGCATCGATGAGTTTACCAGGGAGTTGGAAACCCTGTGAACGCATAGGGATTGATGTCCTAATCTGGGGAGCAATCCTGGACTATTTGATCGGGCCATGGATGCCCCGATCAGGCGGAGCAAGGATGATGACTGGTGGCACAATCTGCATGTGGCCCAGGCGTCGTCCCAACAATCTGGAGGCGTCTCCGTCGCGCTGGGAGATTTGATGCTCCCGTTTTTTGAAGAGATCTGGGCGGCAGTCCCCGATCGATACTACCGTAACCCGGAAGGGTTACCAGTATTCCGAGGCGACGGTGATCCGATTGATCATGTCACGGATTTCGAGCTGAGGATGGGGACCGTTCGGGCCTCTGACTCATTGAAGTGCCGCATCTTCACGGCAGGGTTGCAGGGCGATTCCCGGACATGGTTCAAGAACTTGCCGGCCCGATCCATACAGTCGTATGGCGGATTCATCCTGACTTTCTCGGAGCAGTTCGCTCCAAATGTAGGACCGCCTCGTAGCAGGCAAGAACTATATGACATGAAGTATATCCCGACGAAAATGGGTATCCGTTCTTTTATGGAGAAGTTCAATCGAACTGCTCGGGGTATCAAGTTGGAGCTCCGAGACAAAATTGATATCTTGCAGCAGATCTTGGGACCTTTTGGCCTTTCGGCCAACCTTGTGAAGAGCCCACCATCCACCTTGGGGAAGCTCCTTCAGAAAATCAACAAGTATATCAAGGTGGATGAAGCGCTGGGAGCGAGATATCGAAAGCCTGGTGGGAATTCTGATCCCACAGGTGAGCATATGGTATCTTACCCTAAGAGACAGTCGCGGGAAGTTGCGGCTGTGGCTGAAAAGATCGTTCCTCCGAAGAAGGAGAATAGTCGGGTCTATTGCGAGTTGCATCACAACCGCGATCACCCAACGTTGAAATGTCCGCTACTGCGAGAGACAGTATCGGCGATGAACAAAGAAAAGCCCGATCATGACGATAGAAGAGGCAAGCGGGCTGACTCACCCCGAGCGGGCCATCAGGGTGACGATCGTCACAGGCCAAGGGGAAGAGACAATCGAGGTCAGCCCCGACATTACAACTACCGGGCGGGAGACCGAAGATCTCCCAAACCCGAACAGGATAGAGGCCATCACGGTCAAGAGAACCGTGTCCAGGGCCGAAGGAGGAGATGGCGGGGCCGCGGCGGCAGGGCCCCCCGAAATGAAGGAGACAGGAGGGAGCAGCCAGCTCCCCCACCTGCCGAAGTGGGCACCCAACCTCCCCCAAATGAGGAGGTGCCCAGAGAAAGAGAGGCCTCCGGAGATATTTATGTTATCTCCGGCGGAATAAGGATTAACGAGTTGGTTATGGACCGAAAAAGAGCAGCGCGTGAGGATTTTCCCGAAAGCTCCGAATCTGTGGCGCTGGTCAAGGACGAATCGGCTGAGCGGTCCTCGACCTTTGAGGCGACATCATTTTTACCGCAGCCGATCGAGAAGGGGTTACTGATCCATGTGATGATCCTCTTATCATCACTGGAATCATCGCCGATAGATGGATCCATAGGATTCTGGTGGACACCGGGGCTTCATGCAATCTGATAAAGCGTGAAGTGGCGGAGATGCTAGGAGCCGCGGCCCATGATCTCCCTATTGCCAATATAACCCTCTGGTCGTTCGACTAGAGAAGTGTTATCCCGTGCGGGAAAATTCTTTTCCCAGTCACACTTGGAGAACTGGGCAGGGACGATCGGAGACTCTGGAGTTCATAGTCGTTGAAGTCGATCTGGCTTACAACGCTATCATTGGACGGACCGGCCTCAGTAAGTTTGAGGTGGTCCCTTCTACGTACCACATGATGCTCTAGTTCCCCTCCACTCATGGAGTGATTTATGTTAAGGGGAACCAGAAAGTAGTAAGACAGTGCTACATGAGCTCGTGTCGAAGAGCTAGGATGGATTTGCTCGAAGAGCCCCGCACCCGAGGCAAGCTATGGAACCCGTCGGGTTCAAGCTTATCAACTTGGTTGAGGATGACTCAGCCAAGGCTACTCGCATCGGGGCACATCTGGCTCCGATCTTCAAAGAAGAACTGGTCCGCTTGCTGAGAAGCAATGTGGACATCTTCGCTTGAACCCCAGACGATGTTCCGAGGATTGAACGATCTGAAAGTGAGCATCGGATCAACACTGAACCCGGAACCAAGCCTATAAGGCAAAAGAGGAGACGCTATTCTCCTGAAAAGATTGAAATCATCCGGGTAGAGGTGAACAGGTTGCTGCGGTCGGGTTTCTTCAGGGAGATTCACTACACTGAGTGGGTTGCAAACCCGATGGTAGTCTCCAAGGCAGATGGGAAGTGGAGGATGTGCGTGGACTTTACCGACGTGAACAAGAGCTGTGAGTCGGACCCTTTACCACTGCCACATATTGACCGATTGGTGGATGCTGTGGCGGGCATCACCATGATGAGTACCATGGACGCTTACTCCAGGTACCATCAGATCTTCCTTGCTAAGGAAGATTAAAAGAAATCATCATTCATGACAGAAGACGGCGTTTACTGCTATGAAGTTATGCATTTTGGCTTAAAGAACGCCGGAACAACATACCAAAGGCTAGTCAACAAGATCTTTAGGGAGTTGATAGGCCATATTATGGAAGTGTATGTTGATGATATGATTGTCAAGTCCATGAATGATGAAGATCACATTCCTTACTTGTCTCGCTGTTTCGAAGTATGCCGTAAATATAAACTCAAACTAAATCCAAACAAGTGTTGCTTCGGGATTCAAAGTGGCAAATTCCTTGGATATTACGTTTCTGAGAAAGACATCGATGTTAATCCGGAGAAAGTCCAGGCTATTATTGATATGCAACCTCCGAGAAACATGCGAGAATTTCAAAGGCTGACTGGCCGATTGGGGGCGCTGAGCAGGTTTATTTCTAGGTCCACGGACCGAGCTTTACATTTTTTCAGGACATTAAGGAAAGCTAGCCATCTTGGCTGGACCGAAGAGTGCGATCGGGCATTTTCCGACTTAAAGACTTACTTGAGCACTCCTCCTGTCATGGTGAGCCCAACGTGCCACGAACCCTTAGGGTTATATTTGGCCGTGTCCGAAGCACCAGTTAGCGCAGCCCTGGTAACCATTGGGGATGATATTCACCGACCTGTTTACTACGTAAGCCATTCCCTGGTACCAGCCGAAACTAGATATACAACCTTGGAGAAATTCATGTTGGCCTTGCAGAAAGCTATATCTAAGCTTAAGCATTATTTCGAAGGCCGGAAGGTTTATGTGTATACTTATCAGCCTTTGAAGGTGGTTTTGAGTCAGGCGGATTCTAATGAATGGTTGGCCAAGTGGAAGATCAAGATCAGCTCCATGTATCTGGAATTCGTTCCCCGAAGGGCGATCAAAGCTCGAGTTCTCGCGGATTTCGTGGTCGAGATGACCCGATCGTTCATATTTCTGAACCAAGAGGACGACCGGTGGGTCATTTATGTTGATGGATCAACCTTCGGGGGAAAGGGAGCGGACATCACCCTTACTACACTTCAAGGCGATGTTATCCATTCCGTGGTCAAGTTCTTGTTTTTTGGAACGAATAACGTGGTGGAATACGAGGCCGTTTCGTCGGGGATGACCTTAGCTTAAAAGATGGGAGTTGCTAAAGTGCGAATGTTCTCAGACTCCAAATTGGTGGTGGAGCAATTCACATGACGATTCGAAACACATGAGCCAACCATGAAGTTATATCATGCGAAGGTCTTGGAGATGGCAAAGAAGTTCCGTGAGTTCTCACTTGACCACGTGCCTAGAGAACATAACAAGGTGGCCGATTCGTTAGCCAGACTGGCTGCAGGCTTACCAGACGTTGGACCAGGCATAGTATCGGTCCATATTCAGGATCGACCTTCAGTCGAAATTTCTGTGACCGAACAGTCGTTTGAGGAGGTGGGAGTTTTGTGCCATGAACTCCAAGACTTAAAGATTGACGCTGTTGACTCACAGGAAGATAACACGTGGATGGCCCCTTTTGTCAAGTATATGACCAACGGCCATCTACCGGAAAACGCATTAGAGGCCAGGAAAATTGAAACCCGGGCGACGCGATATGTGCTGAATGACGGACACTTATTCAAGAAAAGCTTTGAGGGACCGCTCCTACGATGTTTATCCCCTTTAGAGGTTGAGGCCATCATGATTTATGTTCATGAGGGGATGTGCGGGATACATTCTGGGGCCCCATCGCTATATCATCGCGTCGTTAGAGCCGGTTATTTATGGTCAACGCTCCTTGAGGATGCTAAGAATTACACAAGACGATGCGCTGCTTGCCAACACCATTCTCCAGTTCCCCAATTGCCAAGGGCATCTTTGTCGATGACCCCACTTCATTATCCATTTGACAGATGGGGGATTGATATCTTGGGACCGTTTCCTCGATCGGTCCAGCAGCGAAAGTTTTGCATAGTGGATGTTGAATATTATACAATGTGGATCGAGGCTTAAGCGGTGGCTATTATTTCTGAAAAGGTTGTGAAACACTTCCTATGGAGGAATATCATAAGCCGCTTTGGAGTACCTCGAGCTTTTGTATCTGATAATGGACTTCAATTCCGCGTAAAAGCCGTTTGGGATCTTTGCGTCAAATTGGGTATCGCTCAACACTTCTCATCAGTGGCTCTTCCCCGGACTAAGACGGATGTCTCCAACAAAGTTATCCTGAAGGGATTAAAAACTAAGTTGGAAGATTTGGGGGGAAAGTGGCCCGATCACATCTACGAGGGGCTATGGGCTTACTGCACAACTCCCCGTTCAACGACCCATGAATCTCCATTCTCTTTGGTGTATGGGTCCGAAGCGGTCAATCCATTGGAGGTAGCCATAAGGTCACCTCGGATAACCCAGTATGACGATCATATGAATAATGAATGAAGATCCCTGGATTTGAAGATGATTGAAGAAAAAAGAAACGTCATTTATGCACGCATGTGTGCTTATCAAAGAACAATGGAGCGAGCTCATAACAAACGGGTTGTGCCCAAGGAATTCTCGGAAGGCGACATCGTTCTCAGGAATGTAAGAGTTCAGATAAATGTTGGGAAGCTGGACAGAAATTGGGAAGGGCCCTATCGGGTCATGAAAAACCTGGGTGCTGGGGCTTATAAGCTAGAAAGTCTGGATGGAAGTGAGATCCCCCGAACCTGGAATGTTATGAATTTAATGCGTTATTTTATATAAAGAATTTGACATATTTGGTAACTCTGAACTTTAAAGCGTTTCTTATGCATGAATAGGTTAAAATGGATGCAATATAAATTATTTCTAGCTATGTGAGTGATCGATCTTGGAGTTGGATTTTCTGGACGAGTCTGGACTGGTGACTGTAGCCATCATCCATAAGGCTCCCAAGTAGTGTGACCGCTCTGACGAGTCAGTTGCTTCTACGCTTGCTGAGTACTTAGATGAATCGCATACTCCCAAAACTTACTACGAACTCAATTTCCCCTTCAAACGGCACTTATCACCTAAAAGTAGCCCTTGCTCCATTGTGTTTAATCCATGAGCGAGATAACAAGGACAGAGTTAACCTATCAAATTGCGAGCCAAAGCCTGCCATGGTACTATTTGAAGAACCGGGGCTTTGGCTAAAATTTGTCGTGGGACTCCTGGAGAACCACGACAACGCCGCTAAAGTTATAATATTTTATGGGACGGATTCAAGTGTGGTCTATTGGTATAGTTGAGATTCTCTAACTTACTAAACTTAGCAGGATTCAGAGTTTAGTGGTGAAGACCGTTCGGTCTATATTTGGCTTAAGCCTCGACCTTATACTTAGCAAATGCAGATTTAACAAAAGAATGATATTTTATTCAAGAGCGAAGAGTTTACAAATACAGGAAACAAAGGACTGTGAAATTAAATCCTAATCTATTCGTCATTCTTCCTTATCTGCTCCACCGGACTTCTCTGCAATCCATGTCTTGAGATCCTCCACTTTCTTCCCCCTTTCCTCAACTATTTCGTTGACCGATCTCTCCATCAGGTCAAAGAGGGGATAGTTGGGATCATTCTCCAACGGGAGTTCATCTAGTTCGGGGATCTCACGGAAGTTTCCATCCTTGGTTAAAGGGTCAATCGTCTCCCAACGATCATCTTCGGGATCCAGACCAAACTTGCTGACTATTTGGTCCTTCATATTGTCCATGTATTGGGAGACGTTCGATCTGTAAACGTTTGCCGCTAAGGCAAACATCAGGGGCGATCGGGCAAAACCCAAAAGGGCTTCCCGACCCGCACCCTCAGTTGATCCTTGGACCCTAACCAAGTCTTCTTTAAGTGCTTCCCGCTCTTCATTCAAGGCATTCTTTTCCTCCTGAGACTGCAGGAGAAGTCTGTTGCTTTCGTCAGATATCTCTTGTATCTGACTCTCCAACTCCAAAACTCGGGCCGTGGCGGAGTTTGCTGCTACTTGGGCCTCTCCCGCCTTAGAAGTAGCTAACGATAACTCAGTACCCGCTCCAAGCAGCTCTCCGTTCAGACGGTCCCGATCGGCTCTAACCGATTCCAACTCTTTCTGTTTGATCTCATCTTGCCGCTGAGCTGAGGCAAGTTGACCTTCCAGCTCTTCAGACGCCGAGGAGATGCTTCGGCTGAGCTGGATGGCGGAAGCGAGGTCTAAGGCCCTTCTATGTACCTGCAAGAGTCAGATTGGATTAAGAATGTATACCCGAGCGGGGCAGCATGAGCTGAATACAACTTACCATAGCTTGGGACTCCAGATATGCTGACACCAAGCTAGGCAGCGCGCCATCAATACCGAGCAGGGTTTTTCTTCCCCAAGAGCCGGTATTCTTCGAGGGCGGCATCCTTCCATGAAGGGGGAACTCTTTTCAGTCCCCGGGCCTTAAAAACGGAGACTACCATCTCCTGGATAGCCCCGCGAATAGCCTCGGGGTTAGACGAGGACGGAGCTGGTTTCTCCCCGATTGTGACCCCTTCGTCGGGATCGGGACTACGGGCCTGCTCACAGTTGACCGCAACCTCTTATATTGCTTCGGGGCTTCCTCTTCGGGGCCCCGCTTGCTCGTTGACGCATAGACTGAAGGTCTCTGCGCCCTATCTCCTAAACTGGATGAGGGGCGGACGTCTTCCACCCGCATTGACCCCTGCAGCAATAACCGCACGACGTTAAGATCCTGAGGGGAATTATTCCCGATTCTGTACATGGCATGAAGGCCTAATGAGCGTATCCTCTTAGAGATACCCTCATCCACCTCGTCCATTGATCGGGGCTCTAGCATGTGGCTGCTGGAGCTCCCCGATGATCGTGAAGTCCCAGCTGTAGCGCTGGGCTTGGGTTTTGATGACTGCAGCTGAGCCTCCTTCTTGGCTTTTGAAGTAGCGGCCACTGCAGCAAGTCGGTTCCCAGACACTGTATCAGTGGAATCTGCAAAAGGAAAATAATAAGGATAAGGAAATATGAATTAAAGCAAGCTAAGTCGTACCCGATCCTTCTGACTCAGAAAAGTCAGAACTTGAGAAGATACCCTTCGGGGCAGGGGCTTCTTTTCTTCCTGCTACCCCGATCTCTAACAGCTTCTTCTCCCGAAGGATGTCAATTCTTTTCAGACGCCGCTCGGGAGGAGGAAGCATTGCCAAGGTGTTGGCAATATCAGGGTGGGATGGGTTGAACCGGCTTCGATCCAACTTCCCGATGTCTGGGTGTGTTGTTATGAATGTAACTTTCAGCAGGTCCTCCCTCGGGATGTCTATCCAGACGTAGCAAGATTCCCATTTATGAAGGGAATCTTCCTTGTCTACGATAATACACTCCTTCGTTCGGGTAGCTATATTGTAACGACCCTAATTTGGGCCTAGTTGTTTTGTTAAAACATGATAATTAAAACGGAAATATTCGAAAGCAAATTTAAAACATAGTTCGAAACATTAAAGTACGACAACATAATTTAGAGTGCTCTCCGAAGGACCGGACTCTATCACCGGACAACCGACGACCTCCTTCCCCTTCCCTATCATATCTCACCTGCGTCACCTACAAAATCTGTAAAGCGGTCACAATCTATTAAAGGAAACTTCACACACACTACACATTATCTTTCTCACTTCTTAGGTANGAAAACATTGGTTAATATACAATATATTGAGCTCGTCCAATACAATAATGTTTTTAAAACATTGGTGGTATTAAATCCCGATTCTCATTATACTCTTATAGAACATTTGCTCGAATTTTAAAGGTTCTTTCTGTTTTGTAGTCACTAAAAACAGTAAAACCAGATTACCTCATACTCAAAAACAACAAATTTATGGAGATACTCCTTTTTCCCTCTCTTTTCACATCCAATGCATATATAAATATATAATATATGTTTTCTTTTTAAATAAAATTTAATTGAATTATAAATTAAAATTTTTAAATATATATTTAATATAAATAAATTAAATTAATAATATTTAAAAATCAATTGACATTGAAAAAAGGAGGTGGCAAATTATTGGGTTTTCACCTATGCGGCATCGATTCGTCTGACCGACTCAGTGCGACTTGACTTGACTCGATTCGGCAAGAGTATAAGAGTCAGATTTTCGACTTGACTCGGATTATTAAATAAAAGCAAAATTAAAAAAAGTAATTGTTAGAATTTATAAAAAATTGCATAAAGTCAAGTTTAAAACTACAAATATTTATCAATTCATTATATATGAAGATTTAACTTATAAAAAACGAATATCGTTCGTCGATTCTAACATCTCCCAAAAAACAAAAACTTTTTTATCTATCATCGTTTGTACAAAGAATTCACATGTAGATCGACAACATTAAAAGTCGTGAAAATATATAAGATACGTTTTTTATGAATAAAAAAATCAAATTAAGGAAGAAATCAAAACAACGTTATTTTGTATCAAGAATCGGAGCGAATCGAAGAGTCGAAAATGTGAAAAATTGAAGAGTCGATGCAGCACATGTTTTCACCCAAAACACAAAGGGCTTGTACAATGATTACATTGAAAAAGGAGATGGCAAATTATTGGGTTTTCAGCCCAAACACAAAGGGCTTATACAATGATTTTTCATAAATCGAATATTTTCATGGACCACTTTCGATCCATTCATACATGTATTTAATGTTTTACGATTAAACTATAATTTAATCGGTCACTTTTTATATCGGTCACTATACGTTGTAAGTGTTGACAAAACCAACTCCCAAATTATAGTCATTGTGACATAATTTGTTCTCAAATTTTCAATTTTTGCAATTATGATTCTCGATCAAAAGTAAATTTCTGAGACTGATTTTGATACTTTGGAAATATAATTTACAAATGTTGCAAACTTAGAATAAATTTGGAAAAACTTTAAAATTTAAAATTAAATATGTTATTACAAATTATACATATTAAATTTACCAAAACTATACTAAATAATACTTGCAAATTTATTCCTCTAAGTTTAATCGTAAAACATTGGTAAATAATGCGTACTGTTTTCATTTTCTTGATAAATTGACTAAATGAGTGTATATACAAATATATTAATATAAATATATGAAATAAAAATATAATACAATGTGATGAAATCTCCGGAATCTGGCGCCTCAAACATGATCAATGCCAAGCTTGATTAGAAGAGCCCATACAACGTAAGCCGAACTTGGAGGCCCAGATCCAACACACATGAGTGAATGACCCATCCAAACCCTGTGGCCCGATCGATCGTCCTTAGCGGTCGGTCTCGATATGTAGAGCCCAACTTATCGCACGCGTCAAGACCGATCGGTCCACATATTACAGGTCTTGCTTCGGGCCATCCATATTCCTCCCATGCAACGACAACCCTCGACAGCCTTGTCAGAGGCGTGGTCCGGCGAGGTCTACGAGCCTCCAATGACCAGGGAAGAGCCGGCTAGTAGCGCTGAAAGGTCTAACGCCATGCAGCTCTGTGAAGCCGTTTCCGGCGGCTGTTCCGCCTGACATTAGCCGACCTAGCCGCAAAGAACAGACACAAAACGACACCCTACTGTATACAGCACAGTGGGAGTATAAAAAGGACACTTAGAGCGTGAGAAAAGGATCTTTCGATTTTCCTTGAAGCTTTCGCATAGAGAAGTCTCTGTCGATTTATTTTCGATACTTCTCATTCTCTTTGTCGTCTTAAGAACAAACATGACTTGTATGATCATTAATTTGCTTATTGAACCGACTGAGGGCACTTTCTTTAGCCCTTAGTCAAGTGGTTTTTCCTCGTCTTCGAGGTTTTCCACTCTAAAATCGCTGCGTCTTTCACCTTTGATTTATAATCGTTCTCCACACATCAAATAAGTTATAACCGAGTTCGTCTTGCAACGAACCGGTCGACTGTTGACACCCCCGGTTTTCGAACCACAACACAATGAAATTATCATTTACTAATTTAATTAATTTCACTCCTTTAATCTTTTTATCACTTCATAATTGGGTGATGTTTGCCCACGATCCCCCAACTTACGAACTGTGTAAGGGATATGTTCTCCAAGTTACGAAATTACAAATATGGTATACTTTTTGATAAAAAATATGCATTTATAGCCCTTCAACTTTAACTAAATGCAAATAAAACACCTCAAGTTTCCAATACCATTTATGATTGATACTTTAATGAATTCGTAAATTTTTATTATTTCATACACAATTGTCGAATATCAAGGGTAATTTTTGTATTATTTTTAAAATGAGTCTTATTTGTGTACTTTGTGATGAGTTTTCAAACGGTTTTCAACTTACGGAAAACCGGGTGCTAAATGTCAGGGGTCCAAAACAAACGGTATTGATAACTTTAAATGTCATTCTTATAATTTCATAAGTTGGATAGCATGTCTTTTACACATATAGTTGGGAGACTCATTATGCAATTTTCTCCTTCATAATTTCCGTTTTACAATAATAATGAAATGAACCAAAATACAAAACAGCCCTCTAGTTCAGTTTATTCATTTTATGCCCAAAAACCTGGAATTTTATATTGACATACTTATCCTTCCATGATTAGTGGAGTTACGTGTACCAGATAAGGGCTAAAACCGTCAAAACAAATATTTTGAATTCTGCAACTTGTTTATATCCCGCTTCCTCTAACAACTGGGTGTAGTGTTCCACGTGGCTGTTTATTACTGGATGACAGTCCATTATAAAGCTTTATAGCATGGACCTACGAATGGGAGCGGACTCAGCGAAGGCATTCAAGTCTCCAGTCCGTGCAGTTTACTCACCGGTCTTCTCTGCCGGGCGAAGCGGTTGTAGGTGAGTTTTGCTACTGGACGACGTCGTTTCAGGGTGAGCATCGGTAGCCAACTAGCCATTACTTTTCTTACCTCTTCCTTCATGTATCCTTATGCTTGTTCTAGCGGTTCTCTGTTCTACGAAATTTAAAATAGCGAACAATCGATTTGTTCTTTGTTTCAGTAGCAGAATTGGTGTTTCTATGCCGATTAGTTTGCCAAATTTGTGATTGTACGTGGAGTTTTTGTAAGAAATTTTGCAGCATTTTCCTCGATTTGATTTCAATTGCAGGAGCTTCATTCTAGGGTTAACGGCGCACATTTTTCTTCAATTTATTGATCGTCTGCTTCCGTTACAAGACATCTCTGTTTCAATTTTGGTTCTTATTTATTCTATTGCTTAGATTTCTATTTTGACTTGCTTTAATTTCTGTATATTTTTCGAGGGAAGAATAGATATGGCGGAAGGGGATTCCAAAGGATCATCACATTGGTGGTGGCTAGAAAGCCACTGTACTGAAAGTCCGAATCGGTCACCGTGGCTCCGGTCTACTCTTTCAGGTTATCTTCCTCCTCTTGCCTTTGCTTCTATGTCTCCACTTTCTTCTACTTTTTTTAATAGAAAAAGAAAATTACTCAAGTCCATGTGATTTTTTTACCTTTTTTGGTGATGACCGTTGGAGATATATACGTTGTACTATTTGACAATCTTCAAAATTTCTATCCATGCTGGTTTACACTTGGACTCAAATAGTGCTTCTACTAATACTTGTTTTGGTCCCGTAAGTTTTATGGTTTTGATAATTTTGATTCCTAAAGTTTATGATGGTGTGAAGTGCGATATCCAACATATGAAAATGGAAATCCGTCCTCGTACTTTATAAGTTTGGTAAAACCATTATTCAAAATTTAGTATATATGATATAATTGGTTCCCAAAGTTTTCAATTTCGATAATTGAGATCCCGAAAAAATCAAGTTTTGAGGACTAATTTTGCCACTTTGAGAATGTGATTTGCCAAATGTTACAAACTTGAAGGGCCAAATTTGCAAAAACCTTAAATTTTGTGGATTAAATATGTTATTATAAATTATGGGAACCTAATTTACTAAAACTATGAAAGATTGAGGCATCATTTTGCCATTTTTGAAAGTTTTGACTAAATTAGTGTCTAAAATTTAGTATGTAGGACGTAATTGATTCACAACATTTTCAATATTAACAATTGAGATTCTATAGGCCAAAATCAAATTTCGGGAATCGATTTTGTCACTTTTAGAATCAGAATTATCAAATGATGCAAACTTGGAAAACCAAATTTGCATAAACCTTAAAGTTTATGAATGTCTTTACAAAATTATGTGGGTCAACTTTATCAAAATTATGAAAGTTTGGGGTCATTTTGTTATTTCTAGAAGTTGATGAAACTATTATGCAGAATTGGACAAGAAGACCAAAGGAATGTTAAAAGTGATCGAGGAAGAAGCAGATACATTTGCTCAACGAGCAGAAAACTACTACAAGAAGAGACCAGAGCTAATTACAATGGTAGAAGATTTCTATAGAACTCATCGTTCACTTGCCGAGCAGTTCGATCACATCAAATCGGAGCCCCGATCACGTCTTCTAACTCCATGGTCATCACCACCATCAACTTTCACTAAATACAGACTAGGAAGGTCACTCAGCATGACCGAAAAAGCATACGATATCTGCTCTGAGACTGAACATTATGATCACGAGGAATCGGATGAATCCGTCATCGAAAACCCCGAATCACAAGAGGAAATCGAGTGCAAACAAGAGTTAGTTTCCATTGAAACAAGCAGTTTAGACGACATGACGATTCGAGAAGAAGAAATGATGAGGCTTAGAGATGAAGTTCTAAGACTTACGAAAGAAAACGAGGTTCGGAAGGAGGAACTAAAGGAGAAAGATGAAGAGAAAAGGGAAGTTATAAGGCAATTGAGTTTAGCTATTGATTTGCTTAGAGAAGAAAATGTGAGTATGAGAAATATTATAGCAAATAAATCTCTTAAGAACAATAAAGTTCAAGGTTTGCTTGGGAGATGGATTAATGGATTCACCAAAGTTTGAGGTAACTTTGTTTTCAATTTGAATTAGTATATTTGTGAAATTGTGTGTATGTATGAAAAATAACATATGTGGATTTTTAATGTTAATGCATTTTGATTTGTTTTTCAGAAAATTATTCATCATGATAAGTAACAGTGTTCATTCGATAAATATTGAACCGAATTTCAATTACCAAATATTGAATAAATAAAAAATTAAATACCGAATCAAATTTTGTTGGTTCGGTAAATATCAAAATTTTTCGATTTGGTTTCGGTATACACCTAAATACCAAATTTTCCAAAATTCAATCAAATTAAATATAAAATTAGTCATAATAATATATTTAATTATATAAGTAAATAAAAAAAATATTATTTTTAAATTAAATAAAAGGTTAAATTCGATATTCGGTAAATTTTTTTACCGAATCGAACACCGAATACCGATTTTTTTTACTGAATCAAACACCGAAATGACTGAAATTTAAAAACCGAACATTCGGAAAGTTACCAAACTAATTTCATGGTTTGATAAAAAAATCAGTATATGATTCGATATTCAGTTTGTACTGAATACTTACCGATATGAGCTATCATATGTGGCTGATTGGTAAACATAGTTAATGTCTATGTAGTAACTAATGTTTTCACTCTTTGAGAATTCTTGATTTGTAGGGTAGGTACCAATTTTATTTTTTAAATAAATACTTTATTTTTTTCAGCCTAAAAAACCTATATGATTCTAAAATTAGGTATTCATTAATATCGAACAACATAACGGCACATTCAATATTGCGAGTTTTTTACATACACGACACCATCATATAATGATTTCTTTTATTTGATATTATTTTTAAATATTATATACTAACTTTACATCTTTTTATTTTGTATATAGCACTTATTTAAAACCCCGATCATCATCAGAATCAGGATCAGCTCCAACATCCTCCGCTACATCTACTTAATAACAGTCGCCCTATCTCTTTCTACACTCCACTTTATGTTTNTTATTAAGTAGATGTAGCGGAGGATGTTGGAGCTGATCCTGATTCTGATGATGATCGGGGTTTTAAATAAGTGCTATATACAAAATAAAAAGATGTAAAGTTAGTATATAATATTTAAAAATAATATCAAATAAAAGAAATCATTATATGATGGTGTCGTGTATGTAAAAAACTCGCAATATTGAATGTGCCGTTATGTTGTTCGATATTAATGAATACCTAATTTTAGAATCATATAGGTTTTTTAGGCTGAAAAAAATAAAGTATTTATTTAAAAAATAAAATTGGTACCTACCCTACAAATCAAGAATTCTCAAAGAGTGAAAACATTAGTTACTACATAGACATTAACTATGTTTACCAATCAGCCACATATGATAGCTCATATCGGTAAGTATTCAGTACAAACTGAATATCGAATCATATACTGATTTTTTTATCAAACCATGAAATTAGTTTGGTAACTTTCCGAATGTTCGGTTTTTAAATTTCAGTCATTTCGGTGTTTGATTCAGTAAAAAAAATCGGTATTCGGTGTTCGATTCGGTAAAAAAATTTACCGAATATCGAATTTAACCTTTTATTTAATTTAAAAATAATATTTTTTTTATTTACTTATATAATTAAATATATTATTATGACTAATTTTATATTTAATTTGATTGAATTTTGGAAAATTTGGTATTTAGGTGTATACCGAAACCAAATCGAAAAATTTTGATATTTACCGAACCAACAAAATTTGATTCGGTATTTAATTTTTTATTTATTCAATATTTGGTAATTGAAATTCGGTTCAATATTTATCGAATGAACACTGTTACTTATCATGATGAATAATTTTCTGAAAAACAAATCAAAATGCATTAACATTAAAAATCCACATATGTTATTTTTCATACATACACACAATTTCACAAATATACTAATTCAAATTGAAAACAAAGTTACCTCAAACTTTGGTGAATCCATTAATCCATCTCCCAAGCAAACCTTGAACTTTATTGTTCTTAAGAGATTTATTTGCTATAATATTTCTCATACTCACATTTTCTTCTCTAAGCAACTCAATAGCTAAACTCAATTGCCTTATAACTTCCCTTTTCTCTTCATCTTTCTCCTTTAGTTCCTCCTTCCGAACCTCATTTTCTTTCGTAAGTCTTAGAACTTCATCTCTAAGCCTCATCATTTCTTCTTCTCGAATCGTCATGTCGTCTAAACTGCTTGTTTCAATGGAAACTAACTCTTGTTTGCACTCGATTTCCTCTTGTGATTCGGGGTTTTCGATGACGGATTCATCCGATTCCTCGTGATCATAATGTTCAGTCTCGAAGCAGATATCGTATGCTTTTTCGATCATGCTGAGTGACCTTCCTAGTCTGTATTTAGTGAAAGTTGATGGTGGTGATGACCATGGAGTTAGAAGACGTGATCCGGGCTTCGATTTGATGTGATCGAACTGCCATTGTAATTAGCTCTGGTCTCTTCTTGTAGTAGTTTTCTGCTCGTTGAGCAAATGTATCTGCTTCTTCCTCGATCACTTTTAACATTCCTTTGGTCTTCTTGTCCAATTCTGCATAATAGTTTCATCAACTTCTAGAAATAACAAAATGACCCCAAACTTTCATAATTTTGATAAATTTGACCCACATAATTTTGTAAAGACAAATTTAGTTCATAAACTTTAAGGTTTATGCAAATTTGGTTTTCCAAGTTTACATCATTTGATAATTCTGATTCTTAAAGTGACAAAATCGATTCCCGAAATTTGATTTTGGCCTATAGAATCTCAATTGTCAATATTGAAAATGTTGTGAATCAATTACGTCCTACATACTAAATTTTAGACACTAAGTCAAAACTTTCAAAAATGGCAAAATGATGCCTCAATCTTTCATAGTTTTAGTAAATTAGGTTCCCATAATTTCTAATAACATATTTAATCCACAAAATTTAAGGTTTTTGCAAATTTGACCCTTCAAGTTTGTAACATTTGACAAATCACATTCTCAAAGTGACAAAATTAGTTCTCAAAACTTGATTTTTTCGGGATCTCAGTTATCGAAATTGAAAAGTTTAGGAACCAATTATATCATATATACTAAATTTTGAATTGAGATTAGTTCTCAAAAATTTGGAACCAAAATTAGTTCTCAAAAATTTGGAACATGGCTATCACAAGCCATGTTCCAGCAAGAAGAGGGTACAAAAGCGACCCTGACGCGCGAAGCTCCAATGAAGAGGATATTATCATGCGCGGAGTGACGATAAGGAGGCAGAGATACCAATCTACTCCATCTCCTCCAATTAGAACCTCAACTCTCGTTCCTGGGGCTGATTTGGAACAGATGCAGAGACGCATCGATGAACTTACCAGGGAGTTGGAGACCCTGTGAACGCAGAGGGATTGCGGACACGAAAGTGGGCTGTGAGCCTAGGATCCGTTCGGGAGGTTGTGAGCGAGGCCCTGAAGGTCCCCTAAACCATAACTTCCAGCTCGATGTTGAGGGGACCGATCTCTCCCCAATGGTGACCCCTTTCGTAGGGATCGGGCTACGGGTCTGCTCACCGTAGATCGCAACCTTTTGTATTGCTTTGGGGCGTCCACTTCAGGGCCCCGCTTACTCTTGGTTGGGGGACAGGAAGCTTTGACACTTTGCCCCCCAAGCTGGAGGATGGAGGGACATCCTCCACCTGCATTGACCCTGAAGCAACAACCGCACGATGTTAAGATCCAGATAGGAGTTATTTCCTAACCTGTACATGGCGTAAAGGCTTAACGAGCTAATTCTTTTAGAAATCACCTCGTCCACCACTTCCACTGAGGGACCGGGCCTCTGACTGCTGGAACTTTCCGCCGATCGAGAAGATCAAGCAGCGGCGTCGATGTTGGCTGGGATGCCTGCCGCTGAGCGTCCTTCTTGGCCTTTGCAGCAGCAGCCACCTCAGCAAGTCGGTTTCTAGACATCGTATCTGTGGAATCTGCAAAAGAAGAATAATAAGGATCAAAAGATATGAGCTAAAGGAAGCCAAAGTCATACTCGATTCTTCTAACCCTGATGAGTCGGAGCTTGATATCGGAAATATTGCCAAAGTATTTGATCTCGTCTAAAAATATTTTAGAGCGTTTGTTTATGATCAGTCAATTTATTATATAATTTGAGTTCAATTATTGTGAGGACACGAGCGATATACAAGGTTAGGCCCACAATGTGTGGGCTTAAGTCATCGGGAGAGCTAAACTCTACCTTGGTTTTTACTATGATAGTCAACGAATACAAGTACAATGATGTGGTAACAATAATCCATATGAAAACGACACGAAAAACGATCAAAAGTATTCTGTTGCGCCCAAGGAGGGGTGCAGTCACGAGTTATTGACAACAACTCGCGACTCAGTAATGCGACAACTCGCGACTGCAGATCACAGAGCAACAACTCGCGAGTCAGTGTGAGATAGCAACCAGTCGCGACTCCGGCAGAAGAACAGGCAACAAGTCACGACAACATGCAATAAGTAGCGGGTGTAGGCTGGAACAGCAACAAGTGGCGAATGACAACAAGTCGCGAACAGTGAATGCGCAGAAAAGTAATAATTGCCTTGGGAAGTGTGATAACAGTCTGAACCCCCTCCAATTGTACTGAGGCTTGTATTTATAGAGAAATAAAACCAAACTCCACTTACTTAAACCCATGAGCCCAATTTTACTCCACTTGACCCAAAACATTTAAATAACCTCTAATTATACAGTAATAAATGCCATACGTCTCGAAGTTTCGGGATTCCATCCCGGTCGAGAGTTTAGTCGTAGATGAGATGAGAAAATACCGGAAAACCTCGTCTATCAGTTCTTTGCCTCCAAACAATGAATACGCAACCACATAACATCATTGTACCCGACCGGTGTGCTCCCGAGTGGCAAATTACGAAAATACCACTGCTCGTCCGGGGCCGAAATAACACTGAATGTCTCAAAACACTTACGGAAGCCTTATATGGGGTCCTGCATGCATGAATTACGAGAATACCTCCTAAAACGACTCGCGATAAACATATAAAAATACTGAAAATACTACATAGCCACGTCGGACGATCCCTGAGGTTAACATAATTACACAAATAACCTCGGGCAATATCAGTATCGGAAATCCTCCTTTTAAAGGGAGGAGAAAGCATTGCCAAGGTATCGGAAATATCCTAGTGTGATGGGTTGAACGGATTTCGGTCCAACTTCCCGATGTCAGGATGGGTGATTAGGAAAATGACCTTCAACTGGTCTTTCCTCGGGAGGTATATCCAGACGTAGCAAGACTCTCATTCATGAAGAGAGTCTTCCTTGTCAACGATAATACAATCTTTCGTTCGGGTCGCTAGATAATACAATCTACGACCCCCTAACAACCTCCTTCCCCTTCGGGATCCCACCAGAAATAATTTGAAAAAATCTTTTAGGGATGGTTCTACCTCTGTTTATGGCAGTAAAAGATAAAGGCGATTATGTAGACATAACTGCCTGGAAAGGGAGAAGGTCGGGCAGTGAATCTCCCGAAGTACGGCCGCGACAAAATGATGAAGGGGATACCGCAGACCGCACCTCAGGGAGGCATATCTAACGGGCAAAGCGTTAGCGAGAACGTTCATCTCAGAGGGAAGGAAGCAGGAAATGTCTTCCTTACCCTTCCAGATGGGATAATAGCCAGGGATCGAGAATTTTACCCGAATCTCTTTGAGGTTCATCTCAGAAACAATTGGATACCTAGCTCTACGAGGTACCATGGGTGGTTATCTTTATATTTGTAAGGAAATCGGAGTTTGAAGACGATTGGACGAAATCGCCAGAAAATTCAAGGGCTCAGAGATCTTTTCGCGAGTTGCAGCAATGGTTGAATAGTGCAGAAATCCCGATTTTTATAGCCACGCATCAGCCACTCACAAGGTGACACGTCATCACTGTAGGTGGCTGCAGCCTGACGGCATGTCCCCCCTTTGGAATACGGAAATGCGCAGGCCATTATAGAGACCAAGATTACGCTTTTGCCCATAACCGTTACAGATTTCAAATTTAAAAATTAACGCTCTATAATTTCTTAAGTACAAGGTCGGTCCTCAAGAACGTTGTCACGACCCGTTCGGATGCGGTCCTCCGTTGGTTCGATCGGGCATCTTGCCTCAAACGCACTCACTATGATGGTCGAACTTACATCACCACACGGTGACGATATTGTCCGAGGGGCTAGTGATGAGACCTTCGGAATCCGGTTGGGCCTAAGCTATGTCAGGTCAGCCCAAGTGACATAAGCCGAACCTAGAGGCCCCGATCTAGCTCACGTGAACGGACGGCCCGGCGAGAACAAGCGGTCCCGAAGACCTTTCTTATCGATCGGGACCGATCGATAGAGTCATGCATTCTCCCATCGTTGGGACCGATCAGTCCAAATCGCACATACTATGCTTCAGGCCATCCACATTGCTCAACATATGACAACAACCTCTCACAATCTCATCAGAGGCGTGATTGATAAAGTTGTACGGGCATCCCCTTGGTCGGTAGACAACCGGCTAAGTAGCGCCGAAAGACTTGGCACCGCGCAGCCGTATAAAGCCACGCCTGACGGCTGTTCCGCCCGACACGAGCTGACCTAGCAGCATGGGACAAACACAAGACGACACCCTATTGTTTACACAGCTTGAAAGGTGTATAAAAGGAACAGTTGGGAAACGAAGAAAAGGGGGACTCTTCTTGGAATTGGAAATTCTTCTCTTCTATTCTTCGGCTATAGTTTTATTTTTGATAAGCTTTCCCTTCCTTGTTATCTAAGAAAGAAACATAGTATTTGTATTGAACAACTTGATTATTGGATCGACTAAGAACATTTCAAGCTCTTAGTCCATTGGTTTTTTCCCTCTCTTTCAGGGTTTTCTACTCTAAAACTGCTGTGTTTTTTCCCTGTTTTATTCATAATTGTCTTCCACATATCAAATAAATTAAAACCGAGTTCATCTTGCAACGAATGGAGGACTGTTGACACCCCCGTTTTTCGGACCACAACAAATACAATGATTTGATATTAATGCTATTTTATTAATTTTAGACTAAAATTGATCATATATTGAATTTCATTGTGCAATTAAATTTTTCAATGAGACAAAATTCAGTGCATTCTTCATCTATAATCATATTCTGAAAATACATTCTAATTCTCAAAATGCATGCATAACATAACATTATATTCACTTGTAATATAAAAATTCATGAGTAATCTATGGAAATCATATTGATGGTGCACCGTCCGATATAATAGTCATAACAATATTCCGATATATCGAAAACTTTTGATTTTGTTTCTTCAAATTAAAATAATTAATATTTTTTGGACAATAAAACAAAGTGAAATAAAAATTCGAACGGATACCAATATGTTCGTGAACGTTTGAATTTGAGAATTTTTTATATTAATTGTGTTCGGAACATATCCGAACACAAACTTGATTAAAAAACATACCCAAACATAAATCAACATGAATATGAAAACAAACACGAACATTAACAAAATTTTAGAAATATGAATAATGTTCAAACATATTTCTCCGTTCGAATTATAGTAAGAACGAATACGAACAAATCAAAACCGGCTCGTTTGAATCGAATAACATGAGGTAACGGTTATATTTATTAAATATAATGTATTAAAAAACTAATATTACTTTTTTTATAGAATAATATATAATATCTAACTGTTTAATGTTTATGAATATATTTAAATTATTTTTAGTAATTCACATTATTTTTCATATAAAATTAGAAGGAAATAAAGAAGATATTTTGGAATGTAAGTAATATTAGAAACTTAATAAAATAAACATATTTATTTTATTGAAGAAGATAATAACTAAACTTTTAATATTTATTAATTTACTTAAAATCAATTTTAGTAATTCACATTATTTTATTTAATCATTAAGACATATATAGAATGCAACATATATTTATTACCAAAATAAATGTGAATTTTATTTTGGAATGTAATTAATATTAAAAATTTAATAAAATAAACATATTTATTTTATGGAAGAAGATAATATCTAAACATTTAATATTTATTAATTTATTTAAAATTAATTTTAGTAAATTCACAATAGAATTAGAAGGAAATATAGATTTATTACCAAAATAAGTATGAATATAATTTTGGAATGTGAACAATATTATAAAATTAATAAAATAAGCATATTTATTTTACCAAAGAAGATAATATAAAAATTTATTTAAAATCAATTTTAGTAATTCACATTATTTCTTTAATTATTGAGATAGAATTAGAAGGAAATGGAGATTTATTACCAAAATAAATGTGAATATAATTTTGGAAGTTAACTAATATTAGAAACTATAAAAACATGTCTTTTGTCCAGTACATTAGTTTGATAGAGATTACTATGGATAGAATAAGTGAACTTCCACAAGATTTATTGATCTCTATTCTTTCACATTTGGAATCAAAACATGTTATCAAAACATGTATTTTGTCTAAGAGATGGTTGAATTCTGAACTTTGTTCCAAAGTCCCGAGTATTAGTTTCACTTGCTTATCAAATTCTACTACAAAAGACTACAAAAAACAACTTTTTGTTGAGAAAATAGATAGATTTCTTCTCCTTTATTCAAACCCTAATATTTATTCTTTTTCTTTAACTTGCAACTTCATGTTTATGTACCCAGACAAGCTTCAAATATGGGTTTCATTTGTATGTAAAATGGGCGTTGAGATTCTCAAAATTGACTTGAAAACTACTAAAAAATTACCACACAAAGCATTCTCACATGCTTCAAGATTACGTTGTTTGAGTTTAAGCAATTCTTTATTGGATTCCAAGTTCATATTGAGAATCAACACTTTGAAGATGCTGAGGTTTTGTTATTGCTCTTTCAAATCGAGTGCTTTAGAGAATATAATATCTAATTGTGTGAATCTTGAGAGTTTATTACTTAAGCAATGTACACTCCCTTTGAAACTTTGTGTATCTAAGTCTTCTGGGAAGTTGAAACAACTGATTGTTGATCATTGCAAGAATGTGAAGAAATTGGTGATCCATTCGAAAACCCTAATATTTTTGCAAATTATATCTACTGCAAAGATTATATTTTATTCTGTTAATGGGCTACCTAGTCTTGAAACTTTGTTTCTTTCTATGCATTGTTTATGTCCTTTATCTTTGTTATTCAATGAGGCTGATATAGGAACAAAGTTTCCTCATTTGAAATCGTTAACATTGGAGAGTGTTTATCGTCTTAAAAGGGTAATTATCTTATTGATTTGTTTGGGCGATGTACAAATTTGGTTTCTATAGTTTTATGGTGTTTATAATTTTGATTTTTAAATTTTTATGATTGTGATAATTGTGATCCACAAAATATCAAGATGAAAAGTTTGGTTCCCATACTTCGTATATTTTGGCAAAATTAATCTCATAAGTTTTTAAATTTTGACAAATGTGATTCTAGTTCAAATAAAATTTTGGGGTCGATTTTGTAATTTGTGGATCTTATTTACCAAATGTTTAAATTTGACAAAACATTAAAATTGATGATTATATATATCATTACAAATTATGAGTATCGAATTTACCAAAACTATGAAAGTTTGGAGAACAAAGTTTCATTTTCTCGATTTATTTACTTGGATTTCATTCATTGTTTTAATATATTTTCCTTTTTCAGGGTAACCATATAATTCATGAAAATGTCAAATTACATGAAAACATCCGTACACTTTGTTTGATTCTAGATGTAAGACATGGTAGAAATCAGTTCTATCTTGCTAAAGCTTTAGTCGCATGTCCCTTTCTCAAAACATTTATCTGCAAGGTGAGTGTGTTGAAGTTCGAACTTTAATTATATAATAAATTAATAAAGTAAATTGTAGATAATGAAATAATATAGTTTTATGTTAAAGTTGGTTTTATTACATTGAAATGGTGTGTCTTTTAGAATATGCCTAAGTTTTTGAATAACCCTTTGTAAAAGATTGTGTTTTTTAGTATAATAATTGGCTAGGATGAATTAAAGAAAAAAAATTATTTGTGTAATATCCGTCTTGATATGAAGTTTTCGTCATATTATTATAAGAAGTTTTAGGGTTTAGGATGAAATGAAGAAAAAAATTTATTTGTGCATTATCTATATTGATGTGAAGTTTTCGTCTTATTATTATAAGTAGTTTTAGGGTTTAGGATGAATTGAAGAAAAAAATTTATTTGTGCATTATATGTATTGATGTGAAGTTTGTCTTATTATTATTATGAGTTTTAGGGTTTTTAGGGATTAGGATGAAATTAAGAAAATTTTGATTTGTGCATCATATGTCTTGATGCAAAGTTTTTATCTTATTATTTGATAAAATAGAGAGAAATAATGAAGAATATAAAATATGATTTGTATTCACTCATCTCAATAAAATATTATTATATTATTTAAATAGATACTAAACGATCAAATAAAGAAACAAATATTAAATTTGGAATGTGTCTTTGATTGGAAATTACAATCAAATGAAAGTTATTGTTTCCATGATTAATGAGAATATTAGTCTATATTTTCATAATCGATCATATAGATTAATCATAGTATGGAAATTTTGACATTATTATAAGAAGATTTTGAAAAATAATATTCAACATTTTGTGTTCGAGTTTAATGATTTTGATTGTTGAATGCAGTATGTGAGTTTTGGAAATAAAGGTGGAAGTGAGGAAAATGATGTCAAAAATTGGAGTAGTTGCAATTTGAAAGTGATTGAATTATGGGGATTTAAAGGTAGAGAGAATGAATTGGAGTTTGCATGTTTTATGTTGAGAAAAGCTATGACTCTTAAGAGGATTAGTGTGTACAATGGGAGTAATTATTATTTGGATAATGGGAAGTGGAAGTACAAGAAGGGTTTCCCTTTTGATTCGAAGAAACGTACAACGATGTTAACAAGATTTCAACAAGATGCTATTTCTCAAAATGTTGAAATATTTATACAATGATTTATGTTTCAATTATATTTTTACATTTGCAATTATTCGAGATACTGATATGCATGTTGAAATATATAAAATTGTTTTACATCGAAAGTGAAAATGTAATTTGGATTTGTGAAACATTGCAATTCTCTTCGCTCTTATATGTTATATATGAGCACATTCTTTACGTAAATTGATTCTACTATACAAGTCTAATAATGCATCTCAACTATAGTAAACATTAAAGCAAGAAAAATTGTTTTTTCAAAAAACAAATCTTAAATTTATCTAAATTATACGTTTGGTATGTATGAAATAATATTATCTAAATTATAATTTACTAGTTACATTTTAAAATAAAGAATTATTGTAAAATCAAAAAAATTAACCATTTTGTTTTCAAATATATGTTTTTATGCAAATATAATTTAGTAATCCTATGATTTAACTCAATTGCTCAATTTAAAAATTTCGTAGAAATTTTAGTCATTTCCCATAAAAACTGTTTTTAGATACTCCGAAATTTTCCGGAATTTGAAATCTAATTTATAAGTATCTTAATCATAACTAATATAATGATTTGATACTAATGGTATTTTAGTAGTTATAAACTAAAATTGATAATATATCGAATTTCATTCAGCAATGCAATTTATCAATTAAAGAATATTCATTTCATTATTGATATCACATTACAAAAATATATTCTCAAATTGTATTATAATTCTCAAAGTGCATGTAGAACATAGTTTTATATTCAACTGTTATATCAAAATTCATGGGTAATCTATGAAAATCATATCGATGGTATACCGCCGATATATATGTTTCGATATATCGAAAAAATAGCTTATATTAGTTGTGATCGTAACGAATGTACCAGTCAGTATGACATCCTTAGGCTACACAAAAATGATTAACAATGTTTCTAAATATTCAAAATTTAAATTGTGTATGTTAATGAAATGAATATAATAATTTAGATTTGAATAAAAATATTATAATATAGACAAGATATGCACCTTACCTTATAAAGCTTGAGAAAATGTAAAATACATCTATTAGGCTAAATGGATCAAATTAAATGCGTCTACTTGCACCTTGTATGCCAAATTACAAAATGAACCTACTAATAAAAGCCAAACTGCTAATAATGGGGCATAAGTTCAGTTTACGTACCAGAATCGTCAACATACCCAATATTGTCGGTGTCGGCGCCGGAGATATGCCATTTCCGTTTGCCTTTGCTAAATGGATCTCTCTTGGCACCACGATATTTTCAACTTTTTCTTTTTTCCATGTTCAATTGTTAGAAACTCCCTCAATTCTATATTAAGAAATTCTTCTTCTACAAGAATAATCACTCCGTGGAAGCTCAAGGCATTCGAATTCAACAAAACTCAAAAACGAATTATGCTTATTTGTTTCAAGATCTGCTACAACAGATATATATTTTGTGTGCATTAAAAAAATCATGATTTGAACACATCACCGATGTTATGATCGCATTACAAAACAAACCCAATGAGTAGGATGCAAAATATGTTGAAGCTGAAGTTCTATATGAATTTGTGTCTAATCGAGGAGTTCTTGGGATGAAAAGGATGGCCGAAACTGAGACTTCGGAAATTTACTCAATGTAGAACTTTGTCATGAGTTTCACCCATGACAAATTTGATCAAGACAAACAGTCAAGAGCATGGTTTTAAAAAACCTGTCTAATCGGCTAACTGGACCGGTTCAACCGGGAATCGCTCGCCATTTCGATCCTATTCAAACCGATTCACATATTATTTTAGAAACTGGTTTTGCTCTCCTCAAAACCCGGTCGAACTAGTTTTATCACCTTAAAACCGGTTTTCATTGATAATTATAGTTAAATTTAAATTAAAAAATAATTTTTTGAGCATTAGCTCTGCCCTTTCCTTTCTTGATAAAGATATTAATTATAAAATCGTTAGATGAATTTTTCTCCGGTTCACCGGTTCGACCCGGAAATTCATTTCTGGAAATTTGTTTCCGGAAATGAATTACAAAACCCGATTCGCCGGTTCGACCAGTTTTTAAAACCATGGTCAAGAGTCTCTCTTTGACATTTGTTCGTCATATTTATTTGTTTCCTCATTGTACGACAAATTTGTAGCATTTCTTGAATTGATGATAATGAGTATTAATTAGTATTGGCTAATTGGTCGACATCCATTTATTTATTTCATATTGATTCCATATGATTCCATTCTATACTTCTAGTAATTTAAATATTATATTTATAAAAATAATAAATTATCACTCGAACGTGAGATTTATTTAGGAAATTTTTTGAATATTAGTTGTTTAAATTTCCTATTAAATTAATCAAAATCTTCAATTTTATTTTATTATCATTTTTAATCATAAATCCTATTTTTCATCAATAATATTCAAAATCCTAGTCAAAACCTAGTATAATGCGATACCGGAAAATACACCAGCACCATCAAATATAAAATAAAACTAACAACTAATTACTAATCAACTCATTCAAAATATAATAAATTATCACTACAAACTGGAGATTTATCTAGGAAAATTGTTCAATATTAATTGTTCAAATTCCGTATAAATAAATCTTTAATTTTATTTTTTTATCATTTTTAATCATAATTATTTTTTATCAATAATACTAAAATTGTAGTTAGTAGAGAATAGAGAGTGACTAGATATATCTTTTTAAGGTAATCCTCACTTATATTACCGATTTTAATCGGATACTATTTTTTTACCACAGATTGAGATAACGTATCTGGAATGGGTCCTATCATATTAGGTCAATTTGAGATACGTTATCTAGAATATAGATAAGAAAAATAAATTCCTAATTGCTCTAAGATAACCAAACCCGATTCTATTTTTCATTCTTCCGCAACCCACCTGTGCTTTCTTAATCACTCTTTCGTCCGCCGCCATAATTACCCAGCCACCATCCCCGTGCATAATTCCTAAAATTTACTCGCAAATTATACATTAATAATAACAATTATATTATTCAAATCACTTATATTAACAAACCATTACATCTAATTTATCAAATCTATTAGGTAAGGTGTTCCCCATGACAAAAAATCGACAATATAATTAAATTGAAGATGTTAATCACAATGAAATATTCAAACCATTATACGATAAAATACGATACAAAAGTTTAGACATCTCGGTATTTTGGTTCCCATACTTCGTATATTTTGGCAAAATTAATCTCATAAGTTTTTAAATTTTGACAAATGTGATTCTAGTTCAAATAAAATTTGGGGTCGATTTTGTAATTTGTAGATCTTATTTACCAAATGTTTAAATTTGACAAAACATTAAAATTGACGATTATATATATCATTACAAATTATGAGTATCGAATTTACCAAAACTATGAAAGTTTAGAGAACAAAGTTGTCATTTTCTCGATTTATTTACTTGGATTTCATTCATTGTTTTAATATATTTTCCTTTTTCAGGGTAACCATATAATTCATGAAAATGTCAAATTACATGAAAACATCCGTACACTTTGTTTGATTCTAGATGTAAGACATGGTAGAAATCAGTTCTATCTTGCTAAAGCTTTAGTCGCATGTCCCTTTCTGGAAACATTTATCTGCAAGGTGAGTGTGTTGAAGTTCGAACTTTAATTATATAATAAAATAATAAAGTAAATTTTAGATAATGAAATAATATAGTTTTATGTTAAAGTTGGTTTTATTACATTGAAATGTTGTGTCTTTTAGAATATGCCTAAGTTGTTGAATAACCCTTTGTAAAAGTTTGTGTTTTTTAGTATAATAATTGGCTAGGATGAAATAAAGAAATAAAATTATTTGTGTATTATCCGTCTTGATATGAAGTTTTCGTCATATTATTATAAGGAGTTTTAGGGTTTAGGATGAAATAAAGGAAAAAATTTATTTGTACATTATATGTATTGATGTGAAGTTTTTGTCTTATAATTATTATGAGTTTCAGGGTTTTTAGGGAATAGGATGAAATTAAGAAAATTTTTATTTGTGCATTATCGGTCTTGATGCGAAGTTTTTATCTTATTATTTGATAAAATAGAAAGAAATAATGAAGAATATAAAATATGATTTTTATTCACTCATCTTAATAAAATATTATTATATTATTTAAATAGATACTAAACGATCAAATAAAAAAACAAATATTAAATTTGGAACGTGTCTTTGATTGGAAATTACAATCAAAGGAAAGTAATTGTTTCCATGATTGATGAGAATATTAGTCTAAATTTTCATAATCGATCATGTAGACTAATCATAGTATGGAAATCTTGACATTATTATAAGAAGATTTTGAAAAATAATATTCAAGATTTTGTGTTCGAGTTTAATGATTTTGATTGTTGAATGCAGTATGTGAGTTTTGGAAATAAAGGTGGAAGTGAGGAAAATGATGTGAAAAATTGGAGTAGTTGCAATTTGAAAGTGATTGAATTATGGGGATTTAAAGGTAAAGAGAATGAATTGGAGTTTGCATGTTTTATGTTGAGAAAAGCTATGACTCTTAAGAGGATTAGTGTGTACAATGGGAGTAATTATTATTTGGATAATGGGAAGTGGAAGTACAAGAAGGGTTTCCCTTTTGATTCGAAGAAACGTACAACGATGTTGACGAGATTTCAACAAGATGCTATTTCTCAAAATGTTGAAATATTTATACAATGATTTATGTTTCAATTATATTTTTACATTTGCAATTATTCGAGATATTGATATGCATGTTGAAATATATAAAATTGTTTCATATAGAAAGTGAAAATGTCATTTGGATTTGTGAAACATTGCAATTCTCTTCGCTCTTATATGTTATATATGAACACATTCTCTACGTAAATTGATTCTACTATACAAGTCTAATAATGCATCTCAACTATAGTAAACATTAAAGCAAGAAAAATTGTTTTTAAAAGAAAATTCTTAAATTTATCTAAATTATACCCTTGGTATGTATGAAATAAAATTATCTAAATTATAAATTACTAGTTACATTTTAAAATCAAGAATTATTGTAAAATCAAAAAAAATTAACTATTACTTAAGTTGAATACTCATTTTGTTTTCAAATATATGTTTTTATGCAAATATAATTTAGTTATCCTATGATTAAACTAGATTCAATTGCTCAATTTAAAAATTTCGTAGAAATTTTAGTCATTTCCCATAAAAACCGTTTTTAGATACTCCGAAATTTTCCGAAATTTGAAATCTAATTTATAAGTATCTTAATCATAACTAATATAATGATTTGATATTAATGATATTTTAGTAGTTATAAACTAAAATTGATAATATATCGAATTTCATTCAGCAATGCAATTTATCAATTAAAGAATATTCATTTCATTATTGATATCACATTACAAAAAAATATTTTCAAATTGTATTATAATTCTCAAAATGCATGTAGAACATAGTTTTATATTCAACTGTTATATCAAAATTCATGGGTAATCTATGAAATCATATCGATGGTATACCTTCGTTATATATATTTCGATATATCGAAAAAATAGCTTATATTAATTGTGATAGTAACGAATGTACCAGTCAGAATGACATCCTTGGGTTATACAAAAATAGCTTTTATTAGTTGTCAGAAACTCCCTCAATTCTGGAAGCTCAAGGCATTCGAATTCCACAAAACTAAAAAACGAATTATGCTGATTTGTTTCAAGATATGCTACAACAGATATATATTTTGTGTGCATTAAAAAAATCATGATTTGAACACCTGACCGCTGTTATGATCGCATTACAAAACAAACACAATGAGTAGGATGCAAAATATGTTGAAGCTGAAGTTCTTTATCAATTTGTGTCTTGGTTAATCGAGGAGTTCTTGTGATGAAAAGGATGGCCGAAACCAAAACTTCGGAAATTTCTTCAATGTAGAACTTTGTCATGAGTTTCACCCATTACAAATTTGATCAAGACAAACAGTCAAGAGCATGGTTTTAAAAATCCTGTTGAATCGGCTGACTGAACCGGTTCAACCGGGAATCGCTCGCCATCCCGATCCGATTCAAACCGATTCACATATTTTTTTAGAAACCAATTTTGCTCTCCTCAAAACTCGGTCGAACCAGTTTTTTCACCTTAAAACCGGTTTTCATTGATAATTATAATTAAATTTAAATTAAAAAATAATTTTTTGAGCATTAGCTCTGCCCTTTCCTTTCTTGATAAAGATATTAATTATAAGATCGTTAGATGAATTTTTCTTATTTTATTTCATAATGCTATTTAATCTATTGAACTCGAATTTTCAATATCTAAAACTATAGCTCTTGAATTTCAAAAGTCAAATGTAAGCGTTTGTTTGTATTAAAGTTTTTTAAAAAAATTAATTTTAGTTATTTGTACAAACATATATATTCTTTTGTTTATTAATATTATTATTAATTTTTCTATCAAAGCGGTTCGAACCGATGCGATCATCCAATTCGAGCAGTAGACGATGTTTCCAATTCGTCGGTTCGACCGGTTTTTAAAACCATGGTCAAGAGTCTCTCTTTGACATATGTCCTCATATTTATTTGTTTCCTCATTGCACAACAAATTTGTAGCATTTCTTGAATTGATGATAATGACTATTAATTAGTATTGGCTAATTGGTCCACATCCATTTATTTATTTCATATTGATTCCATATGATTCCATTCTATACTTCTAGTAATTTAAATATTATATTTATAAAAATAATAAATTATCACTACGAACGTGAGATTTATTTAGGAAATTTTTTGAATATTAGTTGTTTAAATTTCTTATAAAATTAATCAAAATCTTCAATTTTATTTTATTATCATTTTTAATCATAAATATTATTTTCCATCAATAATATTCAAAATCCGACTCAAAACCTGGTATAATGCGATACCTGAAAATACACCAGCGCCATCCAATATAAAATAAAACTAACAACTAATTACTAATCAACTCATTCAAAAATATAATAAATTATCACTACAAACTGGAGATTTATCTAGGAAAATTGTTCAAATTCCGCATAAATAAATCTTTAATTTTATTTTTTTTATCATTTTTCATCATAATTATTTTTTATCAATAATACTAAAATTGTAGTTAGTAGAGAATGGAGAGTGACTAGATATATCTTTTTAAGGTAATCCTCACGTATATTACCGATTTTAATCGGATACTGTTTTTTTACCACATATTGAGATAACGTATCTCGAATGGGTCCTATCATTTTAGGTCAATTTGAGATACTTTATCTAGAATATAGATAAGAAAAATAAATCCCTAATTACTCTAAGATAACCAAACCCGATCCTATTTTTCATTCTTCCGCAACCCACCCGTGCTTTCTTAATCGGTCTTTCGTCTGCCGCCATAATTACCCAGCCACCATCCCCCGTGCATAATTCCTAAAATTTACTCGCAAATTATACATTAATAATAACAATTATATTATTCAAATCACTTATATTAACAAACAATTACATCTAATATATCAAATCTATTACGTAAGGTGTTCCCCATTACAAAAAATCGACAATATAATTAAATTGAAGATGTTAATCACAATGAAATATTCAAACCATTATACGATAAAATACGATACAAAAGTTTAGACATTTCGGTATTTGATTTCGGTTCGGTAAAAAAATCGGTATTTTGGTAAATTACCAAATTTAACATTTTGTTTAATTTAAAACTAATATTTTTGTATTTAATTATACACTTAAATCTATAATTTTGATTAATTTTTTATTTAATTGATTAAATTTCAAAAAACTCGGTATTTTGGTAAATACCGAAACCGAACCGAAACAAATCGATATTACAGAACTGAACAAACAAAATTTGGTTCATTATTTGGTAGCTAATTTTTTGACTTATTCGATATTCGATAATTGAAATTCGGTTTGATATTTGTTGAATAAACACCTCTAGTTACGGTTGACTGAAAAATAGAATTGGGTTTGGTTACAATTATGGATTTATTTTGGCTATCTAGATTCTAGATATTGAATCTAGAACGAGGCCAAAATTATCACTTTAAGCTCATTCAAGATACACTATCTAATTGATAATAAAAAAAAAATTTCGTTAAAATGGGTAATATAAGTAGGGTTCCTCTATCTTTTTATATAAAATTGTGTATTTTAATAAGATTAATGTAATAAAAATTTGGATAAAAATATTATAATATAGGGAAGATATGTAACTTATAAAGTTTAAGAAAACGTAAAATTAATCTATTATGCTAAATAGATCAAATTAAATATGTCTACTTGCACCTTCTATACTCAAATTACAAAATTGACTCAAACTAATAAAAACCCAACAATTAAATAATGAGCCAAGACATTCTTCAAGGTTCGTCGCCCAATCTGACCGGACGGCCAATGTAGTAAAATTTGTCCATTCAGAGGAGAGAGTGTGTCCCGTCATTGATACTGTCTCTCCTCCAATTTTATTTTTTAAAAACATTTTAAAAAATTTTAAAAATTAAATTTAAAAAAATTATAAAATATAAAAAATTATAATTATTTTATATAATTATTTTATCGATAATATTATTATTCTAAGGTATCCAATGTGTAAAAATATAATATTTAAAAATTACATATATCCGGACATTATTGTATGAATGAGATGAAAATTATTTAAATAATTAAAGAATGATTATGTGTACAAAGAAAAAATTGATGTGGATGAGAAAATGAAGTTTCCGGGGGCTGACATAAGTAAGGAGTGCTTAACACCAATTTATGTACCGGAAATCGTAACAAACCCAATATCATCGGAGTCGGCGCGAGAGACATCCGCCATTTCCGGTTTGCCTTTACTCATCTCAATATTTTCAATTTTTTCTTCTTTTCCAAATTTAATTGTCATGAACACCATCAATTCGATACTAATAGATTTTCTTGTATTCTACAAGAATACTCACTCCCGCGGAAGCTCAAGGCATTTGAATTCCAGAAAACTAAAAAACGAATGACGCCGATTTGTTCAAGATCTTCTTCAACGGATATATTACCGTTAACTTGTTAGGATAAATATCCCAACTGGAACAGACTTTTGATTATAAAATCTGAAATATCCCGTCCTCGTATTCTTCTTCTTCCCTATTCTACTCATTGTTCCTGTTCTTCATCCACGGTCTTAACATTAATCCGCTATAATTTTCAAGATTCATCTTGCATTTCGCATCAATAATCTGGGTTGAGTATTTATGGTTTCTGGAGTTTTCCGGCGTGGATTGGGTATGAATTCTCTCCCTCACATTAAAGTTAAATTGATGGAAATTTCTACAGGCTAAGGTGCATAAAAATTTATTGGGTTTTATTGATACATGCTATTTGAAGAATAACAAACAAAATAAAATTTCTTCTTGTTTAGGATATGATATAATGAACTGGTGTATGACTGTTTTTTAATGTATTTGAATTAATGAAGGTTTTAATGTTATTTTCCTTTATATTTTCATTCGGGAAACTTCAATTATTTCGTACACTGTGTTGAATTGTAATGTTGTTCTTCATTTGTTACTAAGTAATGCAGGTGTCTATCAGTTTCACGTTGGATTATATTTTGCTATTTCTCTTGGTGCCAATAAATGCTTATGCATATCTACTGAAGCCAAAAAATATGACTTCATGGATCTCACGTAAGTGGATAATACAGCGATTTTCGTACATTTTCTTAAAGTTGTATATCAGCTCTGAAAATTTTAATGTTAGATGTCCACATACATGGTATCCCATTGCTAGAAGAAGAAAAAGAAATGTAATACTACATATTGGTCCGACTAATAGTGGAAAGACATACCAGGCATTGAAGCGGTTAGAATCATGATCTTCAGGTACGGATCAATCACACAATTCATCTTACACCTGCATTTTGGTGTTTTTTAGTGGATTTTAATTTGCTATATTAAGAATGTGGCTTCTTAAGGTATATATTGTGGCCCATTGAGACTTTTGGTATGGGAAATTGCTCCACGGCTAAACAAGGCAAATGTTCCTTGTGATCTTGTTACTGGACAAGAAAGAGTGAAAGTTGATGGAACAAAACATATGTCTGTCACTGTTGAAATGGCTAATGTGGTATCTGACTATAGTTATGCCGTGGTTGATGAAATCCAGGTTTGGTTGATTGTCTATCAAAGCAAGTACATAAATGTGGAAATTTGTGACATATTTAATCATTTTTGTTAGAGTTCTGTTTGTAGAATATTGTTTTTTAGATTCCTATTGGGCTGCAGCGTGCAACATCTGGCTCCATCTGGATAAAGGATCTTATTCTAAAAATGTTGCTTTTAGCACGTTGAATAAATTTCAGCTTCTATGTGGTATTTAGAAACTGGGGACATGTGTTGTTCTTGAATTTATGTTATTATTATGAAGTTTGTCATACTCTGCTACGTGATGATTGATTACCATTTTACTATGTGTCCTTTTCCTAGATGTTGGCATGTAGATCAAGGGGTTTTTCATTCACACGAGCTCTTCTAGGTTTATCGGCTGATGACCTTTACTTATGCGGTGACGCAGCAGCTGTTCCCCTGATACAAAAAATACTTGAAGTAACTGGTGATAATGTTGAGGTGACGATGTTTCAGATTTAGAGTAGTGTAAATGTTTTTTATTAAAAGATATTTTTATTTAGATGGACAAATCCTGAAACTTTTTATTTATGGTTTTTTTCCTTGTCCCATTAGGTAAAATACTATGAAACACTTTCACCTCTTGTTCCTTTGGATGTTTCACTTGGGTGTTATTCCAAAATACAAACTGGAGACTGTATCGTCTCCTTTTCACGTAGTGGAATTTACGGTGTGAAGGTAACAGAAAGTCTATGATTTTGGTTGATTCAATTGCTTAGTAGTGTCTTGGCGACAGCGGAAACAAATACAATTTGCACCATACATGTATTTTTCTGGATACTTATTTATAAGTTTACTGAGCTAGTCATTCCGATTTAAATAACGTCCAATCAACTAATTTCACAGCAAGAAAGCTTGGTGCACTGAATTCTTATATCATTTTTATTTATCTGAAGAAGTTGAACTAATAAAGTCCTTAAGGTTATAGGTTGCGATGTTCAACGATGAAAGCATTGAGTTTGATGTTCTCGTAGCTAGCGATGCCATTGGAATGGGTCTCAACCTAAACATATCCTGAGTTATATTTTCAACATTCAAAAAATTTGATGGAGTGAAAATTTGAGATTTTACTATTTCCGAGATCAAGCAAAATTCCGGTATGTTATTGTGTAGTTATCCGTAAGATTTGGCAACGAACAACTTCATGTAGCTTTACAAACATTCAATTGTTGTGTGTTTCCCTTAGTAGTAATTTAGTTGATCATTGTTTAATATGACTGTTTTTCAATGTGAGTGTAGAAAGCTGCTGCAATTATAGATGAATTGCCTCTCGATTTGAACGATACGTATCTCTTCATTATCAGGTGTTTGTTTTGATGGCATTTAATGAAAACATTATGTTCTCCTAAACTATTCCATTATTTTTATTTATAGTCCAGTTGACATGGAAGATGACATCTCGTCACAAGGCCTCATTCAAGTGTTATCGTGTTATCCCTCATTATGTTTAGTTTGTCTTTGTAATTGGAAGTCATGGATGATAATGTTTTTTGTCTAGTTTGCGCGAAGTTTCTCAAAGAATCGCATGGTTCATCTCAAGGAAATTTTCACTCCCCGAACTAGTCACATAATGCTCTTAAGGAAGTTGAATCAATTCACAAGGTAAGGTTTACTCGTCATGGAATGATTTGATGTTAATGTTTTCTTGTAGTGCTTATCTATGTTTGTGGGCCGTTTTTTGGCCGTCCGATTGGGTCGACCCAATTGATACCCGTTTTATAAACAACCCACTAAATAGAAAAATCCTAATTTACTAATTTGAAATCATGATCATTTTTCCATCTTTTTAATTCATGTTCTAACTCATGAATAGTTCCTTAAACCCTAATTCGGCCTACTCTTCCCCATTATAATTTAATCAATGATTGAGGTTTGAATGTTTGAATACATTTTGTTTTGAAATACTTTCTTTGAATGCTTAAATATTGTTTAATAAAATAAAAAAATTAACTATTAAATAAGCTCAATACACATTTTGAAATTTGAAAATCATTAAGTATGTTTTTATGCAAATACAATTTAGTAACCCTTATGATTTACATTGAATTGACGCAAACTCGATTCAATTGCTCAATTTACAAATTTCGTAGAAAGTTTAATCGTTTCACCTAAAAACCCCGAAATTTTTCCAAAATAAGAAATCTAGTTTATAACCAACTTAATTATAATTAATATAATGATTAGATATTAATAGTATTTTAGTAATTGTAGATCAAAATTGAGAATATATCGAATTTCATTATACAATTCAATTTATCAATTAGAGAATATTCAATCAATATTTGATATATACTCACATTATGAAAACATATTTTAAAATTGCATTATAATTCTCAAAATGCATGCAAAACATGAAATTGTGATATCAAAAATTCATAGGTAATCTATGGAAATCCTATCGATTGTATATCATCCGATATATTGAAATTCCAATACATCGAAAAAATCGATTGTATCGAGACTTATCAAAGCAAATGTACCAATCGGTATGACATCATGGGCTAAACAAAAGTTGATTGACAATGTTTCTAAATCCTCATCATGTAAAATTGTGTATTTTAATGAAATGAATAAAAATATTATCATATAGGGAAGATATAAAGTTTGAGAAAATATAAAATATATCTATTATACTAAATGGATCAAATTAAATTAAATGCGTGTACTTGCACCTTGTATGCCCAAATTACAAAATGGACCCAAACTAATAAAAGTCCAACAATTAAATAATGGGTCATAAGTTCAGTTTATGTACCGGAAATCGTTATCGTGCTAAACCCAATACTTCCAACTTTTTCTTCTTTCCATGTTTAAATGTTATGAACCTCATCAATTCCATACTAACAAATTCTTCTTCACAAGAATACTCACTCCCAGTTTATAGGCCTTAACATTAATGGGCCTTAACATTAAATAAATGTATTATATTTATGAGTAGATCGAAAGTGGTCCATGAAAAAAGTCGATTTATGAAAAGTCATTGTACAAGCCCATTGTGTTTGGGCTGAAAACCGTACACATGTATTTTAAAGAAAATATTGAGTTATTTTAGTCCAATAATATTGTTGACGTGGAGCATTTCCACGAACGTCCAATGCCGAAGTTACGACATCTTTAATCATTTTTGTCCGAAAACTTCGTTCTCATCCACTTCAGTTTTCTATATGCATATATTATCATTATTTAATTTTATAAATAAATTTCATCTGATATCTACAACAATATATTGATACATATAATTTTTAAATTTTATCTTTTTATACATCAAATACCTAATAATCATAATATTGTCCATAAAATAATTATATAAATCTATTATAAATTTTTATATTTTATATTTCTTTTTAAATTTAATTTTAAATAAAATTTGATAAAAGAGAATGTCCGAATGAGACACTCTCTTTCCTCTTGTCCGATTTGATAAAATGAGATCGTAGAGGATGACCTTATTCACATAGAGGATGACCTTATGCCATGTCACTCGAAATCTAACTTTTAAATTTATTTATTTAAAATTTGTGTGCTTAAGAAAAATTGAAGTTACCACCATTTCACATATTTCCAACCCATCAACAAAAAACTAAGCTACTTATATTAAGTTATAAGACAAGACAATTAAGATAACATCAAATATTACCACAATTTACATTAACTTTCGATGATATCTGTTGAAACGTTTCATGTTAACCTACAACCCTACAATAATATATGTGTTTTTCAACATCATTATTGAACCAAAATAGTCCATTCTTAGGCTCATTTAATATGCGCATAAGACAATTTCGATCCTCATAGTTTAGAGGTTTTGTCAATTTTGATTTTCAAACTTTATATATTCTGAAAAAACCAGTCACTTGTTGGAAAAAACGATTCCTAAATTATTATTTTTTTTGCACAACAAGCATAATACATCATCAAAGTTTAAAATTTTGGCAATTAAGGTCTTTGAACTATTATTATGTAAATTTAATCCTCACAGAGTAAGCAAGATATGTCGAGTGATACTACTAAGGTGTAGCAATCAGGGAAATTGCCGAGCCAATGTTCAATGAAATCTTCAATATCGCAGTCCTTCAAATTGAGTTCTTTAAGATTCCTGAAAAAGGGGAAATTTAATCACCAATCAAAGCAATATCACCCGAAACTGCAATTTACAAATCAATAAAGGAAAGTGCAGAGCTAGAGAAAGCAAAACGGATAAGCCTCGGACATTGCCAAGGTCCAGGGATATAGATAAGCACCCCATCCCTCCGGCACGAGGTTGTAATCAGCAAAATTCAGTTTACCTTTCATCTCAAATGCCCTAACTTTCGGAAACCTCCAGATCAGGATCTCAGGCGACACAGCGTAGCAATTACCGATAAATACACGGCGGCGGCACCACCGTTTAATCTCATACCAGAGAAACAGCGTTCCTATCCTTGTCGGTATTCAAGAAGGAGAAAACATGCTCCAGAACTTCATCCGGAAACGCGTCGGCCATTGCAGAATTCTCTTGCTCCGGATTTGAGAGTCGGAGAAGGTGAGAATTTAGCCTTGAGAGAGGGGTAAGGTTTTTTTCTAGTGATTTTATATTTCTCAATAAAGACACGTGGGGTGAGGTTTACACGTGCGTCGCTTGAAGCAAGTTGAACCGACGCGGGACCCCATTTCCTTTCAGTCGAAGCTCCACCGCAGAAAGGAAAAGTGAATCCAAATCCTTTAATTTGGCACCTCATTTTTTCAATGGTCTCAAATACGATGGTTTGTTGAACTCAAATTTTGATCGGATTACTCAATCATTGTGAAATAGGTGCGGAAATCTTATTAAAATATTATTAATTTATTTTGTTTTTATTAAATTTTAAATTTTTAAAATTAATTATAATTATAATTATAATTATAAAAGGGAACGCATATTATATATTTATATGTTCACTTTATGCGAAAACATAGAGTAAAAAAGAATAACTCTATAAATTTGTGGTTTTTGAGTATGAAGATCTCATGTTTTTACTGCTTTTAGTGACAACCAAACAAAAGCAACCTTTAAAATTCGAACAAATGTTTTATAAGGTATGATGTGAATCCGGATCTAATAATACAAGCAATGTATTAAAAACATCATTATATTGGATAAACTAAATGTATTGATATATTGAATTTATAAAGGATATATAAAACACTAATTTTTTAAAATTACACAAATTGAATCTTTTTATTTTCTAATAAGTTAAATCCAATCTCACCCAGGTTTTTTGTTTGAATATTGGCCAAAACAAGTATGTCTAAATTTGTGAATACAAGTCTGGTTTGGATTGGACATCTTGGTTGCTACATTACAGTATGTTAAATTGCAAAGAAAAAAGAGACATGTTAACTTGTATGATATTGAAGAGTTTCAATTCTATATTTCATAACTGGTTGGCCAAACCTGGTCTTCTTCTGCATTTTCTGCTCCGTTATTCAGGCGTTCTGCTCGGGCTATCTCTTCCTCGGCTTTCTTCTTCTCCGGCTATGCTTTTCTTATTCAATGTATGGCTTCATTTTCACCCTGTTTAACAAAACTGAGATAGATTATGTTGTGAATTACACACCCTGTTTAACAAAACTGGGGATTGAACAATAAGAAACTTTAATGGGATCTGGTCACTACTCACAGAATAACTAATATACACTCGAAAAGTGGCAACAAGGTCAATTGGTAGCAACAAATGTGCAATAATAAACTAACAAAACCCAAGCTCTGCAACGTAAATTATGAACTCGCTTCATTTATATTCTCAACATCTTCTTACAAGATAAATATGCTTTAACAGATTCTTACATGACATAAAAATATCATCCTCAGTATTTTAAGAAACCTCCCTTATCTGTACAGCTTCATAACTGCAGTACATAAACATAGAAGTTGTATTTAATCTTTAATCCCATGTCTTTAACAAGCACAGAATTGTTAGAAATATAACAATTCATTTTGTGTTATCTTTCCTTTTTTTCCCAGCAACAATCTGGGAAATGTATAACACTCTACTAAATTACTAAATGCTTGATTAAACAGAATCCTACCTAGTCTGCACGTTTCGAAAGCCAGGAAGCCATGATAGAAGGGCCACAGGAGCCATCACAATAACCCCGAAAATAATCTCGTAAAGCCGAGACAACAGTATCCCAAAGCTTTGTTCTATGAAGAATAGGTCGAAGAACGTGCGCTACAGATAATAGTCCCCCATCCAGTGGGAATAAAAGCCAACAAACTTGTAAAGATATCAAGAAACACAAAGCTTGTGAACTCAAGCAGGGAAACGATGACAATAACCGAAATAATTATTATAAGGAACTGAACTAATCGATAGCAGATGAGTTCCTTTGCTGCATATTTTTCACAAGCATAAGCTATTATAGAAAAAAGAGTAAGAGCAAAAACCACATAGATCCATTAACATAGTCAAAACAAAAGTAAAAGCAAAAGAAAAAACAATGTTCCTAAATATCTTCAAGCTTCGATGGCTTGCATTTTTCAACTCTACTCCTACAATAAAAGTTACCCAATAGCATCAAAAGTAATTTCATAACCCAAACCCAAGATATCCGACGATCATTTCCATCATCTTCACATGATGGAGTTGGAGTAATGGGAGGTTTTCTTGGTGGTATTTTAGCACCATCACCATCCACTTCTACCTCTGGCTCATGACTCTCAGCTCTTAGTTTTTCTTCTTCTAACTTGCATACCATAGAAAGAAAGAAAATATTAGATAAACAAAAATCATCTTCATCTCCATCGTCATCTACTTCTACTTCTACTGCTACTTCTACTTCTCCTTCTCCTTCACTATCTCTATTTTTTTTTTTTTTCAAAAGACATGCATTTAAAATGATCAAAAAACATAATAAATCAGTAACTGAAATTTTTTTAACATCATCATCAGAAATTATTTTGTTCCTAACTTCTAACTTCCTAATTCTATGGTTTGAAGCATGGATAGGAAGGTATTTGGAAAAAATTCTTGGATAAGTAGAAATTGGCTTAAAACGGATGGGCAGAAATGAAACAACAGATGGTGGAGATGGAATTCGAGGTAATGTTTTAATGGGTTTGATGGTAGAAGGAAAAAGAGAAAATGAAATAGTCATGTCGAACTGGGTTAAGAGAATGTCTTACCTTCACTTCACTTCACTTCACTTCACTTCATATATACCAAGCTTGATCAGCGAGCTTCCATTTCCAATATATTATATCATCTTCTTCTTTTTGTTCTACAGGTAACACTTACAGCAAGTATTATATGGACAGCCGACAAAATTCTGAAATGGAGATTTGTCCTCTGCAATGAACAGTACTTTGTATTTTTAGAAGCCGATGTTCTTGCCCCTTCCACTGAACGAGAGTCTGATTTTTCGTGCTCCATTGTTTGTAATGACAATGTCGAATCAAAGCTAGACTTGTATCCATTATTGGATGATTTGTTTGCTTTAGAACAAAATATGAAATTTGTAGAATTTTTTGTTCTTTTTTTTAATTAATAAGAATAGAAATTGAGAATTTGTTAAAATATTAGTTCCATAATAAATTATTTTATTTTATTATTTCAGTATATATCTTATAAAGTTAATATCAATGTTTTCATACCGATTTGGAATTCCGTACTGGTCCAAATCGATATGAGCAATACGATCGGTATAACGGATGGTATACCACATATACTAAATATTATTTTATTTTATTATTTTTAAAAATAATATTTAATTAATTTTTAGGGTCCGATCCGGAAAAAATCTGGAAACTGACCTTAATACCCGATATCGGACGATACAAAAAAAATACCCGTCAAATCCAATACTTGATGTACCAGACGGTATACCATCCATTATGAAAACATTGGTTAATATACAATATATTGAGTTCGTCCAATACAATGATGTTTTTAAAACATTGGTGGTATTAAATCTCGATTCTCATTATACTCTTATAGAGCATTTGCTCGAATTTTAAAAGTTCTTTTCACATCCACTGCATATATAAATATATAATATATGTTTTCTTTTAAAATAAAATTTAATTAAATTATAAATTAAAATTTTTAAATATATATTTAATATAAATAAATTAAATTAATAATATTTAAAAATCAATTGACATCGTTGATAATGATTCAATAACCAAGTGAAAATTTGAATTTAAGGAACTAATCATATTTTAAAAAACTGATTACATTGAAAAAAGGAGGTGACAAATTATTGGATTTTCACCCAAATCACAAAAGGCTTGTACATAGATTACATTGAAAAAGGAGGTGGCAAATTATTGGGTTTTCAGCCCAAACACAAAGGGCTTGCTTGTACAATGATTTTTCATAAATCGAATATTTTCATGGACCACTTTCGATCCAATCATAAATTTAATACATAAATTTAATGTTTTACTATTAAACTATAACTTAATGGGTCACTTTTTATATCCGTCAATATACTTGGTAAGTGTTGACAAAACCAGCTCTCAAATTATAGTCATTGTGATATAATTTATTCCCAAATTTTCAATTTTTACAATTATGATTCTCGATCAAAAGTAAATTTCTGAGACCGATTTTGCTACTTTGAAAATATAATTTACAAATGTTGCAAACTTAGAATAAATTTGGAAAAACTTTAAAATTTAAGATTAAATATATTATTACAAATTATAAAGATTAAATTTACCAAAACTATACTAAATAATGCTTGCAAATTTATTCCTCTAAGTTTAATTGTAAAACATTGGTAAATAATGCGTACTGTTTTCATTTTCTTGATAAATTGACTAACTGAGTGTATATACAAATATATTAATATAAATATATGAAAATATGAAATAAAAATATAATACAATGAAATTGTCATTTACTAATTTAATTAATTTGATTCCTTTAATCTTTTTATCACTTCATAATTGGATGATGTTTGCCCACGACCCTCCAACTTACGGACTGTGTAAAAGACATGTTCTCCAAGTTACGAAATTGCAAATATGGTTCATTTTTTTATAAAAAATATGCATTTATAACCCTTCAACTTCAACTAAATGCAAATAAAACACCTCAAGTTTTCAATACCGTTTATGATTGACACTTTAATAAACTCGTAAATTTTTAATATTTCATACATAATTGTCGAATATCAAAGATAATTTTTGTATTATTTTTCAAACGGATCCTATTTGTGTACTTTGTGATGAGTTTTCAAACGGTTTTTAACTTACGGAAAACCGGGTGCTAAATTTCAGGGATCCAAAACAAATGGTATTGATATCTTTAGGTGTCATTCTTGCAATTTCGTAAATTGGAGGGCATGATCTTTACACACCTCATAAATTAGAGGTTAATTATGCAATTTTCTCCTTCATAATTTCCATTTTACAATAATAATGAAATGAACCAAAATACAAAACAGCCCTCTAGTTCAGTTTATTCATTTAATGCCCAAAAACCTGGAATTTATATTGACATATTTATCCTTCCATGATTAGTGGAGTTACGTGTACCAGATAAGGGCTAAAACCGTCAAACAAATATTTTGAATTCTGCAACTTGTTTATATCCCGCTTCCTCTAACAACTGGGTGTAGTGTTCCACGTGGCTGTTTATTACTGGATAACAGTCCTAATTAATAAAAAATATTTTCTGACCGTGGTATGCTCATCAAAAAACTCCATTATAAAGCTTTATAGCATGGACCTATGAATGGGAGCGGACTCAGAGAAGGCATTCAAGTCTCCAGTCCGTGCAGTTTACTCACCGGTCTTCTCTGCCTGCCGAAGCGGTTGTAGGAGAGTTTTGCTACTGGACGACGTCGTTTCAGGGTGAGCATCGGTAGCCAACTAGCCATCACTTTTCTTACCTCTTCCTTCATGTATCATTTGTTGGATAATATTTATATTATCTATATATATTTAAAAGGTTATTGACTTTATTAATATTATGTTAATTACATAATAAAATGTGAGAAGACTTTTTCTTCCATTAACCCTACTTTTCCTAACTAGTTGGGATGAGGGTGGAGTCTTCAACCTTACGGTGTCTTATTCCTTTTATAAATAAGGATAGTAGGGTTAGAAGGAGAGAGGAGATACAAGAACACTTTGAGTTCTTGTTTTGATATTCTTCTCTGTGTTGATTCTGAGTTCATCGACAACAACCATCATTCCTGAGCAAGGGAGCTTGCTGCTTGTGTAACCTGGAGAACACCGGTTTTGCCGGAATTGTTCTTAAGTTCAATGTCATTACGACATGGCACAAGCGACACTCAACCAGATTTGATACATGAGATCAAATTAATTTTCTGGTATTGTTTTATATTTATTGTATTTAATATTAACAGTGTTTCTTTCTGTGAAGGTTTGATCCAGATTTCCAACATCCTTATGCTTGTTCTCGCGGTTCTCTGTTCTACGAAATTTAAAATAGCGAACAATCGATTTCTTCTTTGTTTCAGTAGCCGCATCGGTGTTGCTATGCCGATTTGCTTGCCAAATTTGTGATTGTACGAGGAGTTTTTTAAAGAGATTTTGCAGCATTTTCCTCAATTTGATTTCAATTGCAGGAGCTTCATTCTAGGGTTAACGGCGCACATTTTTCTTCAATTTATTGATCGTCTGCTTCCGTTACAAGACATCTCTGTTTCAATTTTGGTTCTTATTTATTCTATTGCTTAGATTTCTATTTTGACTTGCTTTAATTTCTGTATATTTTTCGAGGGAAGAATAGATATGGCGGAAGGGGATTCCAAAGGATCATCACATTGGTGGTGGCTAGAAAGCCACTGTATTGAAAGTCCTAATCGATCACCGTGGCTCCGGTCTACACTTTCGGGTAATCTTCCTCCTCTTGCCTTCGCTTCTCTGTCTCCACTTTTCTTCTACCTTTTTTAATAGAAAAAGAAAATTACTCAAGTCCATGTGATTCTCTTACCTTTTTTGGTGATGACCGTTGGAGATATATACGTTGTACTATTTGACAATCTTGAAATTTCTATCTATTCTGGTTTAGGCTTTGACTCAAATAGTGCTTCTACTAATACTTGTTTTGTTCATGTAGTTTTATGATTTTGATCCTAAAATTTTATGATTGTGAGAATGGGATCTCTAAAGTATGAAAATGGAAAAATCCATCCCCATACTCTATAAGTAAACTAATACTTAAAGTTTAGTTTATATGACATAATTGGTTTCCAAAGTTTTCAATTTAGTAATTAAGATCCCAATTACCAAAGTTTAGTGTATAATTTCGCCACTTTGAGAATGCGATTTGCCAAATATTGTAAATTTGAAGGATCAAATTTGCAAAAACCTTAAAGTTTGTAGATTAAATATGTTATTACAAATTATGATAATCAAATTTATTAAAATTATGAAAGATTGATGCAATTTTTGAAAGTTTTGACAAAATTAGTGCCTAAAGTTTAGTATGTATGATGCAATTGATCCATAACATTTTCAATATTGACAATTGAGATTCTAGGCCAAAATCAAATTTCGGGAACCGATTTTGTCACTTTGAGAATTAGAATTGCCAAATGTTGAAACTTGGAAAACTAAATTTGGATAAACCTTGAATGAAGTGGGTCAAATTTATCAAAATTATGTAAGTTTGGGGTGATAAAGTTATTTCTAGAAGTTCATGAAACTTTTATGCAGAATTGGACAAGAAGACCAAAGGAATGTTGAAGGTGATCAAGGAAGAAGCACATACATTTGCTCAAAGAGCAGAAAACTACTACAAGAAGAGACCAGAGCTAATTACAATGGTAGAAGATTTCTATAGAACTCATCGTTCACTCATTGTTTTATATAAGATTTCTATAAAACAATAAATTATGGAGTTACTCATTTTTCCCTCTCTCTTTTCACATCCACTGTATATCTAAATATATAATATATGTTTTCTTTTAAAATAAAATTTAATTAAATTATAAATTAAAATTTTTAAATATATTTTTAATATAAATAAATTAAATTAATAATATTTAAAAATCAATTGACATCGTTGATACTGATTCAATAACCAAGTGAAATGTGAATTTAAGGAACTAATCATATTTTAGAAAACTGATAACATTGAAAAAGGAGGTGGCAAATTATTGGGTTTTCACCCAAAACACAAAGGGCTTGTACATAGATTACATTGAAAAAGGAGATGGCAAATTATTGGGTTTTCAGCCCAAACACAAAGGGCTTGCTTGTACAATGATTTTTCATAAATCGTATATTTTCATGGACCACTTTCGATCCAATCATAAATTTAATACATAAATTTAATGTTTTACTATTAAACTATAATTTAATGGGTCACTTTTTATATCGGTCACTATAAGTTGTAAGTGTGGACAAAACCAGCTCCCAAATTATAGTCATTGTGACATAATTTGTTCATAATTTTTCAATTTTTGCAATTATGATTCTAGATCAAAAGTAAATTTTTGGGACCGATTCCTAAATCATAATTTAGTCATTGAAAAAGAAAATTATGATTAAAATTTTCAGAGGTGATACCCTAAAATATACGAGCATCTCGGTGTTATCTACTTGAGTTGATATGCATAAGCATTTATGGGCACCAAACGAACTACAAAAATATATTCCAGCGTAAAACTGTTAGACACCTGCATTACTTAGCAACAAATGAAGAGCACCATTACAATTCAACACAGTGTATGAAAGAAATTGAGGTTTCCTGAATGAAAACAAACCTTTATACACCAGTTCTTGAAAATTATAGCGGATTAATGTTAAGACCGCGGATGAAGAACAGAAAGAAGGAATAGAATAGGGAAGAAGAAGAAAGACGAGAGAGGGATAAATCATTATAATCAAAAGCCTGTTTGAGAAGGGATATTTATCATAACAAGTTAACGGTAATATATCCGTTGTAGCAGATCTTCTACAAATCGGCATCATTCGTTTTTGAGTTTCGTGGAATTCGAATGCCTCTAGCTTACATTTGGAGTGAGTATTCTTGTAGAAGAAGAATATGTTAGTATCGAATTGATGGAGTTCATGACAATTAAACATGGAAAATAATAAAAAGTTTAAAATATTGTGATGATTAAAGGCAAACGGAAATGGCGGATTTCCGGCGCCGACACCGAAGATATTGTACTTATGGCCCATTATTTAATTTTTGGACTTTTATTAGTTTGGGTCCATTTTGTAATTTGGACATACAGGATACAAGTAGACGTATTTAATTTGATCCATTTAGCATAATAGATGTATTTTACGTTTTCTCAAACTATATATCTTCCCTATATTATAATATTTTTTTTCAAATCTAAATTATTATATTCATTTCATTAAAATACGCAATTTACATTATGAGGATTTAGAAACATTGTCATTTGATGGTATTACATTGTCATTTAATACCATCTAATATTTGATATATTATATGGTATACTAACGATATGACTTCCATAGATTATCCTTGAATATTGATATCACATCTGAATCTAAGATTATGTTTTGCATGCATTTGAGATTTGAATGCAATTTTAGAATGTATTTTCATAATATTTTAATAGATCAAGAATATATTAAATTTAATTAATAAATTGAATTGCATAATAAAATTCGATATATTATCAATTTTAATTTAAAATTACTAAAATACCATTAATATCAAATCATTGTATTAATTATGATTAAATTGGTTATAAACTAGATTTCTAATTTAGAAGGTCTAAAAATCGGTTTTTAGGTGAAGCGCCTAAATTTCTACGAAATTTTTAAATTCAACAATTGTATCTAGTTTGCATCAATTCAAGTTAAATCACATGGTTACTAAATTATATTTGCATAAAAAACATATATAATGATTTTCAAATTTCAAAATGAGTATTCAACTTAAGTAATTTTTGATTTTACAATAATTTTTATTTTAAAATGTAACTAGTAATTTATATTTTAGATAATTTTATTTCATACATACCAAATATAATTTAGATAAACTTAAGAAAGTTTATTCAAAAAACAATTTTTGTTGCTTTAATGTTTACTGATACTCAATTTCCCATTTAAAAATTTGGTTACACCAATGAAAAAAATGGAGATACATTATCAAATTTCTATAGTGGAGTCAATTTATGTAAATAGTGTGTTAAGAATAATGTTTTAAAACACAATCCAGATCATCTAGCCTGGACAATTGCCCCATTGGGAGGACGGGTGGATGGCCAACGAATTTTAAATAAAAAAATAAAATAAATATGTCTTTTATAATTCTTTTTAAAATAATTTTTTAATAAAAATAAAAAAAAATAATAATATTTTAAACACGATTGGATAACGGTTTAACAACGATTAGACAACGATTCGATGATCCATTAAAAATTCCGATTCACCGAATGAACATTATTTTAGAACATTGGTTCAGATACAACATATAAGATGAAAGTGACCACACCACACCAAGTAGTCAATTACAATGGTTCACAAATCCAAATGACATCCAACTTTCAATGTGGAACAATTTTATATATTTCAACATGCATATCACTATTTCGAATAATTGTAAATGTAAAAATATAAATGAACATAAATTATTGTATAAATATTTCAACATTTTGAGAAATAACATGTTGTTGAAATCTCGTCAACATCGTTGCACGTTTCTTCGAACCAAAAGGGAAACCCTTCTTGTACTTCCACTTCCCATCAACAAAATAAGAATTACTCCAATTATACACACTAATCTTCTTAAGCGCCATAGCTTTTCTCAACATAAAGCATGCAAACTCCAATTCATTTTCTTTACCTTTAAATCCCCATAATTCAATCACTTTCAAATCACAACTACTCCAATTTTTCACATAATTTTCCTCACTTCCACCTTCACTTCCAAAACTCACATACTGCATTCAACAATTAAAATCATTAACTCGAATCAAACACAACACAAAAATTGAATATTGTTTTTCAAAATCATTTTATAATAATGTCAAGATTTGCATAATAAGATTAGTTACATGATCGATTATGGAAGCGTAGACTAAAATTCTCATCAATCATAGAAACAATTACTTTCTTTTATTGTAATATCCAATCAAATACACATTCTGAATTTAAAATTTGTTTCTTTATTTGATTAGTTTAACATCCATTTAAACAATATAATATTCTTTTATTAAAATGAGTGAACGAAAATCATATTTTATATTCCTCATTAATTCTCTCTATTTTATCAAATAATAAGACAAAAACTTCACATCAAGCCGGATAATGCACAAATAAAACTTTTTGTTCATTTCATCCTAAACCCTAAATCCTAAAACCCTAAACCCTAAAACTTTTTCTTTATTTCATCCTAGCCAATTATTATACTAAAAACACAATATTTTACAAAGGGTTATTCAACAACCTAGGCATATTCTAAAAGACACAACATTTCAATGTAATAAAACCAATTTTAACATAAAACTATATTATTTCATTATCTAAATTTTACTTTATTATTTTATTATATAATTAAAGTTCGAACTTCAACACACTCACCGTGCAGATAAATGTTTCGAGAAAGGGACATGCGACTAAAGCTTTAGCAAGATAGAATTGATTTCTACCATGTCTTCCATCTAGCATCAAACAAAGTGTACGGATATTCTCATGTAATTTGACATTTTCATGAATTATATGGTTACCCTGAAAAAAAGGAACATGTATTAAAACAGTGAATGATATACAAGTAAATATATCAAGAAAAAATAACGATTTTTATCTCTCAATTTTTAAAGTTTTGGTAAATTTAATCGTCATAATTTATAAAGATATATTTAGTCCTCAAAATTTATTATTTTAGAAAATATGGCCCTCTAAGTTAATATTTAACAAATCTATCTCAAAGTGGAAAACCCGATTATCAAAATTTGATTTATACGATAATCACCATTTCCAAAATTGAAAACTTTAAAGACTAATTTGACCAAAAAAACCAAGCTTGTAATCTCTATACTTTGTGAATCACAATTATAAATCTTTATAGATCAAAATTGTCATAACCATAAATAAGAAACCAAATTTGTACATTGCCTAAACAAATCAATGAGACAAGTACATTTTCAAGACGATAAACGCTCTCCAATGTTAACGATTTCAAAAGAGGAAACTTTGTTCCTATATCAGCCTCATTGAATAAGAAAGATAAAGGACATAAATTATGCATCGAAAGAATCAAAGTTTCAAGATTAGGTATCCAAGTGTAAGAAGAAAATATCAACTTTCCGGCAGATATAACTTGCAGAAATATTAGGGTTTTCGAATTGATCTCAACTTCCTTCACATACTTGCAATGATCAACAATCACTTCTTTCAACTTCAATGAAGACTCAGATACACATAGTTTAAAAGGGAGTGTACATTGCTTGAGTAATAAACTCTCAAGATTCACACAATTAGATAATATATTATCTAAAACACTCAATTCTAAAGAGCAATAATGAAACTGTATTATCTTCAAAGTGTTGATTCTCAATATGAACTTGGAATCCAATAAGGAATTGCATAAACTTAAACAACGTAATCTTGAAGCATGTGAGAATGCTTTGTGTTGTAATTTTTTAGTAGTATTCAAGTCAATACTGAGAACCTCAACGCCCATTTTACATACGAATGAAACCCATCTTTGAAGCTTTTCTGGGTACATAAACATGAAGTTGCAAGTTAAAGAAAAGGAATAAATATTAGGGTTTGAATAAAGGAGAAGAAATCTATCTATTTTTTCAACGAAAAGCTGTTTTTTGTAGTCTTTTGTAGTAGAATTTGATAAGCAAGTGAAACTAATACGAGAGACTTTGGAACAAAGATCAGAATTCAACCATCTTTTAGACAAAATACATGTTTGGATAACATGCTTTGATTCTAAATGTGAGAGAATAGAGATCAACAAATCATCTGAAAGTTCACTTATTCTATCCATATCAATCTCTACTAAACTCATGTATTATAAAAATACATGTTTTTATAGTTTCTAATATTACTTAGCTTCCAAAATTATATTCACACTTATTTTGGTAATAAATTTCAATACCCTTTAAAGAAATAATTTGAATTATCAGAATTGATTTTAAATAAATTAAAAAAATATTAAATGTTTATATATTATCTTCTTCGATAAAATAAATATGTTTATTTTATTAAGTTTCTAATATTACTTACATTCCAAAATTATATTAACACTTATTTTGGTAATACATCTCAATTTTCTTAAAGAAATAATGTGAATTAGATTTTAAATGAATTAAAAAATATATTAAATGTTTATATATTATGTTCTTCGATAACATAAATATGCTTATTTTATTAAGCTTCTAATATTACTTACATTCCAAAATTATATTAACACTTATTTTGGTAATACATCTCAATTTTCTTAAAGAAATAATGTGAATTAGATTTTAAATGAATTAAAAAATATATTAAATGTTTATATATTATGTTCTTCGATAACATAAATATGCTTATTTTATTAAGCTTCTAATATTACTTACATTCCAAAATTATATTAACACTTATTTTGGTAATACATCTCAATTTTCTTAAAGAAATAATGTGAATTAGATTTTAAATGAATTAAAAAATATATTAAATGTTTATATATTATGTTCTTCGATAACATAAATATGCTTATTTTATTAAGCTTCTAATATTACTTACATTCCAAAATTATATTCACACNGACGTCGTCCGCGGAACACGTTGGTAGCTGACGTGTTCCGCGGACGACATCCGCTATAGCTAGCCACGTCAGCTTTCCGCAGACGGCGTCCGCTATTCGCCCTAAAACAATATTTGATTTTTCAAATCGCATTATTTAACCAAAATAGCCGAATGAGCTCAATATATTATATATTAATCAATGTTTTTATATCGGATGGTATATCAAATATTGGGTTTGATGGGTATTTTTTTTCGTACCGTCCGATATCGGGTATTAAGGTCGGTTTCCAGATTTTTTCCTGATCGGACCCTAAAAATTAATTAAATATTATTTTTAAAAATAATAAAATAATATTTAGTACAAGCTGGTATACCATCTGTTATACCGATCTTATTGCTCATATTGATCTGGACCAGTACAGAATTCCAAATCGGTACGAAAACATTGATGTTAACTTTATAAGATATATGCTAAAATAGCAAAATAAATTAACTTATTATGGAACTAATATTTTAACAAATTCTAAATTTATATTCTTAATAATTCAAAAAAAAAACAAAAAATTCTACAAATTTCATATTTTTTTTCTAAATCAAACAAATTATCCAATAATGGATACAAGTCTAGCTTTGATTCGACATTGTCATTACAAACAATGGATCAGGTAACAAGAGATTTAAACAATAGCAAAGAAAAAGAGATGTTAACTTGTTTCATTTTGAAGAGTTTCTAAAAAATGTTCAATTCTATATTTCATAACTGGTTGCCCAAACCTGGTCTTCTTCAACATTTTCTGCTTTAGATTTCTTCGTTTTGCTTCGGCTTCTTGCCTTGCTTCGTTCTTCGCCTGAATAACAGCTTCCCGTTCTGCTCGGGCTATCTCTTCCTCGGCTTTCTTCTTCTCGTATAATTCATTCAAACTCCGACCATGCTTAGTGTTCTTGCTTATCGTATTGAATGTCTGTGAGTCATTAGCTTCATTTTCACCCTGTTTAACAAAAGTGAGATAGATGATCAATACGAATAAGCGTGGAGAAATGGATACGCAGATTGGTATGTTTGGTACTTCGATTAAAAGTGAGATACGGTGAGATCCTCCAATCGTAATTTTTTTACGCACACAAAACAAAAGCATACGGTACCTTCATCACTAAAAAATCATGATTCCATCGCAACTCTTAAAACCCAGATATATCATCATCGTAATTTAAGAAACGACTAATATAACCTTACTTCTAATAATTCTAATATGATTATATTGTATTTATTATTTTTAGATATAAGAGTATATTAGTATATTACATAAATCACGATAATAATACCATAATTTTACAAAACATATTTAAAAATTCACTATCATATATGTCACCACAACTCACCATATCTCAATTATAAAAAGATGAACCAAACAAACTAATACCTCTAATGGAATCTTGCTCGCGAAAGGGGCGTCGAGTCGAGTTTGTTGATTCAACGACCTCTTATATTTCTGCACAAACTTTGCATTTCTGTAGAACTCTTGTTGCTTCTCTAGAAGCAACAAATAAACGAAAGGGGGATCATCAATCATCAATCATCAATCATCAATCATTAATCATCAATCATCAATCATCAATCATCAATCATCAATCATCAATCATCAATCATCAATCATCAATCATCAATCATCAATCATATACAAAAAAGTAACAATAGCAAAAACAATCTCTATATATCAACATTTGAAAGTAACTTGTTTAGTTCGAGTTCATCTTTTTTAATTAAACATCAATCGAAGGCATCGAACTCTTAATCTACTATACACACTCCTCATTCGGAGGTACATAGAATTATGTTACTTTTATTAAACATTCAACCAGCATATCGAACTCTTAATATACTATACACACTCTTCATTCGAAGTTACATAACATTATGCTATTTTCATTAAACATCAACAGAGGGTATCCAACTCTTAATCTAGTATGCGCATTCTTCATTCGAAGCTACATACCATTATGCTATTTTCATTGAACATCCAATCAGAATTCTTAATCATTCGAATTTACATACCATTGTGCTATTTTGCTAAGCAAATCTACACATACTAATCCTTCGAAGTTACATACCATTATGCCACTAGTTGTAGCTTAATTTCATCTGTGATCAATATTAAAACTTACAAAAAACATCCTTTACAATGAAAACTTTTTATAAATCTCGTTTCAGGGGTTTCGTAAAAAATTGAGTTCAAACTGCTATATATAAACTTGAAGGCTAGGAAAAAGAGATGTAACCATTATACTCAAATCAATCATCTCACAAGCATAAAGAATTGCAGGAGAAAAAGAGGCTTACTTATGAGAGCAGGGTTATAATTCGGATTCCTGGTTTTGGCATTGGCGAAAGCCTCCAGAGACAGACCTCCCCTTCCACCCATTCTGTTCATGTTCTTCTTGAACTTGTTCCGATTCGCCATCAAATTACTGGATTGCTTTTGATTACTCCCTTCGTTATGATTCTTCATCTCCAAGGGTTTTCTCCAAAATTCAATCAAGAGGAAGACAAGAAAGGTACCCAAATTTGACGACGCTAGGGCTGACGCTCCCTTTTTAATTTCACTGGCGTTGGGCCATTATTATTGGGATGGACCATGTTCTCCTTACTGGGCCTTTAATGTATGGATCCATATGCCATGTATCTAAATGTTAAGGGATGAATAGAGCAGAATGATTCTCCAATTATGATTTTTGTCATATGATAATTCTATTTGGAAGACAAGTAAATTTCATCCTTATATTTTTGGTAATTTTAGTGATAATGACTAAAACAAAGTATAATTTGGTAGACAAGTCTTATGATTGTAATAATTATAATTACAAAACAAATCACCATATTTTATAAGTTTTGATCAAATAAGTCCCGAAAGTTTTTAATTTGACATTTGTGATTTTCAACCAAAATCAAATTTTAAGGATCGATTTACCAATCTGATGATCTAATTCGTCAAATACTGTAAATTTGAATGCAATGTTTTCATATCGACCGTTATGTCAACTATCATGTAATACTAGTATTTTTTGCTATCGTCCGATATCGGATATTAGAGTCGATTTTTTGGTTATCTCATATCCAATTTTAAAAAACTAATTAAATTTTATTTTTTTAAAACAAAAATAAATTTTGGTACTATCGGTATACCAATACCGATCGTACTAATCATACCGATTCATACCGAAATTTCGGATTGATATAAAAACATTGGACAACATTTGTCAAAATCTTAAAGTTTATAAATTAAATATACCATTACAAATTATGGAAACCAAATTTGCAATCTCTAAGTTTGAGGAGTGAATGCAACATTTTTTCATTCTATTTATAGTTGTGAATGACCATTTAGTTCACCAAGTAATGAATGCACAGTCTGCTATGGTTCAAATTGAAACTCATTTTACTTGCGGTAAAATGATGCTACCGAGACCAGAAAAATTGAACTATGAATACCTGGGATTCGGCATAAGATGAAGCTGGGCTAAACTGTATGGTGCTTCTCCAGGGATGCATTAATTTGCAGATAAACTGAATGGCTTATGGCTCCTATTTTCCAATACAACGAAACATTACAGATGCAAGCATTTTAAAGGGGAGAAACCGCCTAAAAAAAACCGGTTCGAACCACCACCAGCAGTTTTTAAACATAGATCTCAGCATTGGAATGGAGCTGCTCCGATTTAATAAAAAATGTAGCACAATTTATTCTAAAAATGCATGAAAACTTATGAAGTATCAAATTTAATCAAGATAATCAAATTTGATGGATGAATGCAACACAGAATGATGATTCTATTTATAGTTGAAGAACAATTAGTTCACTAAGTAATGAATGCACTGCTAAAGTTCATGTTGAAACTCATTTTACTTACAGTAAATGATGCTACCAAGACAAGAAAAACTGAACTATGAATACCTGGAATTCGGCCTAAGATGAAGTTGTGCTAAACTCTATGGTGGTTCTCCGCTGGATGCATGAATTTGCAGATAAACTGACTCGCTTATGGTGCCTATTTGTCAATACGATGAAACAGCATTACAGATGTAGGCATTTTATAGTTTTAAATCTAAGGAAGAGCTTACAGGCGGTCTTGGTAGATGATTGTGCCCACAGTATGGTCCAAACCTACAATTTCCAGTCATGCCTCGTCCTCCTGGTGTTATTTTTTATATGATACATACATTAGAGATAACTTTACATGATTTAAATTACCATGAAATTGACCTGGTATTGGTGGGGATATTTGCTCCCTTCTTTGATTATAAGAATGTGCTGCAAGAGGCCGGGGAGGAGGTCTAGGAGGCAATGGTATGAATGGTACCTACAATAAATCGATCACAATATAACACAAGTATCCAATTCTTCAAATATTGACTTCGTCTTGCTCCATTGGAAACAAATCCCTTAACCGTAAAGACACAACACCGTACCGCAAGGACATTTTGTCCTGAAAATATTGATATGATCTAAGATTAGAGATAAATCTTACATGATGATGGATAATTTCAATATTCAATTTGATGGTATTATAACACTGACCTGGTCTCATCCCTTGATTGCCTGAATGGCTATTCCTAGATCGTGTTGCAAGCTCCAGGGGAGGAGGTCTAGCTATAAGGTAATAATATAACAATAGTACCCGATTGTTCAGATCAGTTTAAGGTAACAGATTTATAGTAATGCCTTCATCTTGCTCATATGAAAAAAATCTCTTAATCGCAAAGGCACAAGAGCGTACCAGCATACAGATTGAAAAGATGTGGAGGGTAAATATTTGTATGGAACACCGACGGGAAAGCAACACCTGCCACATATGAAATAGATATAGAGGTTAAATAAACCTGCATTATGATCCACAGTACCATGCTCTTATGCAGAAGTTCACATAATACAAACGTGGTGGTGGTGGTAGTGGTGGTGGNATGAACAGAATGGGTGGAAGGCGATTAGTATACTTTTGCATAGAAGAAGACGGCGTTTTCACATCGGCCATCGCCATGACCCTTGACGTTTCAAATGAGCATCTGAACAACAACTCTTCAGAATCCCTAAATCTTGAACTTCCACCAAATCTGCGATAATTTCGCCGAGAAATGAAGTGGCGTGAAGGAGAAGCGAGTAGTAATCCTCTTAGCATACTAGTGATCAAAAGTTTAAAACTTAAAACGCAACGGTCTTGTAGCGGGCGTGCACCGCGCTGTGAAGAAGAATGGAAGGCGGAATCCTTCTATAACGCCACGTGAGAAGACGCCCACCGGTGGATGTTGATGAGATCTGCTTAATTTGAGGTGCCAACTGGACGATTTACAATAGTGGTAAATAAGTAATTTCATATGAAACGCGTTTTGAATTTGAATAGCAACTTTTAGTTAACGTTGAGCTTAGACGCTCCTCTTGGGCGGTATCTCTATATATGTATCAGAACTGAAGCAAGATCAGAGAAAGTAAGAGCGGAGTTTCATTTCTTCAAAAACTACAAGAATCGCGCTCTTGAACTACAAAAAGATTGCGTCTCTCTTGAAAATTTCATTGCCACAAGGGAAATAGGTATGTAAAGCGAATGTTCAGAACGTGAATTCTGAAATAGTGGATCATCGCGAAGGAGGAACTGAAAAATAGTGCATGATTCTGTGGTGTTGGATCATTTGGATGCAACTTCGGAATTCGAATGGTGAAGGACGGGGAACGAATTGAGGAGGAACAGAGCCAAGAAGGTTATTCTGATTTTCTTGATTTTTGTATTTTTTGATGTTTCTGAGTAGAATCAGTACAGAAGCAAATTCAGAAAGGATAAGGGAAGATTTAAGTCAGATTTTGGATTCACAACAGAGCCAAGAAGGTAGGTTTATTTGGAGTTTCTTGAATTTTTTTCCTTATTCATTATGCGATTGAGTAGAATCACAAGAGGAAAATTCGGAAAGGATAAGGGAAAATAACTCAATTTCGTCCGAGACATTTGAATCGGTATGATTTCTGTCTGAGATTTTTGCAAAATGCAATCGAAGGTTTAAATTTTCCATTTCTGATAACATTCTTCCTGATGTATTTCAGGTTAAATTTATACCAGTTCCTGGATGTAGGGTACGCCATTTTCGTTGCTTGTGCTAAAATTAGATTCTAACTCCAGTTTATTGGATTATTTCTGGTTTATTTTTGCAACAGGGTGGGAGGGAATGTGAAGATAATGCTCAACGTGGGATATGCTATCCAAACTTTCATTGTGTACGCACTCCTCTTCATCAGTTTGGTAAATTTTCTCCAATTGCTGCTTTGTCTTTGTTTTCGTTCCTTGAGATTTGTAGCAGATTATACTTGTCATCTTGTTCCCTGGATCGCATATGGCAGGTAGTAATTCCTCCCTAATACAATCCTGTGATGCTTCGATTCCATGTTCGAATCCCAAAACGGTACATTTCTCTTGTGCCTTTGAAGCCAATGAATTTGTTGCCAGGATGCATAACAAAACATCTGATTTTATTCTTATCTTGGAAATGATTGAATACATGCTGCAACAAACTATTATTGCGTACTTATGTCGTTAATCGGACTTATGCAGCAACCAGTTATCACTGAGAATGTCGTAGTTACTCATGCATCACAAGGAGATTCTCCCATTCCATGTTCGAATCTTGACACGGTACTGTCATATTGTGCCTGCCCAATTTGCAAATTCGTTTTCTAGAAAAGCAGACCAAAGCTAGAATTTTTAGTTTGTTATCTAGGATTTGATTGAAGATATTATGCAACAATCTAGTGTTGTAGTTATATTGTTAATTGGCTTGTTGTAGCAACCAGTTAGAGCAGAAAATGCTGCAGTTTCCCATGCATCTGATGGAGATACTTCAATTCCAACTTCCACTCTCGGAACGGTACAATCATCTTGTTGTCTTTTCAAGTTTAAAGATGCGGATTTTAATTTGTTAACTTATAAATGATTGAAGTATGCCGCAACAAACAAATTTTATGTATTTACTTACTTCGTTAATCGGATTGATGCAGCTGCCAATTGTAACTGGCGATTCTACAATTGCTCATGCATCACAAGGAGCTACTTCTTCACATATCAATCCTCATTCCTTATCGGCAGTGTCGAGTAGCTCTTTAGATATCCTAAGTAGGGGACATGTACCACTAACAAGACTAGCTCAAAATCATGAGCTATACGTGGCAAGGAGTAGAGGACAAGTACCACGAACAAGGAACAGTCCAGATTCTTCAGTTACATTTTGGATTCCACAATGGGTACGCTCATTTGTTCCTTTGCAGCTAATGGATTCTTTCTTATTGTGGAATTGGTATCAAAAGTAAATTCAATAAAGGAAGCATCATATTGTTGATCTCCTTGATGTAGGTAGCATCCAATCTATATTCTGCACATTTTTCGAATCGCCGTCCAGGCATTCAATGGAGGGATAACATACCACTATCACCACCACCACCACTAGCACTACCACCACTATCACGTTTGTATTATGTGAATTTCTGCATAAGAACATAGTACTGTGGATCATCATGCAGGTTTATTTAACCTCTATATCTATTTCATATGTGGCAGGTGTTGCTTACCCGCCGGGGCTCCATACAAATATTTACCCTCCACATCTTTTCAATCCGCATGCTGGTACGCTCTTGTGCCTTTGCAATTAAGAGATTTTTTTCATATGAGCAAGATGAAGGCATTACTATAAATCTGTTACCTTAAACTGATCTGAACAATCGGGTACTATTGTTATATTGTTACCTTATAGCTAGACCTCCTCCCCTGGAGCTTGCAACACTTTCTAGGAATAGACATTCAGGCAATCAAGGGATGAGACCAGGTCAGTGGTATAATAACATCAAATTGAATATTGAAATTATCCATCATCATGTAGGATTTATCTCCAATCTTAGATCATATCAATATTTTCAGGACAAAATGTGCTTGCGGTACAGTCTTGTGCCTTTACGGTTAATGGATTTGTTTTCAATGGAGCAAGATGAAGCCAATATTTGAAGAATTGGATACTTGTTTTTTATTTTTTATCGATTTATTGTAGGTACCATTCACACCTGCACCTCCTAGACCTCCTCCCTTGCCTATTGCAGCACTTCCTTATAATCAAATAAGGGAGCAATTATCCCCACCAATACCAGGTCAGTTTATGGTAAATTCAATCATGTAGAGTTATCTCTAATGCATGTGTCATATTAAAAATAGCTCCAAGAGGACGAGGCATGACTGGAAATTGTAGGTTTGGACCATACTGTGGCCACAATCATCCACCAAGACTGCCTGTAAGCTCTTCTTGAGATTTCAAACTATCAATTTTTTTACTATAGAAGTTGCTTCTCTTTGAAAATGCCTACATCTGTAATGTTTCATCGTATTGGCAAACAGGAGCCATAAGCCAGTCCGTTTATCTGCAAATTCATGCATCCCTCAAAGAACCACCATACAGTTTAGCCCAGCTTCATCGTATGCCGAATTCCAGGTATTCATAGTTCAGTTTTTCTGGTTTTGTTAACATCATTTAGCGTAAGTAAAATGAGTTTCAACTTTAACCATAACAGACTGTGCATTCATTACTTAGTAACTAGTTGTCCTTCAACTACAAATAGAATCATCATTCTGTGCTGCATTCATCCATCAAATTTGATTATCTTGATTAAATGTGATACATCGTAAGCTTTCATGCATTTCTAGAGTAAATTGTGCTACATTTTTATTAAATCGGAGCAACTCCATTCCATTTGTGAGAACTATGTTTTGAAATTGCCGGTTCAAACCGGTTTTTAATAAGCCGGTTTTCTTACTCTACAAGTTGCTCCTCTTTAAAATGCCTGCATCTGTAATGTTGCATCGTATTGGCAAATAGAAGCCATAAGCTAGTCCATTTATCTGCAAAATCATACATCCCTCAGAGAACCACCATCAGTTTAGCCCAGCTTCATCTTATGCTGAATTCCAGGTATTCATAGTGCATTTTTTTTCTAGTTTTGATAACATCATTTAGCGTAAGTAAATTGAGTTTCAACTTGAACCAAAACAGACTCTGCATTCATTACTTAAGTAACTAATTGTCCTTCAACTATAAATACAATCATCATTCGGTGCTGTATTCATCCATCAAATTTGATTATATTGATTAAATGTGCTACATCATAAGTTTTCATGCATTTCTAGTATAAATTGTGTTAAATTTTTTATAAAATCAGAGCAGTTTCATTCCATTGTTGAGATCTATGTTTAAAACGGTCGGTTGAGCCACCGGTTCGAACCGGTTTTTATTGAGCCGGTTTTCTTACTATACAAGTTGCTACTCTTTAAAATGTCTATATCTGTAATAATTCATTGTATTGGCAAATAGGAGTCATAAGCCAGTCAGTTTATCTGCAAATTCATGCATCCCGCAGAGAACCACCATAGAGTTTAGCACAGTTTCATCGTATGCCGAATTCCAGGTATTCATAGTTCAGTTTTTCTGGTCTTGGTAACATCATTTAGCGTAAGTAAAACGAGTTTCAACTTTAACCATAACAGACAGTGCATTCATTACTTAGTAACTAATTGTCCTTCAACTATAAATAGAATCATCATTCTGTGATGCATTCATCCATCAAATTTGATTATCTTGATTAAATTGTGCTACATACTAAGTTTTCATGCATTTTTAGAGTAAATTATGCTACACTTTTTATTAAATCGGAGCAGCTCCATTCCATTGTTGAGATCTATGTTTTAAAACTATCTGTTGAGCCACCTGTTCGAACCAGTTTTTAGTGAGCCGGTTTTCTTACTATACAAGTTGCTCCTCTTTAAAATGCCTACGTATGTAATGTTTCATTGTATTGGCAAATAGGACTCATAAGCTAGTCCGTTTATCTGCAAATTCATGCATCATCCAGAGAAGCACCATACAGTCTAGCTCAGCTTCATCTTATGCCGATGTCACCAAGTATTCATAGTTGAGTTTTTTTGGTCTTGGTAGCATCATTTACCGTAAGTCATTAGAATTTCAACTTGAACCATAGCAGACTATACATTCATTGCTTAGTGAACTAATTGTCATTCACAACTATAAATAGAATCATCATATGACAAGAATCATTTTTTCTGCTGCATTCATCCATCTAATTTGATTATCTTCATTGCTACATCCTAAGTTTTCATGCATTTCTATAATAAATTGTGCTACATTTTTTATTCAATCGGACCAGCTCCATTCCATTGGTGAGATACAACTATATGTAGTATAAGGCGTGCCTTCATTGTTTTTGTGTGACACACAAAAATAGTGTTATAGTTTAATTGATTTGATAAATGAGTCTAAAATTTTGGAAAAGTGAAATAGAGTATTACTTTTTATAGTGTAGCGAAATTGATTATCAAATTTTAGTATGTACAGTAAAATTGATTCTCAATATTTTTCAATTTTTGCAATGAGAATTCTTTACAAAAGTCAAATTTGAAGATTAAATTTACCGATTTTATAAACTCTAGGAATCGAATTTGCCCCATTTTTTTATAAGTTGAGATTGAATAATAAAAACAAACTTAATGTTTGATGACTAAAAACCACCAAATTTGAACCATCAAAATTTAGGGATTAAGGTGCAATTTCCTCATTTTTTAAACTATTCAATCTGACATAAATCGATGAGGAAACATCTTCTTGTTTATTGGCATAGAATGATAAGTCTTTTTTCTTTCATATTTCTCAATCTCATTCATGCTCATATTTTGCCTATTTCATTGGTTCTTTAGGTAAAAATAGTTTGTCTATTTCTCTACAAGAAACCTACAAGAGTTTGTTTGACAAATGTGATGCTTCATGCATAAAAAAGGCATAATTCTCCTCACCAATCCATGGAGAAGATGGAAAAACTTGCATTAGAAAACAATATCTTGATCTTCAACAACAACCCTTGTTGCCTTCGCTATGTTATCAAAGACTATTCAAAGAACTAAAAGTTCAACCGGATGTCAATGAAATAGCCCATGATCCCGATGGGAAGGAAATTGAGAAATCTTTGATATGAATTGGTCGTTTTCATTGGTGGGATCGACTAATGAAGTAATTACTGAGGTTTGAATGTTGGAAATACGAAGTCCAACTCATAGAACCTTAGGAACATGCAATTATTTGGCGTCGATGCGCCATTAGAACGGCAATCTTCGCCTCATTCACTCAGCGAAGGGTGATCGGACCCTTGCAATTATGAGATTATGAAAGGAGAGAGTTGGAAGACTATCAGCACAACAGAACAGAATGACACAAGATCTATTTATCTGAAAAAAGACATTATAGATATATAAGGTTTCACATACAAAATCATTTCCAATGTTATATAATAAAATGAAGATTATGACATCTCTTCTATTAAGTCTAATCTCATCGAAATAACCCAGTAAGAAGTGCGACTCGCCCGTAAACATTCGAGTCTCCTTTCTGTCCATCAAGGTCAGGAAAGTTGGTTTTTTGAGTTATAATGAATGTAAGCTCAAAAATTATTCAATAAGGCTATACATACATATGAGATCGATTTCGTCAGATCCAATATTCTTCTAACTTGACCGAAGGAATACACATTCACGTGAAGAGCGTTGTTAATGAGGAGTACTACACTATTAGTTACTTCATTCCCCAATTACACATTCAATACCACCAACAAAAATAACTAGATAACTCAAATATATAATAATAGTACGAAGGTCATTATGGTGATCCTAAGAATGTTTGTTTTTGAAGGTTTTCACGAAATACATGTAGTTGTAAACAACAAACATTTTATTAACCAACTAATCCAAAACAAAATTGATGAATAAATATAAGTGATCAATAGTATTTAAAAGACGAAAGATCCTAGCCAGGAAAGAGTTCTATGTTATGTGTGTACAAAAGACGACGATCCAAGCCTCTTCCCCCCAAAGGTACTAATCCACCCGCAAAACAAAATTCTTACATATTTATAAGCTACAAGTTTGCTATTGCAAGAAAATTCAATGAACCAGATTGGGGCATGTTGAAGAAGATATGGACTCTACTCCGATTTTTCACAGAAGAAGATGTTGTTTTCACATAGATCATCCTCACAACACTCAACGTTTCAAATGATTGTCTAAACAAAATTGAACACGACAACTCTTCAGAATCTCCAAATCTTGAAATTCCAGCAAATCTATGATAATTTTACCAATAAATTAAGTGGCGTGAAGAGAAGCGTGAAATTCCAGCAAATCCTCTTAGCATACTAGTCATCAGAAGGTTAAAACGTATGTTAACAGAATTCTTTATTTTTACAGAAATTTACGAATCGAATTCTTTAGGATTCGTGATTCTCTTCTGATTCTCCGATTCTCAAATCTCAGGTTAGATGAGAAGGCAAAATTGGAAAAAGTCAATAAACAAATAAGAAATCTAAATTATTATGTTAGAAATTTTATAAGTTATGTAATATTTATCGATTTTTATTTATTTTATTGATTTAAATTTTAACCAACTTTTAGTTTGATGATAAATTATTTATTATATATTATGTTTATAATTTGATCATGATTAAAATATATTTTATCAATATTTATGATTATTTTAACTTATAAAAAACTATAAATTATATAACTAAAATAATTATTATAATTATAAAATTTATGAATCCTTAACGAATTTATCCGGATTCTCTAATAAATTACGCATTACGCATTACGAATCCCGAATCTTATCGTGTCATGAATTGTGGTAACATGGATTAAAACGCAACTGTCTTCTAGCAGAGTTTTTCCCCAAATAACCCTTTCAAAATTCATATTCCCAAAGTAACCCATATTTTATTTCTATTTCCAAACTAACCTATTTTACTTACTAATTTTTTAACACCAATTTTTTAACATTACTTATAATCTTTAATATTTCATTCTTGCACAATAGATATCCTCTTTCTTTTATATTTCATAGTATATATTTTTCTATCTTTATATTAGGATAGAGTGTAAACTTTCGACCATCATATTAATATCGAAAAAAATTATTACTAACTTAAGCCACATTCTTTCATTGAAAATAAGTTATATGGATAAGTTATGTCTTTTTTCTTCTTTACTATATTTATACATTATATTTCACGCATTATTTTATATAATTTGCCCGTAACTTGTAATGAAAAATAATGACATAGATTCAAGTAATAAAAAACTTATAACATTTTATTTTGTTCATCTAAATTCATTTTATTATTCTTAAGTTTTTCAATTTGCTTTAATTTTGGGTTCTTATTTCTAATACAACTTTGATGAAAATATTAAACAACTTAATAAATACCAATTATACTGAATGTGAATGATATATTATTCAAATTAACAAAAAAATATGCTAATTATTTTGTTTATTGTAAGATATATTTTAAAATAATTAAATTAACAATGTATTGATGATAGTATTTAAACAAATAATAAATATGTTAGTTTGGGAGAAAAGGAAAATATGGATTAATTTGTGAAGATAGGTTTTTTTAAAAAACACCACGTGGCAAGACGCCGGCCGATGGATGTTGATGAGATGTCATTAATTTGAAATACCACCTGGACGATCTACAATAGTGGTAAATAAGTAATTTCATGGGAAACGCCTTTTGAATTTGAATAGCAACTTTTAGTNATTTATTATATATTATGTTTATAATTTGATCATGATTAAAATATATTTTATCAATATTTATGATTATTTTAACTTATAAAAAACTATAAATTATATAACTAAAATAATTATTATAATTATAAAATTTATGAATCCTTAACGAATTTATCCGGATTCTCTAATAAATTACGCATTACGCATTACGCATTACGCATTACGAATCACGAATCTTGTCGTGTCACTAATTGTGTTAACATAGGTTAAAATGCAAGTGTCTTGTAGCAGAGTTTTTCCCCAAATAACCCTTTCAAAATTCATATTCCCAAAGTAACCCATATTTTCTTTCTATTTCCAAACTAACCTATTTTACTTACTAATTTTTTAACACCAATTTTTTAACATTACTTATAATCTTTAATATTTCATTCTTGCACAATAGATATCCTCTTTCTTTTATATTTCATAGTATATATTTTTCTATCTTTATATTAGGATAGAGTGTAAACTTTCGACCATCATATTAATATCGAAAAAAATTATTACTAACTTAAGCCACATTCTTTCATTGAAAATAAGATTAGCTCTAATCATTTATATGGATAAGTTATGTCTTTTTTCTTCTTTACTATATTTATACATTATATTTCACGCATTATTTTATATAATTTGCCCGTATCTTGTAATGAAAAATAATGACATATATTTCATAGTATATATTTTACTAACATTTTATTTTGTTCATCTAAATTCATTTTATTATTCTTAAGTTTTTCAATTTGCTTTAATTTTGGGTTCTTATTTCTAATACAACTTAATAAATACCAATTATACTGAATGTGAATGCTATATTATTCAAATTAACAAAAAAATATGCTAATTATTTTGTTTATTGTAAGATATATTTTAAAATAATTAAATTAACAATGTATTGATGATAGTATTTAAACAAATAATAAATATGTTAGTTTTGGAGAAAAGGAAAATATGGATTAATTTGTGAAGATAGGTTTTTTTAAAAAAACACCACGTGGCAAGACGCCGGCCGATGGATGTTGATGAGATGTCATTAATTTGAAATACCACCTGGACGATCTACAATAGTGGTAAATAAGTAATTTCATGGGAAACGCCTTTTGAATTTGAATAGCAACTTTTAGTTTACGTTGAGCTTAGACGCTCCTCTTGGCGATATCTCTATATATGTATCAGAACTGAAGCAATATCAAAGAAAGTAAGAGCGGAGTTTTCATTTCTTCAAACTCTACAAGAATCGCGCTCTGGAACTACAAGAATATTGTGCCTCTACTGAAAATCTCATTACTACAGGGGGAGATAGATATGCAAAGCGAATGTTCAAAAAGTGAGTTCAGAAATAGTGGATCATCGCGGAGGAGGAACTGAAATAGGACGCGTTTATGTGGTGTTTGATCATTTGGATGCAACTTTAGAATTTTGATGGTGAAGGAAGGGGAACGAATTGAGGAGGAACAGAGCCAAGAAGGTTATTCTGATTTTCTTGATTTTTAACGTTTGTATTTTGCAATTTTTGATGTTTCTGAGTAGAATTAGTGCATAAGCAAATTCAGAAAGGATACGGGAAGATTTGATTCGGATTTTGGATTCAGAACAGAGCCAAGAAGGTAGGTTGATTTGGAGTTTCTTGAATTTTTTGCGGTTGCATTTTGGGATTGTATGATGTTTCTGAGTAAAATTACTACAGAGGAAAATTCGGAAAGGATAAGGGAAAATAACTCAATTTCGTCCGAGACATTTGAATCGATATGATTTCTGTTTGAGGTTGTTGCAAATTGCAATCGAAGGTTTAAATTTTCCATTTATGATAACATTGTTCTTGATGTATTTCAGGTTAAATTTATACCAGTTCCTGGATGTTGGGTACGCCATTTTCGTTGCTTGTGCTAAAAGTAGATTCTAACTCCAGTTTATTGGATTATTTCTTGTTTATTTTTGCAACAGGGTGGGAGGGAATGTGAAGATAATGTTCAACGTGGGATATGCTATCCAAACTTTCATTGTGTACGCATTCCTCTTCATCAGTTTGGTAAATTTTCTCCAATTGTTACTTTGTCTTTCTTTCCGTTCCTTGAGATTTGCAGCGGGTTATCCTTGTCATCGTGTTCCCTGGATCGCATATGGCAGGTAGTAATTCCTCCCTGATACAATCCTGTGATGCTTCAATTCCATGTTCGAATCCCGAAACGGTACATTCCTCTTGTGCCTTTGAAGCTAATGAATTTTGTTGCCAGGAAGCAGAACAAAACTGCTAATTTTATTTTCTTATTTTGGAAGTGATTGAAGACATGCTGCAACAAACTAGTATTGTGTACTTATGTCTTTAATCAGCTTGATGCAACAACCAGTCAGCACTGAAAATTCTGTAGCTGCCCATGCATCAAAAGAACATGCTCCCATCCCATGTTCGAATCATGAAACTGTACTGTCCTTCGCAATTTATGAATTCGCTTATAGGAAAGAAAACCAAAGCAGCTCTTTTTAGTTTGTTATCTAGGATTTGATTGAAGATATTATACAACAATCTAGTGTTATGTACTTATATTGCTAATTGGTTTGTTGCAGCGATCAGTCATAGCAGAAAATGCTGTAGTTTCCCATGCTTCAGATGGAGATACTTCAATTCAAAGTTCGAATCTCGAAATGGTACAATCATCTTGTGCTTTCGCTGTTAATAAGCTAGTTGCCATGAAATCAGACAAAGATGCTAATTTAATTTATTATCTTGGAATTGATTGAAGATATATGCATCAAACTACCTTTATGTATTTCTTCGTTAATCGGATCGATGCAGCTGCCAGTTGGTGTTCGAAATTCTACAGTTGCTCATGAATCACAAGGAGCTTCTTCTTCAACTATCAATCTTCATTCCTTATCAGCATTGTCCAGTGACCCTTGAGGTACCCTAAGTAAGGGAGAAGAACCACTAACAGAAGCTAATGTCCCTCATATTCTCCGTGAATATCCTTCATTTCCAATTTGGAATCCCCCACTGGTACGCTCATTTGTTCCTCTGCAGCTCATTGATTCTTTGTTAAAAAACAAGTGTCATATTGTTGATCTGGTTAATGTAGGCATTAGTCGATCCATCTCACTCGATTTCTCACTTGCCGCATTATCCCTCATCAATCTTGTGCATTAGCCCTTCAGGATGGGGACAAATATCCAAAGGAAAACTAGGTTAGTGTTTTGGTAACATCTACTTAAGAATTGGATACTGAATGCATCCATCATAATGTAGATTTATCTCTAGTCCCTGAATCATATCAAAATATCTTCAGGACAAAATGTGCTTGCGGTACAGTCTTGTGCCTTTACGGTTAAGGGATTTGTTTCCATGGGAGCAAGATGAAGCAATATTTAAATATGTTACCCTAAACGATTTTTTATTTCCATGGTGTTATATTTGTTGTAGGAACCATTCAGACCTGTGCCTCCTGTACGTCCCTTAAACATCAATCATTATCCTCCATCAACCTTTTACAATAGACCTTCAGTTAATCAAGGAAGTGAGCAAATATCCCCAGCAAAACGAGGTCAGTTTATGATAATTTCAATCATGTAGAGTTATCTCTAATGCATGTATCATATCAAAAATATCCACAGGACCACCGAAGCCCCCCGTAAGCTCTTCTCAATATTATAAATTTTCTTACTATAGAATTTACTCCTCTTTGAAGATGCTTAAATCTGTAATATTTCACCATTTTTGCCAAGCAGGATATATAAGCCAGTCGGTTATCTACAAATTCATGCATCATCTCCCCTAGAGAACCACCCACAATTTAGCACAGCTTAATGTCAGGTATTCATAGTTCAATTTTTCTGGTCTTAGTAACATCATTGAGCCCAGGTAAAATGGATCTCAACTTGAACCATATCAGACTGTGCATTCATTTGTTAGTGAACTGATTGTCTTTGAACTATCATCGCATGACAAAAAATTATAATGGGAAATCATTATGCTGCTTAATCCTGTATGCATATATCCATCCAAGTTGATTATCTTGATTAAAGCTAATTACAGACATACAACTACATGTATTAAAGGTGCGTCTTTATTGTTTTTGTTTCATTATAACTATTCAATCTGACCTAAAATGATCAGAATAGCATCTTCTTGTCTGATAGCATAGATGGATTTAAATTATTCAGCATTCGAGTATCTGATTTCGGTATCTTGCTCATATGATGAATGAATCTTGCAATCTCATTGATCTTGCTATGTTTCATTCTCTTGAATTCAAATTTCCTTTGGTTAATTGTGATTCTTCTGGTACATTGTCTAAGTCTTATCCTGTCATATTTTATGATGAAATTATAGAGTCTGACTGAAATAACGATGAGAGAGTGTGAACGAACGAGATTAATGGAAGAAACCCACACATTTAAAAGACTTAAACAAGTGAGTATGTGATGAAATTTCCACACTTATAAACCTAATCAATCTCACTCGATGTGGGACAAATTCCAACAATCTCTCTCAAGTCCAACCATAAGGTTTTAACTTGAAATAAACCGAGCCAGTGCCGATAACATATTGAAATTATAGAGTCTTGTCGAAATAACGATGGAAGAGTGTGAATGAATGAGATTAAGGGAAGGAACCCAAACATTTAATAGACTTGATCAAATATTTTACAGTGTGGTCTTCTCCTCTTATATGTTATATCCGTGCACACTTTCGTCATAATTTCGACCAAACTCTATAAATTTCAACATTTTACACACTAGAAGAAGCAGAATCAGAATCAGAATATGATTCAATATTCTAAATTTCCAAGCCAAAGAAAGAAGAATAAGGTGTGAATTTCCAGCTTCCAGATCTCAATCTTAGAACTCCAAGTAAGTCTACATCTTGATGCTATTTCTTTCATTCATTCTTTAGGTAAAACATGAATGATATCGAAAACCGGAAAATAGTCATCATATATGTAAGGACCCCTTGGGGGTGCGAGAGAGAGGGCACCTTAGGCGAATCTCTACATCGGCTATAGACGGGGAACGATCATAGATTAAGTATAGTGATTCGTCTTCCATTACACGAGGTCTTTTCCCTAACAAAGTGACAAGCGGAACGTTAGAACTGGAAAGTTAAACGTGCTCGCCCTAGAGCAATTCAGGGATGGGTGACCCACTGGGAAGTGTGGGACTAAGGAAAAAGTAAAACCGTGAGGACTAGGTGGGTGCCATTAGGGTCAACCTAGTCCAAAGCGGACAATATCGTGCAAGCGGAAAGACGGATCGTTACAATATACATCTATATGTGTTACTTTGCTTTAGCAAGGAAAACCACAACTTGATAACATTTGCATTTTATAAATGCATTGACAATTTACTAGACTTCAACGTTTATGATGTCAATGACTTACTCTAAACCCTAAATTTAGCCTAGTTAGACCCTAAAACTTCTCAATCTATATCTATTTATAAAGTCTATATTTGATTCTTAAGATAAGTCTAGATGGTCAACCGCTCTCTATAAACACAAACTACATCTCATGTTGAAGATGTAATGAATAATAAATAATTTGATAAAATAAATAAATAAATTTTCATAATATAAAATTATGTGTAATGAATAATGAACAATGAGATTTTTGTATTTTAATAGAGAATGATATTTGACAATATAATAAACTATGAATGCAAAATAAGATTAAAGTGTCATTATTTCAAATAATGTATATTATCATCAAAATCAATAACCTGTAATAATATGTGTACAACTTAATATGTTATAAATGAATGATTATATATAATATTAGTATCAATTCAAAACTCAAGTTATTAAAATCAAATCCAACAAAAAAATTATGTTTTAATTTATTTAATTCAAAACCAATAAAAACTTAAAAGTGTTGCACTCAAACTTATAAAAAATATGTTGATGTTGAGTTTCGGTTAACCATCCAATTAATATACATAATCCAAACATTAATGGCCCAATTAGGAAAACACGGTCTAGCCCAATAATAATGGCGCAACGCCAATGAAATTAAAAAGGTGCGTCATCGAATTTGAGTCTTTTCTTCTCTTCATCGTAATTGAATTTTGGAGGGATCCCTTCGAGATGAAGAATCGTAACGAAGGGAGTACTGAAAAGCGATCCAGTAATTTGATGGCGAATCGGAACAAGTTCAAGAAGAACATGAACAGAATGGGTGTAAGGGGAGGTCTGTCTCTGAAGGCTTTCGCCAATGCCAAAACCAGGAATCCGAATTATAACCCATCTCTCATAAGTAAGCCTCTTTTTCTCCTGAAATTCCTTAAGCTTCTGAGATGATTGATTTGAGTATAATGGTTATATCTCTGATTCATTGAACCGGAGGAACCCACCGGATTGTGGGCATGTTGAAGAAAATATGGACTGTGCTCCGCCGCAAAGCGATTAGTATACTTTTCCATAGAAGAAGACGGCTTTTTCACATCGGCCATCGCCATGACCCTCGGCGTTTCAAATGAGCATCTGAACAAGATCGAACACGACAACTCTTCAGAATCCCTGAATCTTGAACTTCCACCAAATCTGCGATAATTTCGCCGAGAAATGAAGTGGCGTGAAGGATAAGTGAGGAGTAATCCTCTTAGCATAATAGTGATCAGAATGTTCAAACTTAAAACGCAACGGTCTTGTAGCGGGCGTGCACCGCGCTGTGAAGAAGAATGAAAGGCGGCATACTTCCAGAACGCCACGTGGTAAAACGCCCACTGGTGGATGTTGATGAGATCTGTTTAATTTGAAATGCCACCTGGACGATCTACAATAGTGGTAAATAAGTAATTTCGTATGAAACGCATTTTGAATTTGAATAGCAACTTTTAGTTAACGTTGAGCTTAGACGCTCCTCTTGGCGGTATCTCTATATATGTATCAGAACTGAAGCAAGATCAAAGAAAGTAAGAGCGGAGTTTTCATTTCTTCAAAAATTACAAGAATCGCGCTCTGGAACTACAAGAATATTGTGCCTCTACTGAAAATTTCATTACTACAGGGGGAGATAGATATGCAAAGCGAATGTTCAAAAAGTGAGTTCAGAAATAGTGGATCATCGCGGAGGAGGAACTGAAATAGTACACGTTTCTGTGGTGTTGGATCATTTGGATGCAAATTCGGAATTCGGATGGTGAAGGACGGGGAACGAATTGAGGAGGAACAGAGCCAAGAAGGTTATTCTGATTTTCTTGATTTTTGTATTTTGTGATTTTTTGATGTTTCTGAGTAGAATCAGTACAGAAAGGATAAGGGAAGATTTGATTCAGATTTTGGATTCAGAACAGAGCCAAGAAGGTAGGTTTATATGGAGTTTCTTGAATTTTTTTCCTTCTTCATTATGTGATTGAGTAGAATCACTACAGAGGAAAATTCGGAAAGGATAAGGGAAAATAACTCAATTTCGTCTGAGACATTTGAATCGGTATGATTTCTGTCTGAGATTGTTGCAAATTGCAATCGAAGGTTTAAATTTTCCATTTCTGATAACATTGTTCTTGATGTATTTCAGGTTAAATTTATACCAGTCCCTGGATGTAGGGTACGCCATTTTCGTTGCTTGTGCTAAAAGTAGATTCTAACTTCGATTTATTGGATTATTTCTGGTTTATTTTTGCAACAGGGTGGGAGGGAATGTGAAGATAATGTTGAATGTGGGATATGCTATCCAAACTTTCATTGTATACGCACTCCTCTTCATCAGTTTGGTAAATTTTCTCCAAAGACTGCTTTGTCTTTGAGATTTGCAGCAGAACGTTATACTTGTTATGGCAGGTAGTACTTCCTCCCAGATGCTAACCTGTGATGCTTCAATTCCATGTTCGAATCCCGAAACGGTAGATTCCTTGTATGCCTTTACAGTTAATGAATTCGTTGCCAGAAAGCAGAACAAAACATCTAATTTTATTCTTATCTTGGAAATGATTGAATACATGCTGCAACAAACTATTATTGTGTACTTATGTCGTTAATCGAACTGATGCAGCAACCAGTTATCACTGAGAATGTCGTAGTTACTCATGCATCACAAGGAGATGCTCCCATTCCATGTTCGAATCTCCAAACGGTACTGTAATATTGCGCCTGCACAATTTTCAAATTCGTTTTCTAGGAAAGCATACCAAAGCTAGTGTTTTTAGTTTGATATCTAGGATTTGATTGAAGATATTATGCAACAATCTAGTGTTATGTACTTATATTGTCAATTGGCTTGTTGTAGCAACCAGTCAGAGCAGAAAATGCTGTAGTTTCCCATGCATCTGATGGAGATACTTCAATTCCAACTTCCACTCTCGGAACGGTACAATCATCTTGTTGCCTTTCCATGTTTAAAGATTTTGATTTTAATTTGTCATCCTGTCATTGATTGAAGTATGCGGCAAGAAAATAATTTTATGTACTTCGTTAATCGGATTGATGCAGCTGCCAATTGTAACTGGCGATTCTACAATTGCTCATGCATCACAAGGAGCTACTTCTTCACATATCAATCCCCATTCCTTATCAGCAGTGTCGAGTAGCTCTTTAGGCACCCTAAGTAGGGGACATGTACCACTAACAGGACTAATTCAAAATCATGAGCTATACGTGGCAAGGAGTAGGGGACAAGTACCACGAACAAGGATTAGTCCAAATGCTTCAGTTACATTTTGGATTCCGTCATGGGTATGCGCATTTAATCCTTTGCAGTTAATGGATTCTTTCCTATCCTGGAACATACAAAGTAAATTCAATAAAGTGTCATATTGTTGATGTGTTTGATGTAGGTAGCAGCCAATATTTCTTTAGCACATTTTTCGAATCGCCCTTCAGGCATTCAAGGGAGGGATTACATACCACTATCACTACCACCACTACCACCACCACCACCACCACCACTACCACCACCACCACGTTTGTATTATGTGAACTTCTGCATAAGAGCATGGTACTGTGGATCATAATGCAGGTTTATTTAACCTCTATATCTATTTCATATGTGGCAGGTGTTGCTTACCCGTCGGTGTTCCATACAAATATTTACCCTCCACATCTTTTCAATCTGTATGCTGGTACGCTCTTGTGCCTTTGCAATTAAGAGATTTTTTTCATATGAGCAAGATGAAGGCATTACTATAAATCTGTTACCTTAAACTGATCTGAACAATCGGGTACTATTGTTATATTGTTACCTTATAGCTAGACCTCCTCCCCTGGAGCTTGCAACACGATCTAGGAATAGCCATTCAGGCAATCATGGGATGAGACCAGGTCAGTGTTATAATACCATCAAATTGAATATTGAAATTATCCATCATCATGTAAGATTTATCTCTAATCTTAGATCATATCAATATTTTCAGGACAAAATGTCCTTGCGGTACGGTACAGTATTGTGTCTTTACGGTTAAGGGATTTGTTTCCAATGGAGCAAGATGAAGTCAATATTTGAAGAATTGGATACTTGTGTTATATTGTGATCGATTTATTGTAGGTACCATTCATACCATTGCCTCCTAGACCTCCTCCTCGGCCTCTTGCAGCACATTCTTATAATCAAAGAAGGGAGCAAATATCCCCACCAATACCAGGTCAATTTCATGGTAATTTAAATCATGTAAAGTTATCTCTAATGTATGATCATATAAAAAATAACACCAGGAGGACGAGGCATGACTGGAAATTGTAGGTTTGGACCATACTGTGGGCACAATCATCTACCAAGACCGCCTGTAAGCTCTTCCTTAGATTTAAAACTATAAAATGCCTACATCTGTAATGCTGTTTCATCGTATTGACAAATAGGCACCATAAGCGAGTCAGTTTATCTGCAAATTCATGCATCCAGCGGAGAACCACCATAGAGTTTAGCACAACTCCATCTTAGGCCGAATTCCAGGTATTCATAGTTCAGTTTTTCTTGTCTTGGTAGCATCATTTAGTGTAAGTAAAATGAGTTTCAACTTGAACTTTAGCAGTGCATTCATTACTTAGTGAACTAATTGTTCTTCAACTATAAATAGAATCATCATTCTGTGTTGCATTCATCCATCAAATTCGATTATCTCGATTAAATGTGCTACATTATAAGTTTTCATGCATTTCTAGAATAAATTGTGTTACATTTTTTATAAAATCGGAGCAGTTTCATTCCATTGTTGAGATCTATGTTTTAAAACTGCCAATTGAACCACCAGTTTTAGTGAGCCGGTTTTCTTACTATACAAGTTGCTACACTTTAAAATGTCTATATATGTAATGTTTCATTGTATTGGAAAATAGGAGACATAAGCCAGTCCGTTTATCTACAAATTCATGCATCCCCAGAGAGCCACCATACAGCTTAGCCTAGCCATCTTATGCCGAATGCTAGGTATTCATAGTTCAATTTTTCTAGTCTTGGTAGCATCATTTTACCGTAAGAAAATGAGTTTAAACTTGAAACATAGCAGACTGTGCATTCATTACTAAGTGAACTAATGGTCAATCACAACTATAAATAGAATGAGAAAATGCTCCATTCACTCCTTAAACTTTATAGATGACATTTAATTTATAAACTTTAAGATTTTGATAAACTTTGTCCAATAATGTTTTCATACTTATCCAAAATTTCGGTTCGAACTGGTATGACTGATAAGGACAGTATTGTTACACCAATAGTACCAAAATTTAATTTTTTTAGGGTCGGATCCGAAAAAATCCAAAAATCGATCCTAATACTAGATATATGATGGTACCAAAAAAATACCGATATTACTTGATATTTGATGTACCGGTCGATATGAAAATATTGCCTTCAAGTTTGTAGTATTTGGTAAATCGTATCTCTAAGTTGGTAAATCGATCCTTAAAATTTGATTTTAATTGAAAATAACAATTGTCAAAATTGAAAACTTTGGTGATTGATTTGAACAAAACTTACAAAATATTATGATTAATTTTGTTATCTTGATATTTTGAGGATTACAATTGTCACAATAATAAAATCTCGATGACTAAAATTACCAAAAATATAAGGACTAAATTTACGTGTAGCCCAAATAGAATCATAATGACAAAAATCATAATTGGAGAATCATTCAGCTCCATTCATCCATCAAATTTGATTACCAAGATCAAGACTCCGAATCCTATGGTTTGTTTTTATCCCTTCACAATTAGATACATGGCATATGGATCCATATATAAAGGGCCCATTAAGGAGAACATGGTCCAGCCCAATAATAATGGCCCTACGTCACTGAAATTTAAAAGGGGGCGCCTCTGCCCTAGCTTCGTCAAATTTGGGTACCGTTCTTCTCTTACTGGTAATTGAATTTTGGAGGGATCCCTTCGAGATGAAGAATCGTAACGAAGGGAGTAATCAAAAGCGATCCAGTGATTTGATGGCGAATCGGAACAAGTTCAAGAAGAACATGAACAGAATGGGTGGAAGGGGAGGTTTGTCACTGGAGGCTTTCGCCAATGCCAAAACCAGGAATCCGAATTATAACCCAGCTCTCATAAGTAAGCCTTTTTTTCTCCTGCAATTTATTAAGCTTCTAAGATGATTGGTTTGAGCATAATGGTTACATCTCTGATTCTCAGCCTCTAAGTTTTTAGTTAGATTTTTTTGGACGAAACTCCTGAAACGAGAATTATAAAGATTGCTTTTTTTAGGTTTTATTATTGATCAAATATGAAAGTAAGCTACAACTAGAGCATAGCATAATGGTATGTAACTTCGGGATTAGTATGTGTAGATTTGCTTAGCAAAATAGCATATTGGTATGTAAATTCGAATGAGAAGTATGTGTAGTAGAATAATGGTTCGAGACTATGGAACTCCGAATGAGGAGTATCTTGTAGAATAAGGAGAAAATGGTGTGTTTGGTCCTTTTAAGTTTCGTTATTTTGGTAAATTTGGTCCCTGAACTTTAATTTGGAATCCATAGTCTCGCATTTTGTCAAAACGGATGCCCAAGGTTTTGCTTTCACAAAATTGAGAATTAGATTTGCCAAAATTAGGAAACCTTGGGGACAAAATTTGTCAAATTATAAAACTATGGGGATCTTATTTGTCATAAGCTCGTTCAAATCTATAGATTGTCGTGGCTATTGTTAGTTCATAAATATGTACATGATCAGGTGATCTTGATCTCCTTCTCATTTATTTGATGAACGGTTTACGATATCAAGTTTGTTTTCATGATGTTTCTAGAGAAGCAACAAGAGTTCTACAGAAATGCAAAGTTTGTGCAGAAATATAAGAGGTCGTTGAATCAAAAAACTCGGCTCGATGCCCCTTCCAGGAGCAAGATTCCATTAGAGGTATAATACATTCACTACATTTCTTTGCAGCTTATCCATATTGATCATCTATCTCAGTTTTGTTAAACAGGGTGAAAATGAAGCTAATGATTCTCATACATTCAATAGGATAAGCAAGAACACTAAGCATGGCCGGAGTTTGAATGAATTATACGAGAAGAAGAAAGCCGAGGAAGAGATAGCCCGAGCAGAACGGGAAGCCGTTATTCAGGCGAAGAACGAAGCAAGGCAAGAAGCGGAAGCAAAAAGGAGAAACCTGAAGCAGAAAATGTTGAAAAAGACTAGGTTTGGGCAACCAGTTATGAAATATAGAATTGAACATTTTTTAGAAACTCTTCAAAATGAAACAAGTTAACATGTAAGTTCTATTTCTTTGAACTTGCTTAAGCATGATTTTCTGTTCAATGTAACGAAATTATTTTAATCAGCCTGGCTAATTCGACTGTGTCCCGGTTATATTCTATATAATGTTTTTATATCGATCAATATTGAGAGTATGAGGGTGACCAGTTTTTGAAATTAGTTTTATTAGTTGAATAGGATATTAGGATCACTTCAAATAGATTTTTAAAATATATATTTATTATTTAATAATAGAATAAATTTAAAATCCTAATTTTTCATTGATTTAATGTTAAATGAGTCAAATTCTTATTTTTTTTTCCATATTTTATTGAACATTGACAAAAATTTAGATGGGTAAGCATGGGTCAACCCAAACAATCGATCCAACATTTATAAACGGGTCAATCCGTGGATTTGTCTACCGAATATTAGTACACGGGTTGGGTCGAGATATTTAACCCGTACAAGTCGATCTTGTACATGTCAATGAGTTAAAATGAGACATTTTTTTATTTTAGTTAAAATTGAAAGTTCGTAATTTAAGTTTTTAGTTTAGAGTTTAGATTATCTCAACCAGTTGACGGGTTGAGCCATTTTCACCCCGTTAACTAGTCAAGAAAAATTCTCAACCTGTTGAACCAATCCGTACAAATTGACGAGTTTAATGTGTTCGACCAGTAATTTGTTGGGCTTGAACCCGTGCCCACCCTACCTTTAGTTGAAAATTGTGGTCAAATGTTCAATTATAGTTGATTGAACCGATTTGGGCTGATTTTAGTATTTATACCGAGATCAAATCGGTATTTTGCTGATATCACTCAATTCCAAGATGAGACCATTATTGGATTAGATCAAATTGATATTAGCATCGATTTTGTAGCTTAATGTACAAAATATGGAATGGGCCTATTTAAAGGAGGGGTAATTTAAATATTGAATGGGCCTAGTAGTGTTTTCTTTTAGAAAATCAAATCTGTACGGTTTCAGCCCAAATACAGTACAATGATTTTTCATACATCGACCATTTTCATGGACCACTTTCGATCCACGCATAAATTCAATACACTTATTTAATGTTTTACGATTAAACTACAATTTTATTTGTTTTCTTAAAAATTATTCGTTAATTATATATATGTAATACATTTAAAAGATGTGCATTTCTATTATCAATATAAAACATTAACATTCATTTTGATAGGTACATAATCGGTTTATTGGATTATCAGTGAAAATTGATAAAACAAAATATTGATCTTTATATTAATTTTATTTTATTCAAATGTAATTGGTGTATTATATATATAAAAATGAACGACACACAAATTTGGTTACCATATTTTATGTTTTTTGGTAATTTTGGTTCATAAAATTTAAAATTGTAATAATTGTGATATCCAAAGTATGAATACGACAAATTGATTCATATATTTTGTAAGCTTTGTCAAAATTAGTCTCAAAGTTTAAAATTTTGATAATTGAGTTGTTCGATCAATCAAATTTCAGTGACCGATTTTACCACTTTGATATCTACTTTTTCAAATATTCCAAATTTAGAGGAACAAATTTGTGAGGTTTAAATTTTGGGGAATAAATGTACAATTAAAAATTATGCAATCAAATTTATCAAAACTATAAAATTTTTAGAACTTGAAAACGTAATTTTCTCAATAAAGATTGACTAAATGAGTGTATACAAATATATTAATATAACTCCATAATATATGAAAAAAAAACTATAATACAATGAAATTGTCATTTACTAATTTAATTGTTTTCATTCATTTATTTTTTTATGGCTTCACAATTTCTATTTACAATAATAATGAAATGAACCAAAATACAAAACAGCCCTCTAGTTCAGTTTATTTATTTTATGTCCAAAACGTGGAATTTTATGTTGACATTGTTACCCTTCCATGATCAGTGGAGTTACGTGTACCAGATTAGGGCTAAAACCGTCAGAACAAATATTTTGAATCCTGCAATTTGTTTATATCCCGCTTCCTCTAACAACTAGGTGTAGTGTTCCACGTGGCTGTTTATTACTGGATGACAGTCCATTATAAAGCTTTATAGCATGGACCTATGAATGGGAGCGGACTCAGCGAAGGCATTCAAGTCTCCAGTCCGTGCAGTTTACTCACCGGTCTTCTCTGCCGGCCGAAGCGGTTGTAGGAGAGAGATATAGAACGGAGAGCGAGTTTGCCTGCTGGACGACGTCGTTTCAGGGTGAGGATCGGTAGCCAACTAGCCATCACTTTTCTTACCTCTTCCTTCATGTATCCTTATGTGTTTGTTCTCGCGGTTCTCTGTTCAACGAAATTTAAAATATCGAACAATCGATTTGTTCTTTGGTTCAGTAGCCGCATTGGTGTTGCTATGCCGATTTGTTTGCCAGATTTGTGATTGTAAGAGGAGTTTTTGTAAGAAATTTTGCAGCATTTTCCTCGATTTGATTTAAATTGCAGGAGCTTCATTCTAGGGTTAACGGCGCACATTTTTCTTCAATTTATTGATCGTTCCGTTACAAGACATCTCTGTTTCAATTTTGGTTCTTATTTATTCTATTGCTTAGATTTCTATTTTGACTTGCTTTAATATCTGTATATTTTTCGAGGGAAGAATAAATATGGCAGAAGGGGATTCCAAAGGATCATCACATTGGTGGTGGCTAGAAAGCCACTGTATTGAAAGTCCTAATCGATCACCGTGGCTCCGGTCTACACTTTCGGGTAATCTTCCTCCTCTTGCCTTTGCTTCTCTGTCTCCACTTTTCTTCTACCTTTTTTAATAGAAAAAGAAAATTACTCAAGTCCATGTGATTCTTTTACCTTTTTTGTTGATGACCGTTGGAGATATATACGTTGTACTATTTGACAATCTTCAAAAATTTTATCTATGCTTGTTTACACTTTGACTCAAATAGTATTTCTACTAATACTTGTTTTGGTCCCGTAAGTTTTATGGTTTTGTTAATTTTGATCCTAAAGTTTCATGATGGTGTAAACTGTGATATCCAACATATGAAAATGGAAATTCGTCCTCATGCTTTATAAGTTTTGGTAAAATAAGTACTCAAAATTTAGTATGTATGACATAATTGGTTTCCAAAGTTTTCAATTTCGATAATTGAAATCCGACCAAATCAAATTTTGGGGACTAATTTTGTCATTTTGAGAATGCGATTTGCCATATTGCAAATTTTAAGTATCAAATTTGCAAAAACCTTAAAGTTTAGGGACTAAATATGTTATTTCAAATTATAAGCACCAAACTATGAAAGATTGAGGCATCATTTTGACATTTTTGAAAGTTTTGACAAAATTAGTGCCTAAAGTTTAATGTGTATGACGTGATTGATCCATAATGTTTTCAATATTGACAATTGAGATTCTAGATCAAAATCAAATTTCGGAAACCGATTTTGTCACTTTGTGAATCAAAACTGTCAAATGTTGCAAACTTGAAAAACTAAATTTGCATAAACCTTAAAATTTGTGAACTAAATATATGTTTACAAATTATGTGGGTCAAATCTATCAAAATTACGAAAGTTTGGGGGTTATTTTGTTATTTCTAGAAGTTGATGAAACTATTATGCAGAATTGGACAAGAAGACCAAAGGAATGCTGAAGGTTATCGAGGAAGAAGCAGATACATTTGCTCAAAGAGCAGAAAACTACTACAAGAAAAGACCAGAGCTAATTACAATGGTAGAAGATTTCTACAGAACTCATCGTTCACTTGCCGAGCAGTTCGATCACATCAAATTGGAGCCCAGATCACGTCTTCTAACTCCATGGTCATCACCACCATCAACTTTCACTAAATACAGACTAGGAAGGTCACTCAGCATGACCGAAAAAGCATACGATATCTGCTCCGAGACTGAACATTATGATCACGAGGAATCAGATGAATCCGTCATCGAAAACCCCGAATCACAAGAGGAAATCGAGTGCAAACAAGAGTTAGTTTCCATTGAAACAAGCAATTTAGACGACATGACGATTCGAGAAGAAGAAATGATGAGGCTTAGAGATGAAGTTCTAAGACTTACGAAAGAAAACGAGGTTCGGAAGGAGGAACTAAAGGAGAAAGATGAAGAGAAAAGGGAAGTTATAAGGCAATTGAGTTTAGCTATGGATTTGCTTAGAGAAGAAAATGTGAGTTTGAGAAATATTATAGCAAATAAATCTCTTAAGAACAATAAAGTTCAAGGTTTGCTTGGGAGATGGATTAATGGATTCACCAAAGTTTGAGGTATGATTGTTTTCAATTTGAATTAGTATATTTGTGAAATTGTGTGTATGTATGAAAAATAACATATGTGGATTTTTAATGTTAATGCATTTTTATTTGTTCCTCATAAAATTATTCATCATGATAAGTAACCAGTATGAGTGTTCATTCGATAAATATTGAATCGAATTTCAATTGCCAAATATTGAATAAATAAAAAATCAAATATGGAATCATATTTGTTGGTTCGGTAAATATCAAAATTTTTCGATTTGGTTTTGGTATACATCGAAATACCAAATTTTCCAAAATTCAATCAAATTAAATATAAAATTAGTCATAATAATATATTTAATTATATAATTAAATAAAAAAATATTAGTTTTAAATTAAATAAAAGGTTAAATTCGATATTCGGTAAAAAATTTTACCGAATCGAACATCGAATACCGATTTTTTTTACTGAATCAAACACCGAAATGACCGAAATTTAAAAACCGAACATTCGGCAAGTTACCAAACTGATTTCATGGTTCGATAAAAAAAAATCAATATATGATTCGATATTCGGTTTGTACTGAATACTTACCGATATGGGCTATCATATGTGGCTTATTGGTAAACATAGTTAATGTCTATGTAGTAACTAATGTTTTCACTCTTTGAGAATTCTTGATTTGTAGGGTAGGTACCAATTTTATTTTTTAAATAAATACTTTATTTTTTTCAGCCTAAAAAACCTATATGACTCTAAAATTAGGTATTCGTTAATATCGAACAACATAACGGCACATTCAATATTGCGAGTTTTTTACATACACGACACCATCATATAATGATTTCTTTTTTTTTGATATTATTTTTTAATATTATATACTAACTTTACATCTTTTTATTTTGTATATAGCACTTATTTAAAACCCTGATCATCATCAGAATCAGGATCAGCTCCAACATCCTCCGCTACATCTACTTAATAACAGTCGCCCTATCTCTTTCTACACTCCACTTTATGTTTCTACGGAAAAAACCGTCTTACAAAGAGCTATAAGTGACTTAGTCGATATATTAATCAAGTAGTTCACAATACAAACGAGGAAGACTTATGAAAATGACCAAGGTAATAAGAAAGCACGAGGAATGAAATCGGTAGACTAACATCCTATTTCGTGCATCTAAAAGGTCCTCTCGAGCTTGCATTCAAGCCTTGTATTTATAGAGGAGAAACGTGTGTGAAAAACGTTATGTAGCCGTCTCTGACAAAGTCGTTTTCCCTTGATAGAAAACGTAGATGAGCACGAAATACAACCAGTGTGTGCATGCCCGAAGTCAACTGTAATCGTTTGGATCAATCCAGGAGATCGGTCCCTGAAGCGAGATGCATTGTCCAACTTTTACCTTCGATCCTACAAGTTGTACGGGCCTTTGAGCCTAAGGGTGGGCATGGGCCGACCCGCTAAATATCATTGTATGGGTTGTGCCACAATTTTCAACCCGTTGAGCCAATTTTGATTTTTTTAAAAAAATTATAAGATTAAAATTGAAGGTTTTTTAATATTAGGGTTTAGGTTATTTCAATCCAATGAGTTGTGCCACACATTCAACCCGTAGGGTCAAGAAAAATTCTCAACCCGTTAGGTCAACCTGTATGGGTAGACGGGTTTAACGGGTTCGGCCCGTAACCCATTGGACTGGACAAGTGTCCACCCCTATTTGAACATCATTAGTTACGCAATCTTTTGGACTGGTTATCTCGGATGACCCAAGCATAGGATCTTGGGTTCATAGGTTCGTTTCTTATTATATGCATTGACTTGATATGCTTAGGCCTGTATTAATTAGGGTACCTGTCCCCAAAGCCCTCATCAAAACATATTTATTTTAAGAACAATATAATATTCAAATATTTAATATTTCTTAATTTATTTAATATCAATTTAAGTAATTCTAATTATTTCTTTTATGATTGAGATAAAATTAGAAGAAAATAGATATTTATTACCGAAATAAGTGTGAACATAATTTTGTAATGTAAGTAATATTAGAAACTGAATAAAATCAGCATTATTATTATGTTAACGGTGAATGTACAGGCATGGGAACCGACCAGGTTCGAGGAAGAGGCACAAACAAATTGTCTTTTAATTTATCGGGAGCAGATAGATTTGAGATTTGACATCAACTTTGAAACATGAAATACAATAATACCAACCTTGTGTGTAACTAGTACAAGTGAAAGAGTATTTTATTCAAAGTACAAATCTCCAATTAATAACTCACGTTGGTGGTCCATATGACACTACATATGGTTAGTAGAAGACAAAAAGAAGAGAAAAAGGTATTTTGGATAGGTTGAAAAAAATAATACATTCTCATTAAACTCAACTATGACATTCTCATTCTTATTTTTTCGCCCAACCACCAAACCAATAACATTTTACCCATATTTTCATCTACACCCTCTTTTATTATACCTACATCTTTTAACCCATTTAAGTTTCTCCAAGAATATTTTATCATTGATCTCCCGTCACCATTCCAAGGAGTTACTTTCCTATTTGTATTGATTCTACTTCAAACTACATCGTTAGAATGGATTGTGTTTTGGTTTGTGAAAAGCTTTTTTCTCAAAATGTTCAAAAACTATCTCTAAGGCATATACTATGCTTATTAATGCTTTCAAATTTATAAAGCAAACTTTAACGTTATGAATGTCAAATTTTCAAGTATATTAAATAGAAAAATGATATTTTTTTCTATACGATTCAACTTCTGAAAGCTACTCATATATTACCACATTAAAGTACTTATCAATTAATGATTTATCTAATTAATGAAGTAAATATAAACGTTATAATGTCAAATTTTCAACCATACTAAATAGAAAATGATATTTTTTCTAAACGGTTCAAGTTCTAAAATCTACTAATATATAGCATATTCAAGTACTTGTCAATTAATGATATATCTAATTCATGAAGCAAACTTAGACGTTATGAATTCCAAATTTTCAACCATACTAAATAGAAAATAATATTTTTTTCTAAATGGTTAAGTTCTAAAACTAATTGATATTTTTTACTAAACGGTTCAACTTCTGAAAACTAATTTATAGCACATTCAATTACTTGTAAATTAATGATTTATCTAATTTAGTTATGAATGTCAAATTTCAACCATACTATATAGAAAATAATATTTTTTCTAAACGATTCAAGTTTTGGAAGTTACTCATATACAACAAATTCCAGTAATTGTTAATAATAGATTTATTTAATTTATGAAGTAAACTTAGACATTTTTAATGTAAAATTTTTAATCATAATAAATAGAAAATGATATTTTTTCTAAACGATTCAAGTTTTGGAAGCTACTCATATACAATACTTTCGAGTACTTGTCTATTAACGATTTATCTAATTCATGAATCAAACTTAGACATTATGAATGCAAAATTTTCAACCATACTAAATAGAAAATGATATTTTTTTAAACGCTTCAAGTTTTGGAAGCTACTCATATACAACACATTCATTACTTGTCAATGATTGATTTATCTAATTCATGAAGCAAACTTAGACGTTATGAATGTCAAATTTTCAACCATACTAAATAGAATTGATATTTTTTCTAAACAATTCAAGTTTTGGAAGCTATATAATACTTAATGTATATGGTTACCAGTAGAACACAAAAAAGAAGAAGAGAAAATATGTGGAAAATGGATATTTGCAACACACTTGATCAAACTTCATATATATGAAGGTAACACATTTTCCTAAACTCAATTCATGATTACATTCTCGTTCTCTCTTTTTCATTCAAACATCCAACCCAAAAACATTGTACCACGATTTTCATCTCCACCATACCTTAGCTTCATTTGTGCTTATACGTTTTCGCCTCATTTCAACTTATCCAATGATGTTTTCCCAGTACCTTCCTATCTATATTGATAATGCTTCAAACCACATAGTAGGGATGCATTGTACTTTGAGTGGTGAAAAAATTTCTTCTCATGATGTTCAAAACTTTCACTAGATGATTTATCATGCTATTTCATACTTTTAAATCCATATGTTTTGAAACAAAAAAGAAATAGAGATGATAAAGTACATGAAGATAGTTCTTGTATTTCTAACATTTTCATTCTATTTATTATATACAAGTTTGGAGTAAAAAACCAAGAGTTTGTGAGAGTCATAATGTGCTAGAGCTAGAATCGAATAGCAATGGTCCTAAATTACCACCAAAGAAACCTCATACTACTCCAACTTTCCACCAAGTGATGATGATGGGGATAATCATAATATATCTTGGGTTTGCACTATTATATCACTTTTATGCTATTCGATTTCTATTATTATGAAAGTAGAGTTTGAATAATGCAATCTAATAAATAGAAATTATTTTTTTTATTCTAAACATTTCAAGTTTTGAAAGCTACTCATTTACATTAAGTTTTTGCATTTTCTCAGTTAATAATTTATATAATTCATAAAGCAAACTTAATAGAAATTATATTTTTTTATTCTAAAAGTTTCTTCTCATAATGTTCAAAAACTATTACTATATGATTTATTATATTCTTTCATACTTTTAAATGAAAATAGAGATGATATTATTTTCTTAACGGTTCAAGTTTTGAATGCTACTCATATACATCACGATTCAGTTCTTATCAATTAATGATTTATTTAATTCATGAATCAAACTTATATGTTATGAACGTCTAATTTTAAATCATACTAGAAAAATAGTACAATCATTGCTAGAAGAATAAAAAGAAATGTGATATTACGTGTTGGTCCAATTAATAGTGTAAAGACATACCAATCATTGAAACAGTTGGAATTATGCTATGAACACACTAATGTATAACCAAATTTGTAAATTAAAAATTGAGCTTCAATAAACAATAAAGTAACAAAAATTATTATTTCAAATTTATCTAAATTATACTGTATGTTATGTTTGAAATAAAATTATCTAAATTACAAATTATAAAACACTAAGTGCATGTCAAATTTTAAATCATACTAAATAGAAAATAATATTTTTTTCTAAACGACCTACACATTCCGGCACTAGTCTGTTAATAATTTATTTATATAATTCATGAAACAAACTTGGATTGTATTCATTTAAAATAAATTTGTAAATATATATGACAACACATTTTAAACCGGTTTGTTTTTAAAAGTATGTTAAAGTAGTATGTATAAGAGCTAAGAGTTATATAAACCATACAAGGGGAAGATTAAGTTGGATGAACTTTTCTTATTTTTTTATCATATTATAATTTGATTATTCACCAAGGAAATCAAGTGCTAACTCCTTTTTTTTATTAATATTGTACTTTTGATACAAAACCAAGTGTAAACATTTGTTTCTATTAAACTTTTGTATATTATTTAATTACAAATTTTAAAATTTATTTAGAATTTGTGTAAAGAAAATATATTTTGAATTATTTTTTATTTTTCTGTCAAGCCACTCCGACCATTCAATACGACTTGTAGAAGATATTTCCGGTCTACCAGCTCGACCAATTTTTAAAACCCAATGTTTGCATACCGGTCCTAAATCGCGTACCGATCTGGACTGGTATGAGCGGTACGATCGATATACCGGATAATACTAAATTTTATTTTATTTTATTGTAAAAATTAAACTTTAATTAGTTTTTTTGGAGTAAAACTCGAAGAAACCTGAAAATCGACCATAATATTCGGTAACAGACGGTATTAAAAAAATACGGATACGAACAAAATTTAAAGTATGGAATAAAATTGACATCAACTAGTTCTTTTATTTGCCTTTGAAAGGAGTCTGCCGTCTACTAAGAATAGGCTATGGCAATACCTCCATTCGATCAAAAGACTCCCCAGAATTCCTCATCACAAAACTATTTCGACAACGATCGAGGATGCAAAATCTGTAAAATGGCATGGCTTGAGGAGCAGGAAAAACCAGATTGTGGTTCAATGGAAGGGGCAAGAACATTGGGCTTCCAGAGGGCAAATCTCCATTTCAGAATTTGGTTGGCTATCCATATAATATTTGTTGTAACTGTTACCTGTAGAACAAAAAGAAGAAGATGATATAATATATTGGAAATGGAAGCTCGCTGATCGAACTTCATATATATGAAGTGAAGGTAAGACACTCTCTTAACTCGATTCAAGATGACTATTTCGTTTTCTCTGTTTCCTTCAACCATCAAACCCAATAAAATTTCATGTTTTGATGCATTTATGTTGATCATGCTTCAAACCACAGAGTTAGGATGCTTGTGCTTTGAGTGATGAAAAAAATTTCTTCTCATGATGTTCATAAACTATTACTAGATGATTTATTATGCTCTTTCATAATTTTAAATTCATATGTTTTGAAAAAAAAAAGATTTGTTATTCTCTTTCATACTTCATGAAGCAAACTTAGACGTTATGAGTGTCAAATTTTCAACCATACAAAAATTTTCTAAACGGTTCAAGTTTTGAAAGTTACTCATATACATCACAATTCAGTACTTGTCAATTAATGATTTATCTAATTCATGAATCAAACTTAGACGTTATAAATGTCTAATTTTCAAACATGCTAAATAGAAATTATATTTTTTTCTAAACATTTCAAGTTTTGATGCATCTATATTGATCATGCTTCAAACCACAGAGTTAGGATGCATTGTACTTTGAGTGATGAAAAAATTTCTTCTCGTGATGTTCAAAAACTATTAGATGATTTATTATGCTCTTTCATAATTCATAAAGCAAACTTTGACGTTATGAGTGTCAAATTTTCAACCATACTAAATAAAAATGATATTATTTTCTAAACGGTTCAAGTTTTGAAAGCTACTCGTATACATCACAATTCAGTACTTGTCAATTAATGATTTATCTATTTCATAAATCAAACTTAGACGTTATGAATGTCTAATTTTCAAACATACTAAATAGAAATTATATTTTTTTTCTAAACATTTCAAGTTTTGATGCATCTATGTTGATCATGGTTCAAATCATAGAGTTAGGATGCATTGTGCTTAAAAATTTCTTCTCATGATATTCAAAAACTATTAATGGATGATTTATTATGTTCTTTCATACATTTAAATTCATATATTTTGAAACAAAAAAGTATGATTTATTATGCTTTTTCATATTTCATGAAGCAAACTTAGACGTTATGAGTGTCATTCAGCCATACTAAATAGAAAATTATATTTTTTTTCTAAACGATTCAAGTTTTGGAAGCTACTCATATATATTGCTTCTAGTGCTTGTCAATTAATGGTTTATATAATTAATGAAGCAGACTTAGACGTTATGAATGTCAAATTTTCAATTATACTAAATAAAAAATGATATTATTTTTTAAACGATTTAAGTTTTGAAAGCTACTCATATACATCACAATTCAGTACTTGTCAATTAATGATTTATCTAATTCATGAATCAAACTTAGACGTTATAAATGTCTAATTTTCAAACATGCTAAATAGAAATTATATTTTTTTCTAAACATTTCAAGTTTTGATGCATCTATATTGATCATGCTTCAAACCACAGAGTTAGGATGCATTGTACTTTGAGTGATGAAAAAATTTCTTCTCGTGATGTTCAAAAACTATTAGATGATTTATTATGCTCTTTCATAATTCATAAAGCAAACTTTGACGTTATGAGTGTCAAATTTTCAACCATACTAAATAAAAATGATATTATTTTCTAAACGGTTCAAGTTTTGAAAGCTACTCGTATATATCACAATTCAGTACTTGTCAATTAATGATTTATCTATTTCATAAATCAAACTTAGACGTTATGAATGTCTAATTTTCAAACATACTAAATAAAAAATTATATTTTTTTCTAAACGATTCAAGTTTTGGAAGCTACTCATATATATCGCTTCTAGTGCTTGTCAATTAATGGTTTATATAATTAATGAAGAAGACTTAGACGTTATGAATGTCAAATTTTCAACTATACTAAATAAAAAATGATATTATTTTTTAAACGATTTAAGTTTTGAAAGCTACTCATATACATCACAACTTAATACTTGTCAATTAATGATTTATCTAATTCATGAATCAAACTTAGACGTTATGAATGTCTAATTTTAAAACATACTAAATAGAAATAATATTTTTTTTCTAAACATTTAAAGTTTTGAAAGTTACTCATTTACATCAAATTTTAGTATTTGTCAATTAATGATTTATATAATTCATGAAGCAAACTTACACGTTATGAATGTCAAATGTTCAATTATACTAAATAGAAAATGATATTTTTTCTAAATGATCAAGCTTTGGAAGCTACTCATATACATCAAATTTCAGTACTTGTCAATTAATGATTTATCTAATTAATGAAATAAACTTAGGCGTTATGAATGTCAAATTTTAAACTATACTAAATAGAAAATGATATTTTTATCTAAATGGTTCAAGTTCTGAAAGCTAATCATATACAACACATTCAAGTAATTGTCAATTAATGATTTATCTAATTTATGAAGCAATCTTAGATATTATGAATGTCAAATTTTCAACCATATTAAATAGAAAATGACATTTTTTTATATAATTCATGAAACATACTTGGACCATATTCATTTGAAATAAATTTGTCAATGTATATGACAACATATTTTAATTTCCAGCAAAAAAGTAGCGAACACAAAAAATAAGAGTGTGCGATACCAAGAGTTAGGGAGAGTCAAACCAAGAATTTGTGAGAGTCATAATGTGCTCGAGCTAGAATCGGATAGCAATGGTGCTAAATTATCACTGTTATGGTCCCTTTTTAGGGGGTACCAACAGTCGTCCGGTTCGTTCAATCAACGAACTCGGTTCTGATTTCTAAAANTTCAGTACTTGTCAATTAATGATTTATCTATTTCATAAATCAAACTTAGACGTTATGAATGTCTAATTTTCAAACATACTAAATAGAAATTATATTTTTTTTCTAAACATTTCAAGTTTTGATGCATCTATGTTGATCATGGTTCAAATCATAGAGTTAGGATGCATTGTGCTTAAAAATTTATTCTCATGATATTCAAAAACTATTAATGGATGATTTATTATGTTCTTTCATACATTTAAATTCATATATTTTGAAACAAAAAAGTATGATTTATTATACTTTTTCATACTTCATGAAGCAAACTTAGACGTTATGAGTGTCATTCAGCCATACTAAATAGAAAATTATATTTTTTTTCTAAACGATTCAAGTTTTGGAAGCTACTCATATATATTGCTTCTAGTGCTTGTCAATTAATGGTTTATATAATTAATGAAGCAGACTTAGACGTTATGAATGTCAAATTTTCAATTATACTAAATAAAAATGATATTATTTTTTAAACGATTTAAGTTTTGAAAGCTACTCATATACATCACAACTTAATACTTGTCAATTAATGATTTATCTAATTCATGAATCAAACTTAGACGTTATGAATGTCTAATTTTAAAACATACTAAATTGAAATAATATTTTTTTTCTAAACACTTCAAGTTTTGAAAGTTACTCATTTACATCAAATTTTAGTATTTGTCAATTAATGATTTATATAATTCATGAAGCAAACTTACACGTTATCAATGTCAAATGTTCAACTATACTAAATAGAAAATGATATTTTTTCTAAATGATTCAAGTTTTGGAAGTTATATAATACTTAATGTATATGGTTTCAGAAGGTACTAAAAAATACACATACAAACAAAATTTAAAGTATGGAATAAAATTAACATCAACTAGTTCTTTTATTTGCCTTTGAAAGAAGTCTGCCGTCTGCTAAGAATAGGCTCTGGCAATGCCTCCATTGGATCAAAATACTCCCTAGAATTCCTCATCACAGAACTATTTCGACAATGATCGAGGATGCGAAATCTGTAAAATGGCGTGGCTTGGGGAGCAGGAAAAACAAGATTGTGGTTCAATGGAAGGGGCAAGAACATCGGGCTTCCAAAAAGACAAATTACTGTTCATTGCAGAGGGCAAATCTCCATTTCATAATTTGGTCGGCTCCATATGATATTTGTTGTAACTATTACTTGTAGAACAAAAAGAAGAAGATGATATAATATATTGGAAATGGAAGCTCGCTGATCGAACTTCATATATATGAAGTGAAGGTAAGGCACTCTCTTAACCCAATTCAAGATGACTATTTCGTTTTCTCTGTTTCCTTCAACCATCAAACCCAATAAAATTTTACCTCGAATTCCATCTCCACCATCTGTTGTTTCATTTCTGCCTATACGTTTTAAGGCAATTTCTACTTATCCAATGGTGTTTTCCAAATACCTTCCTATCCATGCTTCAAACCATAGAATTAGGAAGTTAGAAGTTACGAACAAAATAATTTCTACTGATGATGTTAAAAAAATTTCAGTGAATGATTTATTATGTTTTTTGATAATTTTAAATGCATGTCTTTTGAAAAAAAAAGAAATAGAGATAGTGAAGATGACGATTGTTTTTCCAAAATTTACCTTCTCTCTATGACATGCCTGTTAGAAGAAGGAAACCTAAGAGTTGAGAGTCATGAGGTGCTAGAGCCAGAGCCAGAGGTAGAAGCAGTTGGAGTTGGAGTTGGAGTTGGAGTTGGAGATGATGAAGTGCTAGAGCCATAGGTAGTTGGAGTTGGAGTTGATGAGGTGCTAGAGCCTGTGGTAGTTGGAGATACTTTGTTTCTTTCTATGCATTGTTTATGTCCTTTATCTTTGTTATTCAATGAGGCTGATATAGGGACAAAGTTTCCTCATTTGAAATCGTTAACATTGGAGAGTGTTTATCGTCTTAAAAGGGTACTTATTTCATTGATTTGTTTGGGCAATGTACAAATTTGGTTTCTATAGTTTTATGGTTTTGATAATTTTGATTTTTAAAGTTTTATGATTGTGACAATTGTGATCAACAAAATATCAAGATGAAAAGTTTGGTTCCCATACTTCGTATATTTTGGTAAAATTAGTCCCAAAAGTTTTTTAATTTTGACAAATGTGATTCTAGTTCAAATAAAATTTTGGGGCTCATTTTGTAATTGTGGATCTTATTTACCAAATGTTTAAATTTGACAAAACATTAAAATTGATGATTATATATATCATTACAAATTATGAGTATCGAATTTGCCAAAATTATGAAAGTTTGGATAACAAAGTTGTCATTTTCTCCATTTATTTACTTGGATTCCATTCATTGTTTTAATATATTTTCCTTTTTGAGGGTAACCATATAATCCATGAAAATGTCAAATCACATGAAAACATCAGTACACTTTGTTTGATTCCAGATGTAAGACATGGTAGAAATCAGTTCTATCTTGCTAAAGCTTTAGTCGCATGTCCCTTTCTCGAAACATTTATCTGCAAGGTGAGTGTGTTGAAGTTTGTACTTTAATTAAATATTAAAATAATAAAGTAAATTTTAGATAATGAAATAATATAGTTTTAAGTTAAAGTTGGATTTATTACATTGAAATGTTGTGTCTCTTAGAATATGCCTAAGTTGTTGAACAACGCTTTGTCAAAGATTGTGTCTTTTAGTATAATAATTGGTTAGGATGAAATGAAGAAAAAGTTTTATTTGTGCATTATCGTCTTGACGTAAAGTTTTTCATCTTATTATTTGATAAAATAGAGAAAAATATGGTGGTAGATAAATTATGATTTTCATTAACTCATCTCTATAAAAGAGTATTATATTTTAAATAGATACTAAACTAATCAAATAAAGAAACAAATATTAAATTTGGAATGTGTCTTTGATTGGAAATTACAATCAAATGAAAGTAATTTTTTCCATGATTGATAAGAATATTAATCTATATTTTCATAATCGATCATGTAGACTAATATTAGTATGAAAATCTTGACATTATTATAAGAAGATTTTGAAAAATAATATTCAAGATTTTGTGTTCGAGTTTAATGATTTTGATTGTTGAATGCAGTATGTGAGTTTTGGAAATAAAGGTGGAAGTGAGGAAAATGATGTGAAAAATTGTAGTTGCAATTTGAAAGTGATTGAATTATGGGGATTTAAAGGTAAAGAGAATGAATTGGAGTTTGCATGTTTTATGTTGAGAAAAGCTATGGCTCTTAAGAGGATTAGTGTGTACAATGGGAGTAATTATTATTTGGATAATGGGAAGTGGAAGTACAAGAAGGGTTTCCCTTTTGATTCGAAGAAACGTACAACGATGTTGAAGAGATTTCAACAAGATGCTATTTCTCAAAATGTTGAAATATTTATACAATGATTTATGTCTCAATTATTTTTTATATTTACAATTATTCGAGATAGGGATGTTAAATTTTGAGTTCCATATCGAAAGTTGGATGTCATTTGGATTTGTGAACCATTGTAATTGATTTTTTAGTGTGATATCTTCGTTCTTATATGTTATATCTGAATGCATTCTCCACATGAATTGATTTTACTATAGAAATATAATAATGTATCCCAACTATAGTAAACATTAAATCAACAAAAATTGTTTTTTAAAAAAATATTCTTAAAATTATTTAAATTATACATTTGGTATGTATGAAATAAAATTATCTAAATTATAAATTACTAGTTACATTTTAAAATCAAGAATTATTGTAAAATCAAAAAAATTAACCATTACTTAAGTTGAATACTCATTTTGAAATTTGAAAATCATTATATATGTTTTTTATGCAAATATAATTTAGTAACCCTATGATTTAACTTGAATTGATGCAAACTAGATTCAATTGCTCAATTTAAAAATTTCGTAGAAATTTTAGACGTTTCACCAAAAAACCATTTTATAGACACTCCGAAATTTTCCGAAATTACAAATCTAGTTTATAACCAACTTAATCATAATTAATACAATGATTTGATATTAATGATATTTTAGTAATTTTAGACTAAAATTGATAATATATCGAATTTCATTATGCAATTTAATTAATCTATTAGAGAAAATTCAATGTATTTTTTATCTACAATCACATTATGAAAACATATTCTAAAACTGTATTCTAATTCTCAAAATGTATGGAGAACATAATCTTATATTCAGATGTGATAACAAAATTCATAGGTAATTTATGGAAATCATATCGATGATATACTATTCGATATATAAGTCGATATATCAAAAAATAGCTTATACCGGTTGTGACTGTAACGAATGTACCAGTCGGTATGATATCCTTGGGTTAAACAAAAAATGATTGAAAAAGTTTCTGAATCCTCATAATGTAAAATTGTGTATTTTAATGAAATGAATAAAAATATTATAGTATAGGGAAGATATATGCACCTGATAAAGTTTAAGAAAACGTAAAATTCATCTATTATGTTAAATGGATCAAATTAAATGCGTGGACTTGCACCGTGTATGCCCAAATTACAAAATGGACCCAAACTAATGAAAGCCCAACAATTAAATAATGGGCCACATAAGTCCAGTTTATGTACCGGAAATCGTCAACAAACCCAATATCGTCGGAGTCGGCGCCGGAGACATCCGCCATTTCCGTTTGCCAACTCATCACAATATTTTCAAATTTTTCTTCTTTTCCATATTTTCAAATTGTCACGAACACCATCAATTCGGTACTAACATATTTTCTTCTACAATAATACTCACTCCCGCGGAAGCTCAATGCATTTGAATTCCAGGAAACTCAAAAACGAATGACGCCGATTTTTTCAAATCCAACCCAATTCGTTTGGGTTGAACAGTTGGTCCGTAATCTTGGCCATTGGGTGGATAGATTGATGTGTTGGAATTTTTTAAATGATTCAACAAAGGTTTAGTGATCCATTAAAATTTTCGATTCATTGACTGAATCGTATTTAAGAATGATTCCTACTCGAACGGGCTTTTGATTATAAAATCTGAAATATCCATCTCTCGTATTCTTCTTCTTCTTCTTCTTCTTCCCTATTCTACTCCCTGTTCCTGTTCTTCATCCACGGTCTTATGTGACGATTTCGTATTTTGTCAAGTATTTATTATATTAAATATTGGGCCAAAGTATAAGCCCAATTTNAAAAACGAATGACGCCGATTTGTTCAAGATCTTCTTCAACGGATATATTACCGTTAACTTGTTAGGATAAATATCCCAACTGGAACAGACTTTTGATTATAAAATCTGAAATATCCCGTCCTCGTATTCTTCTTCTTCCCTATTCTACTCATTGTTCCTGTTCTTCATCCACGGTCTTAACATTAATCCGCTATAATTTTCAAGATTCATCTTGCATTTCGCATCAATAATCTGGGTTGAGTATTTATGGTTTCTGGAGTTTTCCGGCGTGGATTGGGTATGAATTCTCTCCCTCACATTAAAGTTAAATTGATGGAAATTTCTACAGGCTAAGGTGCATAAAAATTTATTGGGTTTTATTGATACATGCTATTTGAAGAATAACAAACAAAATAAAATTTCTTCTTGTTTAGGATATGATATAATGAACTGGTGTATGACTGTTTTTTAATGTATTTGAATTAATGAAGGTTTTAATGTTATTTTCCTTTATATTTTCATTCGGGAAACTTCAATTATTTCGTACACTGTGTTGAATTGTAATGTTGTTCTTCATTTGTTGCTAAGTAATGCAGGTGTCTATCAGTTTCACGCTGGATTATATTTTGCTATTTCGTTTGGTGTCAATAAATGCTTATGCATATCTACTGAAGCCAAAAAATATGACTTCATGGATCTCACGTAAGTGGATAATACAGCAATTTTCGTACATTTTCTTAAAGTTGTGTATCAGCTCTGAAAATTTTAATGTTAGATGTCCACATACATGGTATCCCATTGCTAGAAGAAGAAAAAGAAATGTGATATTACATGTTGGTCCGACTAATAGTGGAAAGACATACCAGGCATTGAAGCGGTTAGAATCATGTTCTTCAGGTACGGATCGATCACACAATTCATCTTGCTGCATTTTGGTGTTTTTTAGTGGATTTTAATTTCCTATATTAAGAATGTGGCTTCTTAAGGTATATATTGTGGCCCATTGAGACTTTTGGCATGGGAAATTGCTCAGCGGTTAAACAAAGCGAATGTTCCTTGTGATCTTGTTACTGGACAAGAAAGAGAGAAAATTGATGGAGCAAAACATATGTCTGTCACGGTTGAAATGGCTGATGTGTCATCTGAATATAACTGTGCCGTGGTTGATGAAATCCAGGTTTTTATGACATTTAAACTTTTTTTAGGGTTATTTTTGTAGAATCTGGCTTTTTAGATTACTGTTTGGCTGCACCATCTGGATAAAGGATCTTATTTTTAGTACTTTGAACAAATTTCAGTCTATAATCAGAGGACCCGTGTTCTTGAATTTCTGCTATTATTATGAACTCTCTCACACTCGGCTACGTGATGATTGATTACCATTTTATTTTGTATCCTTTTCCTAGATGTTGGCATGTAGATCAAGGGGTTTTTCATTTACACGAGCTCTTCTAGGTTTATCTGCTGATGAGCTACACTTATGTGGTGACGCAGCAGTTGTTCCTCTTATACAAAAATTACTTGAAGTAACTGGTGATAATGTTGAGGTGAAGATGCTTCAGATTTAGAGTAGTGTAAATGTTTTTTAGTAAAAAATATTTTTATTTAGATGGAATAATCCTGAAACTTCTTATTTATAGTTTTTTTCCTTGTCCCATTAGGTAAAATACTATGAAAGACTTTCACCTCTTGTTCCTTTGGATGTTTCACTTGGGTGTTACTCCAAAATACAAACTGGAGATTGTATTGTCGCTTTTTCACGTAGTGGAATTTACGGTGTGAAGGTAAGGGAAAGTCTTGCGGATAGCGGAAACAAATAAAATTTGCAGCATCGTAGTAAATAATTTGACATGCATTTTTCTAGATAATTATTTGTATGTTTGATGAGCTAGTGATTCTGATTTAAATAACGTTTAATTATTCATAAGTTTGATGAGCTAGTCATTCTGATTTAAATAATGTTTTATTACATTCACAGAGGGAGATCGAAAGAGAAAAGAAGCATCTTTGTTCTGTAGTTTATGGTTCTCTTCCTCCCGAGACTAGAACCAAACAGGTTTATTGGCTTTCATTTTTCAGCAACTTTTTTTATTTATCTTATTATCATTTTTATTTATATGAAGAAGTTGAACTAATAAAGTTCTTAAGATTATAGGCTGCGATGTTCAATGATGAAAGCAATGAGTTTGATGTTCTCGTAGCTAGCGATGCCATTGGAATGGGTCTCAACCTAAACATATCGAGAGTTATATTTTCAACATTGAAAAAATTTGATGGAGTGAGAATGCGTGATCTCACTATTTCCGAGATCAAGCAAATTGCCGGTATGTTATCGTGTAGTTATTTGTAAAATTTGGCAAAGAACAACTCCATGTGGCTTTAACACTTAAACTAAGCTAGTAATTTATGTGGTCATTGTTTAGTGCTACTGTTTTTCAAGATTGTTCATTTACATGTTTTACAATCCGATTTGCATTCATTATTCGGCAACCATGCTTGATATAATGCAACTAGCTATGTTAAATGCCTTTGTCTTTTATGGGAATGTCCTTCAAAACCTACTGAAATGCTTTGAATATTAGGAAGAGCTGGGAGATACAAATCCAAGTTTCCCAATGGTGAAGTGACTTGTTTAGATGCCGAAGATCTACCTTTACTTCACTCATCATTAAGTTCCCCATCACCGACTCTAGAGGTACTTGAACTATTTTCTTATAGTCCCATCAAAATTCCCAATCAGATCGTTTTTTAAAACAATTTTTGTGGTGTATGTGTTTTTTTAGCAAGCGGGACTTTTCCCCAATTTTGATCTTTTGTACATGTACTCACGCGTACATCCAGACTACAGCTTTCACCAAATATTGGTAATACATCTCCCATGCACCCTTTATATATGTTATCAAATCTTAACCTTTGAATATTTGTATAATTTTTTTAGTGGCAATTTGCCGAGAATTCCAAGTTGTCGGAGAACTTTTTCATTGCTGATTGTGAAGAACTATTGGTATGCTACATTTTTCTTGTCTTCTTTGAGACTTTTTTTGTTTATTCTCTCATTAAGCTAATTTTTTTTTCGATTTTCGGATTCAAATGAGTTACAAGCCCAATGGAGACGATTTTCACTAAACATTCAAAATAAACATTGTTTATGTCTCTGATGGTGCATAGATGATAACGGAAAATCTTGTCAATCTACCTAACTTTTATTTTTTTTAAATTCTGTTTACATGGTCTGTAACATTCTGAAGTTTTGTGAGTGTAGAAAGCTGCTGCAGTTATAGATGAATTGCCTCTCAATTTGAACGATAAATATCTCTTCATTATCAGGTGTTCATTTTGACTGCATTAATCAAAACATTATGTTCTCCTAAACTAATCCATTATTTTTATTAATAGTCCAGTTGACATGGAAGATGACATCTCGTCACAAGGCCTCATTCAGGTATGATCGCTGTATCCCTCATTATTTTTAGTAAGTGGAATCGATGATGATTTTTTTTGTGTAGTTTGCACGAAGTTTCTCAAAGAATCGCATGGTTCGTCTCAAGGAAATTTTTACACCAGGAACACTCAAGGTTCCGAAGTCACATAATGCTCTTAAGGAAGTTGAATCGATTCACAAGGTCAGTTTAATCGTCATGGAATGATCTTATGTTAATGTTTTCTTGTAGTGCTAATTGTGGAATTTGTGAACTTTTAATGTATGCTATTCTTCCCTTAAGATTCCGTTTGTTCATGTTATCTCGTGTTATGAAAGTGTGATGGATAGCTTTATAATGATGAGGGTATCATCACATAATGACTTTGTGAAATTTAATGTATGGTATTGTTCTCTTAAGATCCCGTTTGTTCGTGTTATATCGTCGTTATGAGAGTGTGATAGATTAGCTTTATAAACTTTGTTAAATTTAATGTATGATATTCTTCATTTAAGATCTCGTTTGTTCGTGTTATCTCATCGTAATTTTGGTCATACTGTATAATTCCAACACTAATGCTTGTTTACTAAAGGTTTTGGAATTGTACATTTGGTTGAGTTATCATTGGGAGGAAAGCTTCCCAGATCGTGAGCTAGCGGCGTCACAAAAAGCTATTTGTAGCATGTAAATGTGCTTCTTTCTGTTTTTACACAACTTCTGAATGAGTGGGATGCAAAATATGTTGAAGCCGAAGTTCTTTATGAATTTGTGTCTAGGTTGATTGAGGAGTTCTTGGGACGAAATGGATGGCCGAAACCGAGACTTCGTAAATTTCCTCAACGTAGAACTTTGTCTTCATTTTTTTGAGTTTCCCCAAGACATGACAAATTTGATCAAGACAAAGAGTTAAGAGTCTCTCCTTGTCCTCATATTTTTTTTGTTTCCTCATGACAAATTTGTAGCATTTCTTGAATTGATGATAATTAGTATTAGTTAATTGGTCCACATCCATTTTTTGAAGAGTTGTATTTCATATTGATTCAGGATTTCATTCTATGCTTCCGGTAATTTAAATATTATATTTTTTAAAATAGTATTAATTAACTTAATTTAATATATAATTTCTTTTAAAACCTTCAAAATTATGTATTGGTGCAAATTGCCTCGATTATCTTGTATTAGGTGATAAACCAATATTTTCTTATAACACGGTCTATCATCGATATATTGCTGATATGAAAACATGAACTTTGTTACTCATTAGTCAATAGTTTCATACTTTATAGACTACAAAGAACTACTCCAATCGAAGGGTTTTGAATAGTTGGAAATTAGTTTACTTCAATAATTTTTTTTAACATAAAAGAAATATTGTGGTATTGATCGAATCATATTCAATTTATTTGGCAAAAAATTTAGCATTATGAATAGAGAAAACTAATGACTAATGTAGTAGAAAGGTTTTGAACAGTTGGAAATTAGTTTACTTCGACAATGTTTTTTCAACTTAAAAGCAACAATGATGTAGTGGTCAATTCATATTCATTTTTTTGGCAAAAATTAATATTATGAATAGAGAAAACAAGAACTAGTCCAATGGAAGAGTTTTGGACAGTTAGAAATTAGTTTATTTTAATAATATTTTTTCAACCAAAAAGAAAGTATTGGTTGAGTTATATTCAATTTATTTGGCAAATAAATTAACATTATGGATAGAGAAAAGTAATAAATGTTATATTATGATGTAAATAAGTGAATTATTTTTTATTCAAATTAAATATATTTATATATTTAAATATAATTTCGAATAAGTTAGTTAAATAAATATATCGAGATCTTGAAAAGTATTAAGGAAAATTTCATAAAATTATATTAATAAATCCCATAAAACTATATAAATAAATTTTTAATTTATATTTTGAATAGTATTCTATACAAATGAATGTTTAAATTAATAAATTATATTCAAATTTCGAACAAGTTAGTTAAATATAGATATCGAGATCTTGAAAAGTATTAAGGGAAATTTCATAAAATTATATTAATAAATATCATAAAATAATACAAATGAATTTTTAAATTATATTTTGAATAGTATTCTATACCCATTGGCTTCACTCTCTTTCTATTATAGAATTTTGAAAGAGTGATGTGTATTTTTAAATTATATGAATAGTATTTTAAAATATTATAAAATTTTGAAAGAGGTGATGTGTATGCATGCATGTATTTGTGTATGAATGAATATAAATATGCTGGATAATTTTTAAATCGCATTTGTAATTTATCTTTGTAATACAATCTCTCTTAATTCATTTGTATTAATTATTTAACTCTTAAAAATGAAGGTCGAAATGTAATAAATTCATATTAAAGAAATCGCATGAAAATTCTACCAAAATTTTTAAATTGTATTCTCAATGGTATTCTATTATAAAATTTTTGAAATAGGTGATGGAATATTTCTTTTAATTCATTTGAGTATATTTTTTTGTAATATTGTGTATCTATTTATAAAAAGTAAACTCAACTCATTGCAATATAAACCAATTCGAAATGAATTATGTATGTATCTACATCTATGATTAATTTTTGAGATCACATCCACCTATGCGATTTATTTATTAATTGTTGACTATTTTTTTTAATTTAATTGGATATATAAATAATAAATTCAACTCATTGCAATACAAATCATTTTGAAATAAATTATGCATGTATGCTTGTGATTAATCTTTGAAATCACATACACTTATGTGATTTAATTAATAGTTGATTATTTCTTTAATTTAGTTGAATATATTTTTTGTATTGATAATTCTAAAACTGATCGAATTATATGAATAAAAAAATAACTTACTATCACTAAACACAAGTCAAATGATTCTCACTTTTCTTCAACCAAACCTCAAAATAGATATAAATTTTACCAATATTTTCATCTTCATCCTCTACTATTTCATTCTCATGCGTACTTAAAAGTTTCGCCATATTTCAACTTTTTCAATTTTTTTTCCTATTAGTCTTCTGTCACTATCCCAATGTAATACTTTGATATTTGTGCTTATCATAATTCAAAACACATTATTATGATGGATAATCCTATGATTTGTAAAAGATTTTCATTTCAAAATATCTAGAAATGATTATAGAGACATATAATATATTTACTAATACTTTTAAATATATATTTTCTTCTAAAGTTAAGTTGTATATGTGATGGTTTCAAATATATATTCAATGTTAGGATGATAAAATGGGCAGTTTATAAGAAGCCCAGATAATTCAGAAGTGAAGGAGAAATCAAGAAAACTTACTAAACTAGAAATACAATCATGTTAGTTTTCTTCCCTTTTCAACTCATTCTTTGTTAATTGTCAATAATTGAAATTATTGTTGAGAATTTATGTTTGATTTATGTGAATACCAATTTTTGAGTATTAGTGGATTGTGATATTATTTATATATTTAAAAGTGAGAATTTATATATGGATTGTGATATTGTTAGGCTTTAAGTTTTTTATTTCTTTGACATAAACATGAATGAAGTAAATATGATGATTAACTTAAAGAAGAGTTGCTTCAAATGATGAATGCCTTTAACAAAAAAAAGAAACAGAGATGGTGTAGTACATAAAGATGGAAATAGAATTATAACAAAATAAAAATATTATACTGATGGTTTTTGGATTTTTAACCTTTTCATTCTCTCCATTTTATACAAATTAGCATTTCAGAATAGTCCTCCTCAAGAAAATATTTTTAACCACCATATAACATATTTTGTTTGAGACATGATGCAAGCATCCGAAATTTTGTTGCTAGAGGAGGAGAAAAACCAATAGTTTGTGAGAATCATATATGATAATTTACCACCAACAAAATATCATACTACTCAACATGCAAGTGACAATGATGGCATCATCGTTTATATGCTATTTAACTTAATTGAATGTCATATACAACAAATGGTTTATCTTAAACTTTAGTTAAATGTTGAAAAAACAAGCAAATAAGAAGCCCTAGAAAAGTTTGAAATTCAAAATTTAGAGAATCGTCATGCAAATTGAATGTATAAAACTATTAATACATGCGTCATCTATTTCAAAAATTTTATAATAGAATATTATTGAAAATACAATTTTAAAATTTTGGTATAATTTTTATGTGATTTCTTTAATATATATTCATTACATTCAGACATTCATTTTGAAGAGTTTAAAATTTAATACAAAAAATAAATACAAATGAATTAAGATTAAGATTGTATATTTCAAAAATAAATTACAAATGCGATTTAAAAATTATTCAACACATACATATATTCATTCATGCATACATACATATTCAACATATATATATGGATTCATACACAAATACATCCATGCACATACATACACAAATCATCTCTTTCAAAATTCTATAATAATATAAAATGTTATTCAAAATATAATTTAAAATTTCATTTGTATAGTTTTATGTCATTTATTAATATAATTTTATAAAATTTCATTAATACTTTTAAGATTTCAATATTTTTATTAATATAATTTTGTTTTACATGATACAAGTACCTAAAATTTGACTGAAAATTCATTAGATTCTGTTTGAAGAGAAGCTCAATTTCAAGGTAACATTGGTGTTCAGAATGTCGGTAATTTGCAATTGTCTAGCGACGAATTGTTCTATAAGGTAATTGGAGTTTGAAATTGGTTTACGGAATCTTGAGATGTGTGCAATGATTCTATAATTTGTTATTTTGGGAAGAGTTTGTAGATTTTGATGTGATTTTGTAATGGAATGATTCATTGATTTTGATTTGCAGGATCTGGAATGGGTAGTGCAGTCCGCCTTTCATCTCAACTAAACACTCAAATTCTCACAGAAAAGTGCTGGACCTCGTCGGCAAACATAACTGCAAGTAATTGGTCATGTGTTTGATGTTCAACGGCTACGATGAGTTCATGATTCATCACAACGACAACATTCTCAATGGCCCGGATTAATGAAACGTAACGTAGGCGTTCTTTTATTTATTGCTAGAGGAGAAGAAAAACCAATAGTTTGCGACAATCATATGGAGGTGCTAGAGCTAGAATCTGATTGCAATGGTGCCAATTACCACTAACAAAATCTCCTACTACTCAACATGCAAGTGACAATGATGTCATCATCGTTTATATAATATTCAACTTAATTGAATGTCATATGCAACAAATTGTTCATCTTAAACCTTAGTTAAATGTTGAAAAAACAGATAAAGAAGAAGCTCTAGAAAAGTTTGAAATTCAAAATTTAGAAAATCATCATGCAACTTGAATGTATAAAACTATTAATACATACATCATCTATTTCAAAATTTTTATAATAGAATATTATTGAAAATACAATTTTAAAATTTTGGTATAATTTTCATGTGATTTCTTAAATATAGACTTATTACATTCCGACATTTATTTTCAAGAGTTGAACAATTAATACAAAAAATAAATACAAATAAATTAAAAGATTGTATATTTCAAAAATTAATTACAAATGCGATTTAAAAATTATTCAATATATATATATATGTTAATTCATACACACATACATATTCAACATATATATATTCATTCATCCACAAATACATGCATCACATACACATATCATCTCTTTCAAAATTCTATAATAATATAGTTATATAGAATGCTATTCAAAATATAATTTAAAAATTTGTATAGTTTTGTGTGATTTATTAATATAATTCTATAAAATTTCCTTAATACTTTTAAAATCTTAAATTTTTATATTAATATAATTTTGTTTTGTCTGTGCATGATACAAGCATATGAAATTTGAGTATACAATAATATTTGTTGCGAATGAGGAGAAAAACCAATTTTTTTTAGAATCTTATGAATGTGCTATAACATTAATTAATATGTCAAATTACCACCTACAATACCTTCCACCACTCTACATGCAAGTGATGATGGAGTGAGTTTTTTAGATAGTATTGTAACTTGTTAAAACGTAAAAAATAGCATTAATTTTCGATTGATTTTGTTTTTGTCATGAATTAATTTTGTTTTAGAAACATAGCACTGATTTGCAGTCTGACACGACCAGCTTTTTTCGTAGCTCGGTTTCTATAATTATAGAAACCGAGCTACCATTTTTTTTATATCGAAAAGGTATTAAAAACAACAATTAAAAATAAAAAATAAATGGTAGCTCGGTTTCTATAATTATAGAAACCGAGCTACGAAAAAAGCTGACCGTGGCAGACTGCAAATAAGTGCTATGTTTCTAAAACAAAATTAATTCATGACAAAAACAAAATCAATCAAAAATTAATGATATTTTTTAACAACATAACAAAATAACATGTTATGTACAACAAAAAAACTCAGTGGATGATGATCACGCATCCTAGATTTGCATCATTCTCAAACTTTATATGATATTCAAGGTCACTAGATATGAAGCTTCAAGATGTTAAATAACAAGTAGTTGTTCTTTTTTAAGTAATTCAGTAATTCTTTTACAACTTATGTCAATGATGGATAAATCATTCATTTGATCAAATAATGATTTGTGTTGAATATGTGAGAAATTATTGAATTACACAAAATAGTAAGTCAATAATGACTAATTTTTGTTTTGATGTATTTTGAATAAATTTTTTGCTTTTATTGTTTGATTGTTGGACTTTTAGTTTTTTATTTCTTTGGCATAAACATTAGTACATTAAATATGATAATTAACTTAAAGAAGAATTGTTGCAAATGAATGAATGCTAGTAAATATCTCTATAAACATTTTTTCTTAAAATTTTCAAAAACTATCACTAGGTCATATACTAATAATACTTTTAAATGTATATTTTCTGAAACAAAAACCAAAAAGACATGGTGTAGTACATGAAAATTGAAATATAATTATACCAACAAAAAAATATTCTATAGATGGTTTTTGATTTTTAATATTTTCATTCTCTCTATTTTATAAAACTTAGCATTTTCAAAGAGTCCTTCAAGTGCTGACCCATTTAATATTTTAACCACAATAGAAAATATTAGGTGTAACTTACACCGTGTAAGTTTTTCTTCTACATTTTCTTTTATTGAAAAATCATTCAATATTTTGTTTGAGACATGATGCAAGCATCCGAAATTTTGTTGTCATATGAGGAGAAAAACCAATAGTTTGTGAAAATACTGCTAGAATTCGATAGCAATGATGCCAAATTAACACCAACAAATCTACTACTACTCTACCTGCAAGTGATGATGACATCATCGTACATCTTGGATTTGCACCATTCATACAATTTATATGATATTCAAGTTCTATTATTCACATAATAGAATTTGAATAATCCAAGCTTTGAAGCTTGAAATGTTAAAGAACAAGTTGTTCTTGTTTTTGTTTTGACTTCCTACAATTGTTGGGGACTCATTTATTTTGATTATCATTCTCTTTGCTGAACAATGATTTGCGTGAGTAATTGAGAATTTCTACATTATACAAAATAGCAAACCAAACATAAATTAGATACAACAATTAAATGCCAAAGTTGCTAATTACAACACAAACAAGCCTGCTCACCAGAGGTAACACACAAAATAACTCTAAACAACAAGGCAGATTTCACATACTCAGTCACTCGAGATCAACTTCGACTATATTCACAGTCGCAGAATGAACTCCGCATTATGCTTTAAGATAATGTAATACAAGAATCTGCATTGATAGTTGTTAAGGAATCTCTTGGAGGGCTCAAAATCTCATCTTTCTTGCATTTTTCTTGCTCCGAACCTGATTCACAGCTAGTTTGTTCTATTTCTTGTTGACTGTCGTATTCTTCATCAAACGAAAGAGACGACGTAGTAGAATACCCTTCTTCCCTTTCCCGGATAACTTTCATGATCAGGGTATTCAGCAAGTTCATCACTTGTACAGCATGCATAAGAGCTGTTAAAGGATCAGACATCTGTGTAAAAAGAGAAGCAAAAGTGAGGCAAAGACAATCGAAACTGAGAATCTTAAGCGTATCAAGAACCTTGGTCATGTTAGGGGCAAAAACCATAGCGATATTTCTCGCATTCATTTTATTAGATTCTTCCACTTCAACTACATCTGCCATTAGATCAACTGCCCAGCTGAGAAGACCACTTTCAGTTGGCTTTAACTGTTTTGTAATCTCAATGTATTCCTCTTCGTTATTGCATTGTAGTACTTGTTCCGGAGATAGTCCATCGAGAACACCCGATGGAAGCTCTCGGAACCAAGCTTTGATCAGACCGGCAAGACAATGGACGTCTATGTCTTGTGGCAATATCCCACGGTTTAGCTTGTCCCTTACATGTTCCTCTTGACTGTTCTCTGGATTTATCCGAAAAATTCCCTCGGACTGTAATAAAAATAGAGAAAAGATTAATGATTGCTGTCTTTGTTGCATCAAGTTATTTTGTTATTACCTTTAAACCTCCTTGTGAATACAATCTCTCCTGCATTAGTAAAAGAATGGTTGGAACACTATTTCCCCTTGAGTCGTGTGAGCATTGCATTGACTCCGGAGACACCCCGAATGCACTTATGCTGAAACAGTTCTTAGGAAATATAATGACACCACTTTTTAACAAGCAAAATTAGTCATGAAATAGCTACACAAATTGCTACATTAACAAATAAGCAGATTCTCAATCAATCCTCATTCCTCTTAATACTTTGAATGCACAAACAAGGAACTTTATTCTTTTCGACAATAAGCACACAGGTTTTGTATTAGCAGATAGATATGTGATTCCTGAAATAAATTGTGGTGTTCGTAATTTACAAATAAAAGCCTTTAACAGATGCCATCCTGGTCAGAAATACACTAAAGAGCCATCTGCCATAAAGGGCCACTTTTTCAGCTTCTATTTCCTCTTCAGATCCTCAATTTCAGAAGACAAGTCATTGTGATGAAGTAAAAGAAAAACACCAAATTTTCCTCATGTTTCTTGGTTCCCAAATTTCACTTCTAAAGAGCAACTAATTAATTAGTCTACACGAAGAAAGAAACTCCTCTAGAAGGGAAAAGGGCAAGACTTTATTTTTCGAAAAAGCCTAAAGCTTATCTTTTTGAAACTTACTTTACAGTTTACACAGAGCCGGAAAACGCAAATTCATAGAAAAGATGCTGTAAAAATGAAATTGAGACAATTTTACTTTTAACATACCTAGCACTTGGAGCTCTTGAAGTTATTTCGACCTCAAATTCAACGGGAAGACCCAAAAACCCATGAAATCTGTCGAACGTGACATGGGTTATGTGCTGAAAGTTTGTAGGCCACCCGATTTCCATCTGACGGACGGCGGAGAACACATCTTCATCCTCCGTGTCCACTTGACATGTAGAAATCATGGACTTTCTCAGTGTAGACAAAATGAAATCAAGCAGAGAAAGTTGATGCTGCTGTTGCTGTGATTTCTCCTCTTTTTCCACAGCATAATTCGGTTCCCTGCCGCCACAAAAATCGCCTCTCGTCAACATAACCATTCCGGCCATTACTGAAATTCCTCTTCGGCTCTCTCCTTTGTTCGCCTTCGTCAATGCGAAGAGAGAATCCGATCACAAAGAAAGAGAATTATGTAGCCGGATTTTTTTGCTTGGGAAAGCAGAACCAGAATTAATGGGAATGGGGCTTGCAGGTTGTTTTTATTGTTCCTGCCTTCTACGTCAAACTCGCAACGGCCACAAGATTTCAAATTCTTGAGATTAGGTCACGTTTGTATTAAGGCTTGAATTTTCATTTAATTTCTATTTTGCCATTTCAAACTATAACCGTTGCAATTGCTGACGTGTATCCTTTGTTTTCAAAATATGTGGGGACTATTTATACTTTTAGAAAATAGCAAAATTTAGGATTCATGAAATCAAAAACTAACTGGCAACGCCTTCCGCTCTTCATCTTCTTCTACTGGTTTCGATATGGGTAAACCAGCGGTACTCCGGCGTTTATCCCTACGTATTCATGTAGCAGGAACCAGCGGTACCGAACCGGAAAATCGATGTCCCGTTCATCATTTTGCTAATTTTCGCGCTGGGATCACTCTTTCTGGTAGTTCTTCTCAAATCTAAAGCGTACTCCCGCATTCATCCCTACGTAAATATGGATATGGAGGAGGAACCAACGGTGACGTAACTTGAAATCGCCCTTCGGTTGGTCAATATAATTAAATTTTCTTTATGATTTGGAGCATGTTGCTTAGAAATCTTGTAGCGGTTGCTAATGTTTTCTAATTTCAAAATTTCTTTAGAAATGACTGAGTATCGGCTAGGGATGAAGATTTCACTCATTCTGACGGACATGAGGATGAGATGAAAATGTACAGAGGAAAATTTATCAGTCAATTTGCTAGCATTGAACATCAAATGGATTTTTAGGTCAGGTTTGGTCCAATATTTTTGTTTAAAGTAAACTCTGTTATACCTTATACAAATATTCACAGAAACCGGAGTGGAGTTCATATGGAAGTTATGCTTTCCAAGTAGGATTAGGTTACGGTCAATCAAAATCAAATTGCCCTTATGATTCTACATGGAAAAGATCAAGGGGGAAGGTATAAAAGCACAAGGTAGTGTATGTGTAAACATGGATTCATATGGATGTTTTTCAGTGTTTCCATTCTTAATTAAGCTATTTGAGACAAATTACTGTCTAATGTGAATCATTTAGAAACTGGATTGATTGTCTAATCCAACGTTTTATTCGTAAGAAAGTTGATGCTGTAAACAAGGCCCTTGGACAGATCTGCCATAAGAAGGTACGGTACAAGTCTCATTTTATGATTAAGGAATATAATGACACCCTTGATGCATTCAACGTGAAATATTTACAATATCAAATAAAGGTATTGAGGTTGATACTAGTTGCCTTTTACTATATATTTCGTCATTCTTTCTGTAAGTTAAATAGCATATAAGTGTAATGTTGTATTCTGACATTTATGTGGTGTCTATGTATATTTGCTTAACAGATATGGTCTTTTGCATAATACCTTATAGGATCTCAGCCAAAAAAGATTAGGTGGTGAATCCACTTCAAGCTCCGTAATATTCTTAGAAGTGTAAGCATCATCTTTATCCACATTGCCATTTATCCACAGAAATTACTGTTTATAAGCTTTCAGGGACATGGGCATTATGTTATTCACGAGAAAATGCTTAGAAGACCACTGGAAGAAACAAGAGGGAAATTAGTTGCTTTTGATCTGTCAGTTGCTAACGAACTTTTACAGAGCAGAGGTTTGGTAATCATGCCTACATCTTTTGCAGATGGATTCCATGAGAAAACATGAAAATAGTTTACATAGAAGGTTAATAATTTTATTTTTCTGCATGCAATGTTCTTGCACATTGTTTTAATGGTGTTCTTACACATAGTTTCCTTACATTCCTTATGTGGAATTTTCTTTATGGTGTCTTAATGTTTCCTTTTTGGCTTCTCTTTTCACTAGAATTTCTGCCATTTCGTGAACTTTCAGATTCTTGAGGTGCACAAAAATAGTGCAATTCGGAAGCTTCATAATATTTGGAGGTTTGCAACCGATTTGGTCCTATCGCATGATGAGGACTTTGATGTTTTAAGGTAAGCAAAGAAACCTTAGTTTTCATCAAACTAAGTTCATTTAATAAATCTCCATTTATTTTCTTTCCTGATTAGCTTGTGCAATTTTTATACCCAATTCAATTTTTTGTTCATCTTTATGAAGTGCAATTGTGACATGCACATTATAAAGTTTCTGCTTGCTCACAGGATGTTTAGTTTGTTACTATTTTATATGTTGGGCATGCTACGTTGCTAGGTAATTCTATGATAATTGTGCTTGCTTCCTGAATCACGATTGCTATATTTAGTAAAACGAGTAAGCTGCAGTGTTGAAATATGATTGCTATATGATTATGTTCTTGGTATATCTATTTACCATGTGTTGAAATACCAGTAATCACCAAAGATAGATGAGCATTCATTGCAGTGATACGGTGTCGTTCTAGAAAAGACACAAATTAAATTGACTTCATTCAGGTACCATTCTGTTCAACTAACTTTATTTTTTATTTCCTTATTTTTTGTTACTTCATTTAATTATTTACATTATTAATAGAAATATTGTTATAAAATCAATAGAAATCAGGTTTTAGATTGGTTTTATAATATATTTTTTTTAGTTTAAATTGGTTTTTAACAGTTTAATCGAGTTTTTTTATGAATTTTATTGGTTTTTCTGGTTTTTTACCATTTTCAAAATCTAGATCTAATTTATGATTTGGTTTTAGGGATTGTATTGGTTTTTTGGTTTTCTACCATTTACAAAAACTAGATCGGTTTTGTAGGGACTGTATTAGTTTGTCTGATTTTCTACAATTTACAAAAATTAGATATAATTTATGATCGATTTTAGGGATTATATATTTTTTCTGGTTTTCTATAATTTACAAATACTAGTTCTATTTCATGAATGAGTTTTTTAGGGATTATATTGGTTTTTCAGTTTTCCTACAATTTACAAAAACTATATCTAATTTATGATTTATTGTTTAGAGATTATACACTTTTTCAGATTTTCTACCATTTTCAAAACGAGATCTAATTTATATCATTTCATTTTTAGGGATTATATTGGTTTGTCTGATTTCCTACCATTTTCAAAAACTAGATCTAATTTATAATTCATTTTTATGGATTATAATGTTTTTTCTGGGTTTTACAATTTACAAAAACTAGATAGATTTTTAGTTATTTGTATTGGTTTTTCTGATTTCCAACAATTTTCAAAAAGTATATCTAATGTAGAATTAAGTTTTACATGTTATATAGTTTCTTTTTCTGGTTTTATACAATTACATAAACTAGTTTTATTTTATTTTTGGAGTTTTTAGGGATTGTATTGGTTTTCTAGTTTTCTACAATTTATAAAAAAAGATCTAATTTATTATGGAGTTTTTAGCGATTATATTGGTTTACAAGATTTCCTACAACTTTTAAAATTATATCTAATTTATGATTCATTTTTTAGGGATGATACCCTTTTTTCTGTTTTCTGCAATTTACAAAAACTAGTTTTAACTTATGATCGGATTTTAGGGATTGTATTGGTCTTTAGGGTTTTCTTCCATTTCAAAACTATTTCTATTTTATGATCGAGTTTTTCAACGATTATATAGTTTTTTTTTCTGATTTCCTACAATTTACAAAAACTAGATTTAATTTATGATGCATTTTTTAGGGAGTATACGTTTTTTTCTGGTTTTCTACCATTTACTAAATTAGTTCTATTTTATGATCGGGTTTTTTAGGTATTGTATTGGTTTTTCTGATTTTGTACAAAATTTACAAAAATTAGATCTAATTTATGATTGATTTTTAAGGATTATATTGGTTTTCTGATTTTCTAAAATTTCAAAAACTAGATCTATTTAATGATCGGGTTTTTATGAATTGTATTGGTTTTATGGGTTTTTAGGGATTGTATTGGTTTTATGGTTTTCTACAATTTACAAAACTATATCTAATTTAAGATTGATTTTTAGGGATTATATTGATTTTTATGGGTTTTTACAATTTTACAGAAACTATATCTACTTTATGATCGATTTTTTAAGGATTATATTTTTTTTTCTGATTTCCTACAATTTTCAAAAATTTGATCTAATTTGTGATATGGTTTTTAGGGATTGTATTGGTTTATATGGTTTTCTACGATTTACAAAAACTAGATCTAATTTATAATTGATTTTTAGGGATTATATTGGTTTTTCTGGTTTTTTACAATTTTACAAAAATGAGATCTTATTTATGATCGATTTTTAGAGATTATATTGGTTTTTTAATGTCATACTATTTTCAAAAACTAGATATAATTTATGATTCATTTCTTAGGGATTATATAGTTTTTTCTGGGTTTATACTATTTAAAAAACTAGTGCTATTTTATGCTAATGTTTTTATGGATTGTATTGATTTTTCTGGTGTTCTACAATTTACAAAAACTAGATCTAATTTATGATCGATTTTTTATGGATTATATTGGTTTTTCTGTTTTTTTGTAATTTAAAAAAATTATATCTAATTTATGATCGACTTTTAGGGTTTATATTGGTTTTTTTAATTTCCTAATATTTTAAAAAATTAGATCTAATTTGTGATTCATTATTTAGGGATTATAATGTTTTTTCTGGTTTTTTTACTATTTGCAAAAACTAGATGGATTTTTAGGGAGTATATTGGTTTTTATGATCTCCAACAATTTTTGAAAACTAGATCTAATTTATGATTCATTTTTACGGATTATATTAGTATTTCTAATTTTCTATAATTTATGATCTAGTTTTTCAACGATTATACAGTTTTTTCTGATTTCCTATAATTTACAAAAATTAGATCTATGATTCATTTTTTAAGGATTATATAGTTTTTTTCTGGGTTTCTACATTTTACATAAACTATTTCTATTATATGATTTTTTAGAGATTGTATTGGTTTTTCTAATTTTTTACAAAATTTACAAAAATCAGATATAATTTTTTAAGGATTATGTTGGTTTTTTGATTTCCTACAATTTTAAAAAACTAGCTCTATTTTATGATCGAGTTTTTATGGATTGTATTGGTTTTTCTAATTTCCTACAATTTTAAAAAATTTGATATAATTTATGATATGATTTTTAGGGATTGTATTGGTTGTTATGGTTTTTCTACCATTTACAAAAATGAGATTAAATCTGCGATGATGAATGTGTTTCCTCTGATTAGCACCTTTGATTGAAATCATGCTTTCACATGAACCTTTGAATTGTGTGGGCAGTGAACTCTTTGTCTTTGATGGCAAGTATCTGCCGAGTAAATACATGGCCAAATTCGTCAATTTATAAATCAGAATTAACTTGAGGGCCACTTTTTCAGCTCCTCAAGTTATTGGAAAAGAAAAACACCAGATTTTCTTTATGTTTCTTGGCTTCTCAAGAACAACTAATTAATTAGTCTACACGAAGAACAAATAAACAAGTTTTATTTATTTTATAGGAAGTTGAAATAGATAAAGTTTATATATATATAATTCCATGTATGTAAAAAGTAAAGGTAGAAGTACCTTTATTCCAGCCGTTCTTGCATCTTTTTGTTCATCCACTTCATTGTGACATTTTGTCAAACACTTTGTGTGCCTGAAAAAGAAGAAAATAGGGGATGAACAATCTGAAAATTCTCATACCATTTTCAGAGTCGACGAAATGAAGTCAAGCAGAGAGAGCTGCTGCTGCTGTTCCTGTGACTTCTCCTCTTTTTCCATGGCGTACCTGCCGCCACAAAAATCGCCCCTAGTCACCATGACCATTCTGACCATTACTGAAATTCCTATTCCGCTCTCCTTGTCCGGCTTCGTTAATGCCAAGAGAGAATCCGATCACAAAGAAAGAGAGAGTTATGGNTTTTCTGATTTTGTACAAAATTTACAAAAATTAGATCTAATTTATGATTGATTTTTAAGGATTATATTGGTTTTCTGATTTCCTAAAATTTCAAAAACTAGATCTATTTAATGATCGGGTTTTTATGAATTGTATTGGTTTTATGGGTTTTTAGGGATTGTATTGGTTTTATGGTTTTCTACAATTTACAAAACTATATCTAATTTAAGATTGATTTTTAGGGATTATATTGATTTTTATGGGTTTTTACAATTTTACAAAAACTAGATCTACTTTATGATCGATTTTTTAAGGATTATATATTTTTTTCTGATTTCCTACAATTTTCAAAAATTTGATCTAATTTGTGATATGATTTTTAGGGATTGTATTGGTTTTTATGGTTTTCTACAATTTACAAAAAGTAGATATAATTTATGATTGATTTTTAGGGATTATATTGGTTTTTCTGGTTTTTTACAATTTTACAAAAAATAGATCTAATTTATGATCGATTTTTAGAGATTATATTGGTTTTTTAATGTCATACTATTTTCAAAAACTAGATATAATTTATGATTCATTTCTTATGGATTATATAGTTTTTTTCTGGGTTTATACTATTTAAAAAACTAGTGCTATTTTATGCTAATGTTTTTATGGATTGTATTGATTTTTCTGGTTTTCTACAATTTACAAAAACTAGATCTAATTTATTATCAGTTTTTATGGATTATATTGGTTTTTCTCTTTTTTTGTAATTTAAAAACAGATTTATATTGGTTTATATCGGTTTTTCTAGTTTTTTATAGACCTAAAACTAGACTTTTAGGGTTTATATTGGTTTTTTTTTATTTCCTAATATTTTAAAAAATTAGATTTAATTTATGATTCATGTTTTAAGGATTATATAGTTTTTCTGGTTTTATATTATTTAAAAAACTTGTTCTAATTTATGATCGGGTTTTTATGGATTGTATTGGTTTTTGTGGTTTTCTATAATTTACAAAAACTAGATCTAATTTATGATCGCTTGTTTAGAGATTATATTGGTTTTTCTGATTTCCTATAATTTTCAAAAACTAATCTAATTTATGATTCATTATTTATGAATTATATTGTTTTTTTCTGATTTCCTACAATTTTTGAAAAGTAGATCCAATTTATAATTCATTTTTACGGATTATATTAGTATTTCTGATTTTCTATAATTTACAAAAATTTGTTCTATTTTATGATTTGGTTTTTCAACAATTATACAGTTTTTTATGATTTCATACAATTTACAAAACCTAGATCTATAATTCATTTTTAAGGATTATATAGTTTTTTTCTGGGTTTCTACATTTTACAAAAACTATTTCTATTATATGATATGATTTTTTAGAGATTGTATTGGTTTTTCTGGTTTTTTACAAAATTTACAAAAATCAAATATAATTTATTATCGATTTTTTAAGGATTTTTAAAAAACTAGCTCTATTTTATGATCGGATTTTTATGGATTGTATTGGTTTTCTAATTTCCTACAATTTTCTAATTTATAATTTATGATATGATTTTTAGGGATGGTATTGGTTTTTATGGTTTTTCTACCATTTACATCTTTGATTGTGTTTCCTCTGCGATGATGAATGTGTTTCCTCTGATTAGCACCTTTGATTGAAATCATGCTTTCACATGAACCTTTGAATTGTGTGGGCAGAGAAATGTGGCATTGAACTCTTTGTCTTTGATGGCAAGTATCTGCCGAGTAAACTTGGAGCTCAGTAAGAGGCTGAACGCTTACCTTCCGTTTCAGAGCAAATAGATGGCGAAATTCGTCAATTTATAAATCAGAATTAACTTGAGGGCCACTTTTTCAGCTTCCATTCCTTCTTCAGCTCCTCAAGTTATTGGAAAAGAAAAACACCAGATTTTCTTCATGTTTCTTGGCTTCTCAAGAACAACTAATTAATTAGTCTACACGAAGAACAAATAAACAAGTTTTATTTATTTTATAGGAAGTTGAAATAGATAAAGTTTATATATATATAATTCCATGTATGTAAAAAGTAAAGGTAGAATACCTTTATTCCAGCCGTTCTTGCATCTTTTTGTTCATTCAACTTCATTGTGACATTTTGTCAAACACTTTGTGTGCCTGAAAAAGAAGAAAATAGGGGATGAACAATCTGAAAAATTCTCATACCATTTTCAGAGTCGACAAAATGAAGTCAAGCAGAGAGAGCTGCTGCTGCTGTTCCTGTGACTTCTTTTCTTTTTCCATGGCGTACCTGCCGCCACAAAAATCGCCCCTAGTCACCATGACCATTCTGACCATTACTGAAATTCCTATTCCGCTCTCTCCTTGTTCGGCTTCGTTAAAAGAAAGAGAGAGTTATGGAGCGGGATTTTTTGCTTGGGAAGGCAGAATCCCTTCTACGTCTAACTCGCAACGGCCACAAGATTTCAAATTCTTGTGCGTTATCTCACTTTTGTATTAAGGCTTGAATTTCCTTTTAATTTCTATTTTGCCAACCGTTGCAATTGTTGACGCTCCTTTGTTTTCAAATTATGTGGAGCCTATTTATATTTTGGCAATGTCATCATGAAAACAAAAACTAACGGCAACACCTTTCGCTCTTCTTCTTCCTCCTTCTCTTCTTCTTATTCTTCTTCTACTGGTTTCGTTTATCCATACATATTGATGTAGGAGGAACCAGTGGTAACCGAACCACAAAATCGTTGTTCCGTTCGTCATTATACTTATATTTTCCTTATGTTTCGAACATTTTGCGTAGAAATATTTTCTGTGATTGCTGTCGAGTTCTAATTTGTGCATTTCTTCAGAAAAGGACTAGGATGAGGATTTCACTCGTCCCGACGGACTCGAATATGTGTTGGACTAAGAGGGAAGAGTATTCGGATGATTTTGAAGAAGGTCGGCGGAAGTATAAGAAAAACATGGCGACTGAAGGTACATCAACGTCGGTGCGTAGAAATGACTTCTGATGTTCTTGATTGGTTCCTCTCGGTCTTGATATTTTGGTAACTGAAATTTCATGTTTGTTCTTTTTGTGTACAATGTACATCTGATGTTCCTGTTGCCGCTCTTCTAACCTACGTACTTTTACTTCGATTCGAGTTCTCTATTTCAAGATCCTGGTGACGCAATTTTCGTGCGAGAAGATTTCTTCTATAGCCCTAATTTTCGCGGTGGGATCACTCTTTCTTGTTGTTCTACTCTAAAGCGTATTCCGGCATTCACCCTTACGTAATCATGGAGGAGGAACGAACGGTGAAGGAATCGGAAAGTCGCCGTTCGGTTTAGGGGCAATATAATTACATTTTCTTTATGATTTGGAGCATGTTGCTTAGAAATATTTGTTGCGATTGCTGAATGATTTCTAATTTGTGCATTGCTTGAGAACCTCAGCGGAAATTTGAACATTTGGACTATTACTCAGGGATGAGTTGGACGAAGAGAGGGAAGAGTCTTCGGATGATTTCAAAGAAATTCAGCGTAAATATGAAAAACTGGGTTGATAGGTTGCTATTAACATTCTTTGAAATTTGTTTCTCTCTACTAAATCAACAATGGAAGGATGGCTTCCAAACGTCAACTGTATGCTTCAGCATTCTCTGAGAAGCCACTGTACATGTTCTGATTCTTCATCTCCTTTCAAGTGGGTGTACGTTTGTATTTGGAGGATACTGCCCAGAAATCATCCCCCCCCCAAAGTAACCACATTTGCCCTGTTTATAATCTTGTTCTAGACCTCTTTTCTCATATAATCTGATCTTTTTACAGGTGGATTATGGAGGAAACTTGCTTGATTGAACCAATGGAAATGCAAGACGTTTTTATGATCATTCTATGAAAAAGTTGACATTTTTAGTGTTTAATTGTCAGGATTCTTGTTTGGGAAGATGAGTTATGTGATTTTGTTGCTTTTGAAAGAGCTGCAAATGGCTACCGCAAGGAACTTAGTTTTGGTGCTGATATTTTCTTCAAGATGTCTCATGAAGTTTACAATTTTGAATAAGGGTAAAAAATGCTCTCTCCAGGTAAAAGACATTGGATTTCCTCCTCTGGTTCTAATTCTAATTGTTCCTCATAAACTTGAATGACAAAGTATAGATAGATATACATAAGAAGGAAATATTTGTTTGATTTTGATCCTTTTACTTACGAATTTTGTGCAGTGGTCATTTCATACCAGATCTGTCTGAACTAACCTGAGTTTGATAGGTTGCTCTCGTTCTTGATATTTTGGTACCTGGAGTTTCATGTTCTTTTTGTGTACTTCTGATGTATTTTTCGTGAGTGAAAAGTTATGTAGCGTTTTTTTTCTTGATTTCGTGGTCTTCGTTCGTGCTTTGAATTGATTGCATAGTTTTCTTGTTAGTCTGTGGTTTTCTCATTCAACTATAGTTGATTTGAGCCATCTTGTATATCCAACAATTCATTTTTTTTCTATAGGAGATTCCTAACGTAGTCAACATTATGAAACTTTGTGATGGACGAACTCTTCATCTACCTTTTATGTTGATATATTTTAACATTAAGTTGCTATGTAGAGCAGAATTTGCGTTTTGTCACTTTAATCATATTGTGATCTTGTAGACATGTGGAGCGGAATGTTGTCCTGAAGAAAATGATATTGACAGAACTGATGTTGATAATGTTGCAGGTGCGCTGATGAACATTGATTTCCTAAATTGGAAATGCTAGTCTTCGCTCATCCATCATCTCAAGCTATGCGTTTTCTCTAGATAATTATCCATAAACATCTATATTTCCTCTTTTGCAATGTGGTGAAGGCTAGATCTTACTGTGAACAAACAGAGGAGCGGCTAAAACTGAGGTGCAGGGAAATATTTCCAAATTCTAGACTTCACTTCAATGAATATACTCGCCAAAGCATGGTTGAAGTATTGGCTGCATTTAGGGAACGAGACCCTGACTTTCTTTCCTGAATGCAGCAGCCGCATTGTCTATCTGTACCATGTTATCATGGCTAAGAATGTCCCTTGAAAAATAAACGTTTTCATTTTTCAAGTTCTTATATCCATTCACTTGATGCATGTCTTACCCTCCGAGTTGGCTTTTTACTCCAATTGCTTGGTGTTTTGCATTTTTAAGTATATTATGTTAAATATATGTTTCCTGAATCAACTTTGTTTATGTTTCACGAAGTTTCTCATCTGGTAGCACTAGTTTTTCTCTTTCTGTCGATATAAAGAGCATGATCTATACAGGCCTAGCTACATTGTCGCGATCTATATGTAATCCTGTCAAGAACGTGGTTGAGGAGAAGGAAATTGTCAACATCCTATGAATTCTCCATGGTGGTGGAAGCATACCTTTGTTTCCTGGCCAGTAAGATCAAAGGTTAGAGCTTTTGTCTTTGCAAAATCTTGGTTACAAATTTTACAAATCTAGAGTTAGAAAGGCATTTATTCTGCTATTGCCAACCTGTATGAGTTGGATGATAATGTGTCATCTTTAGCCTTTTCACTAAGATTTTCAAAACGGGTGGTAAGCTTGCTTATAATTTTGAAATTTGTGTAGCAGTCTGCGCTACATTTATTAAGGTATGTGGAATGGAAAAACATCATATGTTGCTCTTGTTCTTGGTGAATATTTAGGTTCTTTGTATCATTTGATTGCTCAGAAATTGAATGATTCCAGAAATCACCCCCTAGGTTTTGCATTTTTTATCTTCCTTTTTGTCTATATATGCTTTATTTAATAGAATTTATATTCTGGTTTGCATCTGTTTTCAGGCACGGATTCTGAAACTTCACAGTGTATATAAAAGTATGTCATCGATGATCTTTGGGATTACATGAAGGCCATATTGCTGCAAATAGATCATTGGTAATTCTGATCATTTTTATTATTTTTAAACATTTCTTGAGATATTTGTTGGTGCTCAAGATATTAGTTTATAGGATGCTACAAACTTGATTAGGCTTTTCGTATAAGTGAGAAGGGCAGTTGGTGAAAAGATTGTCCTGTCCACTAATAATTGAAATGTACATCAAACCAAGGCTCAAAAGGTGACATAGTATTTTTATGTAGATTTTTTTAATCAATGCCCATGCTTGGAAGTGGTCTTCAAATGCTTAGAGGACCACTTGAAGAAACAATAGGGAAATTAGTTGCTTTTGATCCGTCAGTTGCCAACGAACTGTTACAGTGCAGAGGTTTGGTAATCATGCCTACATCTTTTGCAGAAGGATTCCATGAGAAACCATGAAAATAGTTTACATAGAAGGTTAATNCTACGTCTAATTCGCAACGGCCACAAGATTTCAAATTCTGATTAGGTCACTTTTGTATATTAACGTTTAATTTTCCTTTTAATTTCTATTTGCCAACCGTTGCAATTGCTGACGCTCCTTTGTTTTCAAAATATGTGGATTGTGGGACTTATTTATTCTTGGCAAAGTAGCATAATCTTCTTCTTCTTCTTCTTCTACTGGTTTCGTTTATCCATACATGTTGATGTAGGAGCAACCAGTGGTAACCGAACCAGAAAATCGCTGTCCAGTTCGTCATTATACTTATATTTTCCTTATGTTTGGAACATTTTGCGTAGAGATATTTTTGAGATTGCTGTCAAGTTATAATTTGTGCATTTCTTCAGACAAGGACTAGGATATCAGCCAGGGATGAGAATTTCACTCGTCCCGACGAACTCGAAGATAAGTTGGATGAAGAGAGGGAAGAGTCTTCCGATGATTTTGAAGAACGTCAGCGGACGTATGAGAAAAACATGGCGACTGATGGTGCATAGAAATGACTTCTGATGTTTTTGATTGGTTCCTGATATTTTGGTAACCTACATACTTCTACTTTGAGTTCTACTTCTGATCCTGGTAGACGCAGTTTTCATGCGAGAAGATTTCTTCTATAACCCTAATTTTCGCATTGGGATCACTCTTTCTGGTAGTTCTACTCTAAAGCGTACTCCGGCATTCACCCTTACTTAATCATGGAGGAGGAACTGGAAAATCGCCGTGTGGCTGGTCAATATTCTTATATTTTCTTTATGATTTGGAGCATGTTGCTTCCGATAATTTCTAATTTGTGCATTTTTTTAGAAAAGGACTAGAGTATCGGCATGGGTGAAGATTTCACGGTCTCGAGGATGAGATGGATGAAGGAACGGAAGAGTCTTTGGATGATTTTAAATAACATCAACGCCCGCGCATAGAACTAACCTGAGTTCGATAGGTTGTCTCTCGTTTTTGATAATTTCATGTTCTTTTTGTGTACATCTTATGTTCAAATCTGCAATTTTCTTATTTTGAGTTTCCCTATTTGAAGATGCTGGAGAACAGAGATGCAGTTTTCGTGAGTAAAAAATATATTTAGCGTTTGTTCTTGGTTTGGTGGTCTTCAAATCGGTTGCATAGTTTTCTTGTTCCATATATTTTTTCTGGTTTGTTTCATATATTTTTTAAATTGTATTATAATTCCACAGGCTTGTTTCACCTTTCATCAATTGTAGATTGATGTTTTTAAATTGTGAATTTTATTTCAATTGACGATTTTTCTTATTGATATTTTCAGTTCCCATGATCTTTGCCAATTTGATTCTGATTCTTATTTTGCCTTCCAAAAATTGAGAATACATTGAAGGTAGCGTTTTTCTCCAGAGATTGTTTTGCATTTAGAAATATGGATCAATGGTTGGTGAAATTGTTATGGGTATGCTTACCACATTGAAGAAAAAAGGAGATATATCATCTTTTCTTCTCCAATCATTGAAACGAGTCTCATAATTGGGATATTTAGTGAATCTGGTCTGTTAGTATTTTGGTGTCGTGATGAATGCTTGGCATTTTAGATTTTTTGTTAGAATGTGGTTACAATGTCTGATAATATCTGCATTTATCTAGGTTTATTTGTTAATTTCCTCTAGGTTGGCGAACCACTATCATAAAAGTCATCCGTGGAATGTAGATCTTGCAATACAACTTTCTAGGTATGTATATTGTTCAAATCTCCACCGTTGAAGATGAAGAAGCAAGTGGGGAGTATGCGGAAGACACTAGACACTAATGCCTATATCATCATGCTTCATTTGGCCGGAAGACACCATGTTGGTGGCTACTGATTCAGTTCCGAAGGTTAGTTTTTTAAATTGTACATTTTATTTTTATTTCAGTTGACGATTGTTCTTAGAGATATTCAGTTCCCATGATTGTTTGCCATTTTGATTCTGATTTTTAGTTGGCATGCAAAAATATGAGAACACAAAAAGGATGTTTCACTGCTTTAGCATGTACAGCTTGTATAATATAATGAAGCTTTTCTGTTGCATGATACTCAAGTTGATGTTCTAATTGCAGAAGCGTTTTGCTCCATAGAATGTGGCTGTGATGTCTGATATTTTATCTGCCTTTATCTAAATCAGGTTAACCACTATATAAAAAAGTCACTTGTGCAACGTAAAGATCTTGCAATATGGTTATCTAGATCATATATTAATTATTGCTGCTCAGAATCTGAAATTTTGAGCATTGTTAAATAAGACATAAATTTTGCATTTGTGGATTCTCCAGAGTTGTCTTTTTAGGATGCTGCAGTTCTGCATTTTGTAATTACATCACCTGCCCTTGACATGCATGAAATGTAAGTTCATATAATCAATCTCTATTTATTTTCTTTCCTGATTAGCTTGTAAAATTTTTATACCCAATTCACTTTTTTGATCATTCTTATGAACTGCAATTGTGACATGCATATTATAAAGTTTCTACTCTGTTGCTAGGTGATCCTGTGATTATTGTCTTGCTTCATGAATCAAGATTGTTCTATTTAGTATGGTTGGAGTTAAACGGAGAGTTGAAAAATTAACAACTAGCAAGGATCCTAATGTGTTGGATTCCTGTTATATTTTCTTAGATACTCTTCATGAGAAGTCTCTTCATGAAGGGTAAATTTTTCAGTTCTAATTTCATTGAATTCTGCACGTTCAGTTCTGTTTTATGAAAATCACCTTTTTTATGGAAATTATACTTTATTGTATTCACTATCTACCATAATAGTAAGATTTTTTTGGTACAAAAGAATGCAAGGTTGTAGTCATTTTATACAACTCAAGTCAATGTTATTTTCCTAGTTCTTGTGCTATTCTTAGTGTGGTTTTCTAAGTTTTGGCATTCCTTACAGAAATTTGTTGTTTCTTAGCACGATCCATGAACGGGTTGTCCAAAACAGTTCACATGCCCTCTTATCATGTTCATGTGTTTCTTTTATAATATAACATCCGCAATACTTTAGTCAAGGATTTCCCTGTAGTCAATGTAATATTGTGTTGTTGCAGATGTAAAAGGAAGCACAACTGTCTGATGCGAGGGTCATCCTTGTAAGTTGCATAATGTTCAAGGAAAGCAACTTTTTGTGAAGCCCAAGATTCAAGTGGAGAATGAGATTCTATAAGTGCGTCTCAAACAAATGCATTGAAACATGAAGATGAAGATGATGCTCCTTAGGTACATTCAATTAGAGCACCTTCCAAATCAAAATCAATAAGGTTTTGAAAGGACGACAAGACATAACACGAGTAAGCTGCGCTTAATCATCCAAAATGATAAAAACTACTATACATTCTTCCTTCAATTGAGAGGTACCATGATGTTAAAACATAAGTAATTTCATAATTGCTGATGATTTCTAATTTGTGCGTTTCTTTAGATAAGGACTAGAGTATCGATCAGGGATGAAGATTTCACTCATTCTATCGGACTAGAGGATGAGTTGGACGAAGAGAAAGCAGAGGCTTCAGCTGATTTTAAAGAACCTCGACGAAAATATGAAAAACAGGGCGAATGAGGGTACATCAACGTCCACGTGCAGAACTGACCTGAGTTTGATAGGTTGCTCTCTTTCTTGATATTTTGATACCTGGAATTTCATGTTCTTTATGTGTATATATTCCTATGCCTGTTCTAACCTGCATTCTTCTTCTTTGAGTTACCCTATTTCAAGATCCTAGAGATGCGGTTTTCGTGAGTAAAAAAATTGTGTAGCGTTAGTTTTCTTGGTTTGGTAGTCTTTGTTCGTGCTTCAAATCGGCTGCATAGTTTTCTTGTTAGTATGCGGTTTCCTCCTTCATCTATAGTTGATTTGATCTATCTTCTACATCCAACAATTAATTTTGTTTTCTGCAGATGTAATTAAGGGTGATCTAAAAGAGATTCCCAACGTAGTAGAAAGTATGAAAGTATGTATTGGCTGAACTCTTGACCCTGCTTTTTCAGGTTGATACGTAGAGCATAACTTTGTGCCATTAATCATATTGTGATCATAATATTATCTTCAAGAAAAATAATATTGACAGCACTGATGCTGTAGTTATGCTGATGAAAATTTCCAGAGGTGTCTCATTTTTTATTATTTCTATAATGCTAGACCGTGCAAGAGCATAACATTATTTCCTAACTTGGGAATGTTGTCATCTCGGTCTTTGCTCATCCATCTTTGCAACTTGTACGTTTTATTAAGTATGAAAAGAATGAAAGTCTGCGTTGGTTGAACTCTATGTTTTATCATTAAGCTGCTTTGTAAAGCAAAACTTTGTGTCTTGTCACTTTTATCATATTGTGATCTTGCAGGCATGAGGAGCAGAATATTGTCTTCAAGAACCTGTACGTTGACTATTGCTGATGATTTGCAGTTGCACTGATGAAAATTTCCAGAGGTGTCTCATTTTTTCCTATTTCTATAATGCTAGACCGTACAAGAGCATAACATTGATTTCCTTACTTGTGAATGGCGTCATCTCGGTCTTCACTCATCCATCATCTCAACCTGTACGTTGTCTCTAAATAATTATGCATTTACACCTTATTTCCTCTTTTTTATGATGTATGTAATGGGGTATGTGACTTCGTTTAGATAATCATGTTGTGATGAATGCTGAATGTTGGTTTTTATGAACATTCATCATATGGATCGACATTTAATTTTTCGGTGTGTGGATTGCAGACATAGACTTGTTCTTGATGAATATTTAGGTTCTCTGTTTGACTTATGAATTGATGACCTACCAGATGTTAGGCGTGCTATTTGAGGAGTAGTATTTGATCATTTGATAGGTCAGAAATTTAATGATTCCAGAACCCGCCCCACAGTTTTGTATTCTTTATCTTCTTTTGTCTAGATATGTTTTATTTCAATAAAATTAATATTTTGGTTTGCATCTGTTTCCAGGTACTGATTCAGAACCTTCGGAGGTATATGTAAGCAAGAAAGTTTTCGGTTGACCACTTATTGTGTTCCTAAGTGATGATATTTTAATAGGCCATGAAGGTATGTAGCTGCAATAAGATCATGAGTAATTCTGATAGTTTTTATTATTTTAAAACATTTCTTCAGATATATTGTGGTGCCTAGGATATTACTTCATATGTCTGGTTTCTCATTTTTATGTCTAATAAAAGGGCTAGGAATAAGAGAACTTAAAGTCGAAATCTAGCTCAGCTGATGGATTACTGGAAGATAACCCATCAGCTGAGCATAATGCTATGGATGCTAGAAACTTGATTGGGATTTTCTTTGCATCGAGGAGGGCGGTTGGTAAAAGAATTGTCCCTGACCTCAACCAAGGCTCGAAAGGTGATATTTATGTGATTACAGTATTTTTATGTAACGTTTTTTAATCATCATAAAACCTGCAAGTTCATCCCCTTTTAGCTTGGATATTGGCACGCCTTTTAATTATATCCTCTTAACATTGCTAGGATATGTTTTGAGAGTAACAAATTTGAGATTACAGCTGATAAAGATAAAATAGCACTTTGATTGAAATCTTGTCTCACATGAAACTTGAGCACGAAGAACAAGTAAATGCCTTAATTTGGTAACAATTTTTTCATTATTTATATTGCATAATATATTTGGCCTCCCTTTAACTGAAGTATAATTTCAAGGCTATTCTTTGATTTATCCGAGAGGTGTTATTTAAACATGGAGAGCTTGATGGTTTGAGATCTGTGAAATCAATAAAATATTTTGCAACGGAAAGCCTTGGGGAACTGCAAAACTTCGCAGCAAATCAGGCCAAGGAGCTTGAGGAAGAGTTTAATTCAAAAATTGAGATATGCTATAGAAGGTGTTGGTATACCTTATATTCACATGTTTTATGCATAAGTTCCTTGAAGTTCACATGTTTTGTTTTTGGCATAATAGTGGTGATGAATACTCGTTTCTTGTAAATCTACAAAGGTTGTATGAACTTCAGTTATCACGCAAGTCCCTGTGGCACATCAAGACTTTGCCAACATTATGAAAAGTTATAGTAATATTGATGATGAGATAGGGAAGCAAGCTTACGCTCTTATTTCCTCCCTTGTTTTATTATCTTTTGTGTTCGTCAATGATTAGCTCACTGTCTAAATTTAGGTTACTGTCTTTTTGCTTCTCAATATGTGGCTACATGTTTCTAGGTATCCACACTCTGTTCTCTCATGTGAAACAATTTCAGATCCACATTGAGCAAGAAAATTATTTCAAATGATCGGTTATCACTCGCGTGTACACTTTTTCTTCTTGGTTACTCTTTTCGGGGTTCTTCTTAGGTGTAGTTAAATGGATACATTTTTTGCTTTAAATATGCTTAAGTGGATGTTTTGCTAGGTGTGTGGCATACTTTCGGATATTTGACCTTTTTTTAGGTCACATCCCATATCAATTCTTAATTGAGAATTACTGGGATGTGTGCCAACTACTAGTAACTAGTTAGGCACAACTGCATCTTGGGGGATTTGTTTCATATATATTTTTTAAATTGTATATTAATTCTAACTCAATGCTTTTTTCAGTTGTCCTCAATTGTTGAAGAATAATGCATTTAGTGCTTGTTTGATAAGAATCCATAATTTCTATGTAAAATATTGTTGCTTCCGTACAGTTGTTTATGATAGTTTAGAAAAATATAGTTTCCTAAAACTTGAACCCGTTTAGAAAAAATGTTATTTTCTAATAATCGCATCCAAAATCTCCGCAGTTGAAGATGAAGAAGCAAGTGGGGGGAGTATGCAGAAGACACTAGACACTAATGCCTATACCATCATGCTTCATTTGGCCGGTAGACACCAAGTTAGTGGCAACTGATTCAGTTATGAAGGTTAGTTTTTTAAATTGTACATTTTATTTTATTATTCTTGTTATTATTTCATTTGACGATTTTTCTTAGAGATATTCGGTTTCCACAATCATTTGCCATTTTGATTCTCATTTTTATTTGGCCTGCAAAAAAATTGATAACACAAAAGGCTATTTCACTGCTTTAGTGTGTTTGCATACTTTGCCTGATAATCAAGATGCTGTTCTAATTGAGTAGCATTTTGCTCCATAAATTGTTTCTTGTTTTTAAATTTGGATCAAGTGTTGATGAAATTGTTAAGAATTTGCTCATCACATTGAAGAATGATTCATTGAACCAGGTCTCATAATTGGGATTGCTAGTGAATCTGTTCTGTTAGTATTTTTCAATATTTATGGGTGTCATGATGAATGCTCAGCATTTTATATTTTTTTTCGTTAGAATGTGACTGCGATGTCTGATAATATCTGCCTTTACTATGTTTATCTAAGGCATGTGCTATTAAATTCCTGCAGGTCGGGGAACTCACTATCAAAAAAGTCACTCGTGGGACGTAGATCTTGCAATACAGCTCTCTGAGTCATATATTGGTGCTGCACAAAATCTGAAAATTTGAACATTGTTAAATAAGGCATAAATTTTGCATTTGTGGATGATCCAAAGTTGTATTTCCTGGATGCTGCAGTTCTACAATAACTACGTTACCTGCCATTGACATGCATGAAATGTAAGTTCATAGAATCATCTCCATATATTTTCTTTTCATTTTTTTACCCAATTCACTTTTTTGTTCATCCTTATGAAACTGCAATTGTGACATGCACATTATAAAACTTCTACTTTCTTGATAGGATGTTTAAATTTGTTACTATTTTATATGTTGGGCATGCTATGTTGCTCTAGGTGATTATGTGACCATTGTGCTTCTTGAATCACAATTGCTCTATTTAGTATGGTTGGAGTAGAGCGTGGAGTTGAAAATTTGACAACTGACAAGAATCCTAATGTATGACATGCAGTTATATTTTCTTAGACACTCTTCGTGAGGAGTCTCAAAAGTTAGACGGCGTTAAAGGTAGATTTAAAGGGAAATTATACTTTATTGTATTCAATGTCTTGCCATAAGAATAAAATTCTTTTGGTACAAAAAAATGCAAGGTTGTAGCCATTTTATACAACTTAAGTTAGTCTTATTTTCCTCGTTCTTTGATGTGTGGTTTTCTAAGTTTTGGCCTGCCTTCCAGGGATTTGTTGTTTCTTAGCCCCGTCCACACGACCTCTTATCATGCTCATGTTGTTTAACCTGATTTCTTGTAATAGTTTTAAAATAATAGTTATTTTTAATTTGTAATAGTTTAACCAACATTTTTAGGGATTTTTTTCTTGTTTTCTACTATGAGGTAGTTGTTTGTGTTGCAGAGTGTAGATTATGTGAATACTTGTTGATAGAAAATCCTGTCCACGACAACCTGATTCAATCACACCGATGAAATGGTTGGTGCAATTTGTTCTATCTCTTGTTGACTGTCTGTCGTATTCTTCATCGAAGGAAAGATATGACGTAGTAGAGGAAGGATCAGGGTTAAACTATAAAAGGATCAGACAATAAAAGGATCAGACATCTGTGTGAAAACATAAGGATCAGATCATCACTCTGTCTGTCCATGACTTGCTTTTACTTTGAATGCACAAAGTATTAATTAATCATCATTTTGTATTAGCAATGAAGTTTTCTAGTAAGTAAATGCAAGTCATGGACCACTTGTGATTTCTGAAATACAAGTCACTTGTGATTTTCCTCATGTTTCTTGGTTCCTATCACATTCCCAAATCGTTCCACCTCTATGATTGCAGATGAGGAATTTGGTGACGAAAGGGAAAGAATTACCGAAGAAGATGACGATCAGGGAAGAAGTGTCGAAGGAGAAAGAAATCGAGAAATCGAGAAATAACAATGTCAAAGGGCCTCAGTTATGTTACCGTTATTCTGTATGGTACAATGTCACCGTTACCTGAACATCTTAAATGTTCACAGGGGACACGTATTGATTATCTTTTGCAAATTTGAAATCTATTCCTCTCCATCTCATTTCTGTTCATCTTCTCCTCCCCCTATCTCCCTACGCTCCTTCAATACTTCCTGGGGCGACTCAAGAACGTGATATTGTACGATGTAGAATAACGGTAACATAACTTGGGCTTAATGGGATGTTCCTAATCTTCAACATAACTCTATTGGTTTTGGAGCCCAAATAGAGTTGTTCTCTTTGACAATTTGTTATTTCTCTATTTCTGCATTTCTTTCTGCTTCGATACTTCTTCCGTTATCGTCATCTTCTTCTTCGGTAATTCTTTCCCTTTCGTCACCAAGTTCCTCATCTATCATTTGCTCCTCATCGACATCTGCAATCATAGAGGTAGTAAGTGTTGGGGAACCATTTGGGAATTTGACAGTTACCAAATTTCACTGCTAAAGAGCAACTAATTAATTAGTCTACACAAAGAAAGGAGCTTCTCTAGAATGGGAAAAGGGAAAGACTTTATTTTTCGAAAAAGTCTAAAAGCTTTTCTTTTTTGAAACTTACTTTAGAGAAGTTTATACAGAGGCCAGAAAAGCCCAAAATTCATAGAAAATATGATGTAAAATGAAATTGAGACAATTTTACTTTTAACATACCTAGCTAGCACTTGGAGCTCTTGAAGTTATATCGACTTCAAATTCAACGGGAAAACCCAAAAACCCATGAAATCTGTCGAATGTGACATGGGTTATATGCTGAAAGTTTATAGGCCACCCGATTTCCATCTGACGGACGGTGGAGAGCACATCTTCATCCTCGGTGTCCATTTGACAGGTAGAAATCATGGACTTTCTCAGAGTCGACAAAATGAAGTCAAACAGGGAGAGTTGCTGCTGCTGTTGCTGTGATTTCTCCTCTTTTTCTACGGCGTAATTCGGTTCCCTGCCGCCACAAAAATCGCCTCTCGTCACCATAACCATTCCGGCCATCACTGAAATTCCTCTTCGGCTCTCTCCCTTGTTCGGCTTCGTTGATGCGAAGAGAGAATCCAATCAAAAAGAAAAGAGAGAGTTATGGAGCGGGATTTTTTGCTTGGGAAGGCAGTATCAGCATTAATGGGAGATGGGGCTTGCAGGCTATTTTTATTATTGTTCTTGCCTTCTACGTCAAACTCGCAACGGCCACAAGATTTCAAATTCGTGTACTCTGTCACTGATTAGGTCACTTTTATGTTAAGGCTTGAATTTTCTTTAAATTTCTATTTTGCCACTTCAAACTATAACCGTTGCAATTGCTGACGTGTATCCTAAATTTTCAAAATATGTGGGGCCTTTTTATACTTCGACAAGTAGCAAAAGTTTAGGGGCTCTGGAGTCGTCATGAAATCAAAACTAACGACCAACGTCTTCCGCTCTTCGTCTTATTCTTCTACTGGTTACCAGATCGGTAAACCAGCGGTACTCCGACGTTTATCCTTACGTATTCATGTAGGAGGAACCAACCGAACCGGAAAATCGATGTTCCGCTCATCATTTTGCTTAGATATCTAAATTTGTGCATTTTCTGAGATTGATGACGATTTCTAATTTGTGCATTTTTTTAGAAAATTAGGATATCAGCCAGGGATAAGGATTTCACTCTTCCCGACGGACTCGAAGTTGAGTTCAACGAAGAGATGGAAGAGTCTTGGGATGATTTTGAAGAACATCGGTAGAAATATAAGAAAAACAGGGTGATTGAGTATGATTTTGGTAACTGAAATTTCATGTGTTTTGTGTACAATGTACATCTGATGTTCCTGTTGCTGTTTTTCTAACCTACATACTTCTTCTTCGAGATTCAATTTTCGTGCGAGAAGATTTCTTCCATCGCCCTTATTTTCGCGTTGGGACCACTCTTTCTGGTAGTTTTTCTCTAATATAATGCATACTCCGGCATTCATCCCTACGTAATAATGGACATGGAGGAGGAACGAACGGTGACATAACTGGAAATCGCCGTTCGGTTGGTCAATATAATTACATTTTCTATATGATTTGGAGCATGTTGCTTAGAAATATTTGTTGCGATTGCTAATGATTTCTAATTTCGGCATTTCTTTAGAAAAGACTAAAGTATCGGTTAGGGATGAAGATTTCACTCGTTGTGACAGGCACGAGGATGAGTTGGACGAAGAAAGGGAAGAGTCTTAGGATGATTTTAAAGAACCACGGTGAAAATATGTGAACTTGCATAATGAAGGAAAATTTATCAGTCAATTTGCTAGCCTTGAACATCAAATGGATTATCAGGTCAGGTTTGGTCCAGTATTTTTTTTTAAAGTAAGCTCTGATACCTTATACAAATATTCACATAAACATGAGTGGAGTTCATATGGAAGTTATGCTTTCCAAGTAGCATTAGGTTACGGTCAATCAAAAGCGAATTTTCTTTTNTTCACGTGTTCGTTTGAAAACTTTCTTTTAACAATTTCTTTCAATTCATACTTTTATATTTGCATATCTTCAGCATTTCGATTTAAAATTTTCCTTGATGCTTGGAACTAGTTTTATAGATTTTGAATCCATTAGTGGGAATGATGGCCGTTGAACAAGGTGTTTGTTTTTATGACCCTTCTTGCAAACCGGATTCATTATCTCTAGAAACTTTCAAGATTGTATTACTTTTTTGTTTCAATTTCACTCCATTTGCTTCTTTAAGTTTTTTCTAGGAAATATTTCTTCTTCACGTATTCCTTTGAAAGCTTTCTTGTTAACCCTTTCTTTCAATTCATACTTTTATAATTGGATATTTTCAGCACTTCGATTTTAAATTTCCTTGATGCTTGGAACTAGTTTTATAGATTTGGAATCCGTTAGCGGGAATGATGGCCGTTGAACAAGGTGTTTGTTTATATGACCCTTCCTGCAAACCGGATTCTTTATCTCTAGAAACTTCAAGATTGTATTAGTTTTTCGTTTCAAATTTCTTTCCATTTGCTTATTTAAGATTTTTTCAAGCAAATATTTCTTCGTCACGTATTCCTTTGAAAACTTTCTTGTTAACCCTTGCTTTAAATTCATAATTTTATGTTTGCATATCTTCAGCACTTCGATTTAAAATTTTCTTGATGCTTGGAATCACTTTATTGTGGTATTTTTTAAAACAGTACAAAACTTATGTTTACATGTCTTGAGCTTTCTATTTAAAATTATTTTGATGTTTGGAACTAGTTTTATAGATTTTGAATCCATTAGCGGGAATGATGGCCGTTGAACAAGGTGTTTGTTTATATGACCCTTCTTGCAAACTGGATTCTTTATCTCTAGAAACTTTTAAGATTGTATAAGTTTTTCGTTTCAAATTTATTTTCATTTGCGTATTTAAGTTTTTTTCAAGGAAATATTTATTCTTTATGTGTTCCTTTGAAAACTTTCTTGTTAACCCTTGCTTTGAATTCATACGTTTATGTTTGCATATCTTATGCACTTCGATTTAAAATTTCCTTGATGCTTGGAACTAGTTTTATAGATTTTGAATCCGTTACCGGAAATGATGGCCGTTGAACAAGGTGTTTGTTTATATGACCCTTCTTGCAAACCGGATTCTTTATCTCTAGAAACTTTCAAGATTATATTACTTTATTGTTTCAATTTCACTCCATTTTCTTCTTTAAGATTTTTCAAGGAAATATTTCTTCTTCACGTATTCCTTTGAAAACTTTCTTGTTAACTCTTTCTTTCAATTCATACTTTTATATTTGCATATCTTCAGCACTTCGATTGAAAATTTCCTTGATGCTTGCAACTAGTTTTATAGATTTTGAATCCGTTAGCGAGAATGATGGCCGTTGAACAAGGTGTTTGTTTATATGACCCTTCTTGCAAACCGGATTCTTTATCTCTACAAACTTTCAAGATTGTATTACTTTTTTGTTTCAATTTCACTCCATTTGCTTCTTTAAGTTTTTTTCAAGGAAATATTTATGTTTCACGTGTTCGTTTGAAAACTTTCTTTTAACAATTTCTTTCAATTCATACTTTTATATTTGCATATTTTTAGCACTTCGATTTTAAATTTCCTTGATGCTTGGAACTAGTTTTATAGATTTGGAATCCGTTAGAGAGAATGATGGCCGTTGAACAACGTGTTTTTTTATATGACATTTCCTGCAAACCGGATTCTTTATTTCTAGAAACTTTCAAGATTGTATTAGTTTTTCGTTTCAAATTTCTTTCCATTTGCTTATTTAAGATTTTTTAAAGCAAATATTTTTTGGTAATGTATTCCTTTCAAAACTTTCGTGTTAACCCTTGCTTTAAATTCATAATTTTATGTTTGCATATCTTCAGCACTTCGATTTAAAATTTCCTTGATGCTTGGAATCACTTTTTTGTTGTATTTTTTTAAAACAATACAAAACTTATGTTTACATGTCTTGAGCTTTTATTTAAAATTATTTTGATGTTTGGACCTAGTTTTATAGATTTTGAATCCATTAGCGGGAATGATGGCCGTTAAACAAGGTGTTTGTTTATATGACCCTTCTTGCAAACTGGATTCTTTATCTCTAGAAACTTTTAAGATTGTATTAGTTTTTCGTTTCAAATTTATTTTCATTTGCTTATTTAAGTTTTTTTCAAGGAAATATTTATTCTTCACGTGTTCCTTTGAAAACTTTCTTGTTAACCATTGCTTTTAATTCATACGTATATGTTTGCATATCTTATGCACTTCGATTTAAAATTTCCTTGATGCTTGGAACTAGTTTTATAGATTTTGAATCCGTTAGCGGATATGATGGCCGTTGAACAAGGTGTTTGTTTATATGACCCTTCTTGCAAACCGGATTCTTTATCTCTAGAAACTTTCAAGATTGTATTAGTTTTTCGTTTCAAATTTCTTTCCATTTGCTTATTTAAGATTTTTTCAAGCAAATATTTCTTCATCACGTATTCCTTTGAAAACTTTCTTGTTAACCCTTGCTTTTAATTCATAATTTTATGTTTGCATATCTTCAGTACTTCGATTTAAAATTTCCTTGATGCTTGGAAGTTTTATAGATTTTGAATCCGTTAGCGGGAATGGTGGCCGTTGAACAAGGTGTTTGTTTATATGACCCTTCTTGCAAACCAGATTCTTTATCTCTACAAACTTTCAAGATGGTATTACTTTTTCGTTTCAATTTCACTCCATTTGCTTCTTTAAGTTTTTTTCAAGGAATATTTCTTGTTCACGTGTTCGTTTGAAAACTTTCTTTTAACAATTTCTTTCAATTCATACTTTTATATTTGCATATCTTCAGCATTTCGATTTAAAATTTCCTTGATGCTTGGAACTAGTTTTATAGATTTTGAATCCATTAGCGAGAATGATGACCGTTGAACAACGTGTTTGTTTTTATGATCCTTCTTGCAAACTGGATTCATTATCTCAAGAAACTTTCAAGATTGTATTAGTTTTTTGTTTCAATTTCACTCCATTTGCTTCTTTATGTTTTTTCTAGGAAATATTTATTCTTCACGTATTCGTTTGAAAACTTTCTTGTTAACAATTTCTTTCAATTCATACTTTTATAATTCAATATATTCAGCACTTCGATTTAAAATTTCCTTGATGCTTGGAAGTAGTTTTATAGATTTTGAATCCGTTAGCGGGAATGATGCCCGTTGAACAAGGTGTTTTCTTATATCACCCTTCTTGCAAATCAGAATCATTATCTCTAGAAACTTTAGGATTGTATTAGTTTTTTGTTTCAATTTCACTCTATTTGCTTCTTTAAGTTTTTTCTAGGAAATATTTATTCTTCACGTATTTGTTTGAAAATTTTTTGTTAAATATTTCTTTCAATTCATACTTTTATATTTGTATATCTTCAGCACTTCGATTTAAAATTATTTTGATGATTGGAACTAGTTTTATAGATTTTGAATCCGTTAGCTGGAATGATGGCCGTTGAACAAGGTGTTTTTTATGACCCTTCTTGCAAACCGGATTCTTTATCTCTAGAAATTTTCAAGATTGTATTAGTTTTTCGTTTCAAATTTCACTCCATTTGCTTATTTAAGATTCTTTCAAACAAATATTTCTTCTTCACGCATTCCTTTGAAAATTTTTTTGTTAACCCTTGCTTTCAATTCATACTTTTATGTTTGCATATCTTCAGCATTTCGATTTAAAATTTCCGTGATGCTTGGAATCACTTTTTTGCTGTATTTTTTTAAAACAGTACAAAACTTATGTTTACATGTCTTGAGCTTTCTATTTAAAATTATTTTGATGTTTGGAACTAGTTTTATAGATTTTGTATCCATTAGCGGGAATGATGGACGTTGAATAAGGTGTTTCTTTATATGACCCTTCCTGTAAACTGGATTCTTTCTCTAGAAACTTTCAAGATTGTATTAGTTTTTCGTTTCAAATTTCTTTCCATTTGCTTATTTAAGATTTTTTCAAGCAAATATTTCTTCTTCACGTGTTCCTTTGAAAATTTTCTTGTTAGGTCTTCCTTTCATTTCATACTTTTATGTTTGCATATCTTTAGCACTTCTATTTAAAATTTCCTTGATGCGTTGAACTACTTTTTTGCTGTAGTTTTTTAATACAATATACAACTAATGTTTACATGTCTTGAGCATCTCCATTTAAAATTTTTTTGATGCTTGGAAGTACTTTTTATAGATTTTGAATCTGTTAGCGGGAATGATGGTCGTGAACAAAGTCTTTGTTTTTATGACTCTTCTTGCAATCCGAATTCTTTATCTCTTGAAACTTTCAAGATTGTATTAGTTTTTCGTTTCAAATTTCTTTCGATTTGCTTATTTAAGTTTTTTTCAAGGAAATTTTTTTCTTCTTCACTTGTTCCTTTTAAAATTTTATGTGTCATATCTTTAGCACTTCGATTTAAAATTTTCTTGATACTTGGAACTACTTTTTTGTTGTATTTTTTTAATACAATAAACAACTTATGTTTACATGTCTTCAACATCTCTATCTAAAAATTTTTGATGCTTGGAACTACTTTTTATAGATTTTGAATCCGTAAGCGTAATTGATGATTGATTTATAGTTTTTTACAATTTACAAAAACTAAAGCTTATTTGTGATTGATTTTTTAGGGATCATATATAGTTCTTAGGGATTGTATTGATTTTTAAGGTTTTCTACCAATTACAAAAACTTTTATGTCATTATAGTATTTTTATGTAAATTTTTTAATCATCATAAAACCTGCAACCTCATCCCCCTCAGATTGGATCGTGACATGTCTTTTCATTAGTTGGTCTTCTTAAAATTGCTAGGATATATTGAGAGTAACAAGCATGAGACTAGATCAGCGATGATGAATGTGCTTCCTCTGCTTTTACACAAATTTATCTATGATAAAGATAAAGTAGCACCTTTGGTTGAAATCATGCTTCACATGAATCTTGAACTTTATTCTCTTAAGTGTCAAGAATAGGTAAATGCATTTATCTGATATCAATTTTTGAGTATTTGTCATCAGGCAAACACTATGGTTACTGCCTATTTGCTTTATCAAAATTTCAATTCTACTCTTAGACTTATCCGAGATATGTTATTTAAACATGGAGAGAAGGTTCTTTAAGAGTTTGTGTGAAGTCAATAAAATATTGTGCTGCTGAAAGGCTTGGAGAAATGCAAGACTTCTTAGCAAATCAGACCAAGGATCTTGAGGATGAGTTGATTCAAATATTGATATCTGCTATAAAAGATGTTCAGGTATACCTTATATTCTTTTGTAGGCATAAACCCTTAAAGTTCACATGCTTTTTTGGCAGAATGGTGGTTATGAATACTCGTTACTTGTGAATCTAGAACGGGTAAGTGCATTTATCTGGTATCAAGTTTTGATTATTTCTCATCATGGAAACACTATAGAATATATTTGGCTTCCCTCTCACTTTATCAGAATTTCAATTCTACTCTTAGACTTATCCAAGAGAAGCTATTTAAACATGGAGAGAAGGTTCCTTGAGATCTTGTGTGAAGTTAATAAAATATTGTGCTGCTGAATGGCTTGGAGAATTGCAAGACTTCGCAGAAAATCATGCCAAGGGGCTTGAGGATGAGTTGATTCAAATATTGAGATCTGCTATAAAAGATGTTTAGGTATACCTTATATTCTTTTGTAGGCATAAACCCCCTTAAGTTCACATGTTTTTTTGGCAGAATGAAGGTTATGAATACTCGTTTTTCTTTAACGGAGGTTATGAATACTCGTTACTTGTGAATCTCGTAAACTTCATGTTGAGAACATGTAAACTTTGCAAATATTCTGGAAATTACATTGATAATGAGGTATGTCAGCAAGTGCACTTTCTTATTTGCTCCCTTATTTTATTCTTTTGTATTGGTGATGAATAGCTCATTGTGCTTCTTGAATCACGATTGCTCTATTTAGTATGGTTGGAGTCTAGCGTGGAGTTGTTTGACAATAGATAAGGATCCTAATGCATGTTATACCGTGTTATAGCCAAAAGGTATTTCATTGAATTCTGCACATCCTGTCCTTTTTTTAAAAAAGCATCTTTTTAACGGAAATTATACTCTATTGGTACATTCGTGCGAGGTTCTAACCGTGTTAACAATGTCTTTTTAAGGGAAGTTAGACGATGTTAACACAGTCTTACTGTAAGAATAAGATTCTTTTGGTACAAAGGGATACAAGGTTTAGGCCATTTTACACAACTTAAGTCAGTGTTATTTTCCTCTTTCCTTCATCCATTCTTGCTATTCTTAATGTGGTTTTTTAAGTTTTGCCCTGCCTTCCATGAATTTGCGGTTTCTTATTACAACAAAACATTCATAAGTGAAATCTGGTCAAGGAACTGGGCGACCTAAACAATTTCCATGTGTTTCTCTTATAATATACATGAGGATGTTAAAACAAAAATCATTTTGATAATCACTAACTTCTTATACTTTACTTTCAGGTGCATGAAAGGTTGATGACTAATATATTTGTAAGTTATTATAACGACCAAAGATAGATGAGCTTGAGCATTCATTGCAGTGATACGGTGTCGTTCTAGAAAAGGCAAAAATTAATTTGGCTTCATTCTTAGGTACCATTCTGTTCATGTTCAACTAACTTTATTTTTTATTTACTTCCGATTTTCTACAATTTACAAAAATTGATCTAATTTATGATCGGTTTTTAGGGAGTATATTGGTTTTTCAGATTTCCTACAATTTTCAAAAACCCAATCTAATTTATGATTCATTTTTTAGAGATTATATAGTTTTTTCTGGTTCTACAATTTACAAAAACTAGTTCTAGTTTATGATCGATTTTTTAAAAGATTATATAATTTTTTCTGGTTTTCTACAATTTACAAAAAGTTGTTCTATTTTATGATCGAGTTTTTTAATGATTATATTGGTTTTTATGATTTCCTACAAATTAGAAAAACAAGATCTAATTTATGATTTATTTTTTAGGGATTATATTGTTTTTTTGGTTTTCTACAATTTAAAAAAATTAGATCGATTTTGAGGGATTATATTGGTTTTTCAAATTTCCTACAATTTTCAAAAATCATATCTAATTTACTATTCAATTTTTAGTGATTATAGAGTTTTTTCTAGTTTTCTACAATTTACAAAAACTAGTTCTATTTTATGATCGGGTTTTTAGGGATTATATTGATTTTATGTTTTTCTACAATTTACAAAGTTTAGATCTAATTTATAATCGATTTTTTAAGGATTATAAAAACAAGATCTAATTTAGGATTCATTTTTTAGGGATTATATTGTTTTTTTGTATTCTACCATTTACAAAAACTAGATGATTTTTAGGGATTATGTTGGTTTTTCAAATTTTCAAAAATCAGACCTAATTTATGATTCATTTTTAGGGATTATATAATTTTTTTCTGGTTTTCTACAATTTACAAAAAGTAGTTCTATTTTATGATATGGTTTTTGGGATTGTATTGGTTTTATGGTTTTCTACAATTTACAAAAACTAGATCGATTTCTAGGAATTATATTGGTTTTTTCTAATTCCCTACAATTTTCAAAAACTATATCTAATTTATGATTCATTTTTTATGGATTATATAGTTTTTTCAAATTTTCTACAATTTACAAAATGTAGTTCTATTTTATGATCGGGTTTTTTAGGGATTGTATTTGTTGTTCACGTTTTCTACAATTTACAAAAATTAGATCAAATATATGATTGCATTTTTAGGGATAATGTTGGTTTTTCTGATTTCTTACAAATTTCAAAAACTAGATCTAATTTACGATTCAACTTTTAGGGATTATACAATTTTTTTTTCTGTTTTCTACAATTTACATAAACTAATTCTATTTATGATTGGGGTTTTAGGGATTGTATTTGTTTTTATGATTTTCTACAATTTACAAAAACTAGATTTAATTTATGATCGATTCTTTAGAGATTATATTGGTTTGGTTTTTCTGATTTCCTACGCTTTTCAAAAACTTGATATAGTTTATGATCTGGTTTTTAGGGTTTTTATGGTTTTTTACAATTTACAAAAATTAGATCTAATTTTGGTTCGATTTTTAGGTACTATATTGGTTTTTTTGATTTCCTACAATTTACAAAACTAGATCTAATTTATGATCAATTTTTAAGATTATATTAGTTTTTCTGATTTCCTAAAATTTTCAAAAACTTGATCTAGTTTATGATTCATTTTTAGTGATTAATAGTTTTTTCTTGTTTTCTACAATTTAAAAAACTAGTTATATTTTCTAGTCGGGTTTTTTATGGACTGTATTGGTTGGTGGTTTTCTACAATTTACAAAAACTAGTCCTATTTTATGGTTCGATTTTTAGGGATTAAAGAGTTTTTTTCTAGTTTTCAACAATTTACAAAAACTCATTTTATTCTATGATCGGGTTTGGATGGATTATATTGGTTTTATTGATTTTGAATCCGTTAGTGGGACTGATCGTCATTGAACAAGATGTTTATATGACCCTTCTTGCAAATCGAATTCTTTATCTCTTGAAACTTTCAAGAATGTATTAATTTTTCATTGCAAATTTCTTTCCATTTGCTTATTTATGTTTTTTTCTAGAAAATGATTCTTATTCACGTGTTCCTTTGAAAATTTTCTCATTAGGCGTTGTTTTCATTTCATACTATTACATTTGTATATCTTTAGCACTTCGATTTAAAATTTCCTTGTGAGCGAAACTCTTTTTGCTTTATTTTTTTAATACACTAAACAACTTATGTTTACATATATTTAACATCTCTATTTAAAATTTTTTTGATACTTTGAACTACTTTTTATAGATTTTGAATCCGTTAGCGGGATTCATGATTGATTTTTGGTTTTCTACAATTTACAAAAATTATATTTAATTTATGATTCATTTTTTAGGGATTATATAGTTTTTTCGGTTTTCTACAATTTAACAAACTAGTTCTATTTTATGACTGTTTTTTATTGTATTGGTTTTGAGGTTTTTTGCAATTTAGAAAAACTAGATCTAATTTATGATCGATATTTTAGGGATTATATATGTTTTTATGATTTCCTACAATTTTCAAAAATTTAATCCAGTGTATGATATGGTTTTTAGGGATTGTATTGATTTTTATGGTTTTCTAAGATTGACAAATACTTATATGTCATTATAGTATTATAATGTAAATTTCTTAATCATCATAAACTCATCCCCCTGAGTATCAAGCGTGAGATTAGATATGTGATGATGAAGGTGTTTGTTTCATCTTGCTTTTACACAAATTTATCTCTGATAAAGTATCCACCTTTGAGGCATTGAACTCTTTGTCTATTGTCCGATCCGTCGAATTCCCTCCAAATATATAATCTTGGAGCTCAGTAAGAGGCTGAACGCCAATCTTCCATTTCAGAATTAACTTTGTTACCTGCCATGATTCCAAGCCATTCAAGGCGTACAAACGTCTTGAAAATTCACAGTCGTGGATCTTGAAAATTAGAGAAATGATCAATGGATGCATCACATTGACTCGAGAGACTCCCCGAATGCACTTATGCTGAAACAGTTCATAAGAAACATAATGCTACATCAACAAATAAACCAGAAGACCATGCATGGATCTATATCTATTATCCTCATTTTCCCTTAATGCTTTCACTTTGAATGCACAGACAAGCCACTTTGTTATTTTCCACAATAATGAAGTAAAAGAAAAACACCAGATTTTCTTCATGTTTCTTGGCTTCTCAAGGCCAACTAATTATTTAGTCTACACGAAGAAAGTTTTATTTATTTTATAGGAAGTTGAAATAGATAAAGTTTAGGATATTTATAATTCCATGTAAGGAAGAAGTACCTTTATCCAGCAGTTCTTGCATCAATTTCATTGTGACATTTTGTCAAACACTTTGTGTGTCTGAAAATGAAGAAAATATGAATGACCAATCTGGAAATGAAGTCAAGCAGAGAGAGTTGCTGTAATTTCTCCTCTTTTTCCATTGATGCTTCCCTGCCGCCACAAAAATCGCCCCTTGTCACCATAACCATTCCGGCCATTACTGAAATTCCTCTTCGGCTCTCTCCCCTTGTTCGGAATTCGGATTCGTTAATGGGAAGAGAGAATCCGATCACAAAAAAAGAGAGAGTTATTGAGCAGGATTTTTTGCTTGGGAAGGCAGGGCAGTATCCTGCCTTCAACGTCTAACTCGCAACGGCCACTATTTCAAATTTTTTGTATTAAGGCTTGATTTTCCTTTCAATATCTATTTTCCCAACCGTTGCAATTGTTGACGCTCCTCTGTTTTCAAAATATGTGGGTAGGGCCTATTTATTCTTGTCAATGGCGCAAAAACTAACGGGCAACGCTCTTCTTCTTCTCCTCTTCTCTTCTTCTTCTTCCTCCTTCTTTTTCTTCTCCTGCATATTGTTGTAGAAGGAATCAGTGGTAACCGAACCAGAAAATCGTTGTTCCGTTCGTCATTATTCTTATATTTTCCTTATGTTTGGAACATTTTACGTAGAAATATTCTCTGAGATTGCTATCGAGTTCTAATTTGTGCATTTCTTCAGAAAAGGACTAGGATGAGGATTTCACTCGTCCCAACGGACTCGAAGATGTGTTGGACAAAGAGAGGGAAGAGTCTTCAGATGATTTTGAAGAACTTCGGCGGAAGTATGAGAAAAACATGGTGACTGATGGTACATCAACGTCGCTGCGTAGAAATGACTTCTGATGTTCTTGATTGGTTCCTGATATTTTGGTAACTGGAATTTCATGTTCGTTCTTTTTGTGTACAATGTACATCTGATGTTCCTGTTGCCGTTCTTCTAACCTACTTCGAGTTCTACTTCTGATTCTGGTAGGTGTAGGTTTTGTGCGTTAAAATTTCTTCTATAACCTTAATTTTCATGTTGGGATCACTCTTTCTTGTTGTTCTTCTCTACTCTAAAGCGTGCTCCGTCATTCATCCCTATGTAATCATGGAGGAGGAACCAACGGAATCTGAAAGTCGACGTTCGGTTTGTCAATATACTTACATTTTCTTTATGATTTGGAGCATGTTGCGATTGTCGATGATTTCTAATTTTTGCATTTCCTTAGAAAAGGACTAGAGTATCAGATTTCACTCATTATGTCGGATTTGAGGATGAGTTGGACGAAGAGAACGAAGAGTCTTCGGATGATTTTAAAGAACCTCGGAGAATATATGAAAACACGGCGACTAAGGGTACATCAACGGTCGCGCACAGAACTGAACTGAGTTTTTTTTATCAATGTTCGATATGTTATGTTTTATCATTAAGTTGCTATATAGAGCATAACTTTGGCATGTGGAGCAGAATTTTATCTTCTAGAAAAGGATATTACCAGCACTTATGTTGATGATGTTGTAGTTACATTGATGAAAATTTTCAGAGGTGTCTCATTTTTTTTCTATTTCTATCATGTTTAACCGTGCAAGAGTAGAACATTGATTTTCTAACTTGGTACGTTTTATTAGAACTCTATGTTTTATCATTAAGTTGCTATGTAGAGCATAACTTTGTGTCTTGTCACTTTTATCATATTGTGATCTTGCAGGCATGAGGAGCGGAATACTTTCTTCAAGAAAAGGATATTGACATAACATGTTGATGATCTTGTACTTGCACTGATGAAACATTCCCGAGGTGTCTCAATTTTTTCCTATTTCTATAATGCTTGACTGTGCAAGAGCATAACATTTGATTTTCTAATTTGAGGTGTCTCCCAAAGTGTCTCATCCATCAGCCGAGCTTAATGATATGGATGCTGCAAACTTCATTAGGCTTTTCTTTGCTTAAGTGATTTGGATGCTACAAACTTGCTTCCATCAGCTGTTTCTGATAGCTTCTTAGAACTTGAACATGTTTACAAAAAATGTTATTTTCTAATAACCGTATACAAAATATCCACATTTGAAGATGGAGAAGCAAGTGGGGAACATCCAAAATCACAATGCTTCGTTTGGCCAAATTGGTGGCTACTGATTCAGATCCAAAGGTTAGTTTTTTAAATTGTACATTTTATTTTATTATATTTTTATTTCAATTGATGATTTTTCTAGAGAAATTTTCAGTTTCCACGATCGTCTGGCCATTTTTATTCTGATTTTCATTGGCCTGCCAAAAATTGAGAACACATAAACGCTATTTTACTGCTTTAGTATGTGCAACATTCATAAACTCTCCGATTGCTTGAAATTCAAGATGCTATTCTAATTGCAGTAGCATTTTGCTCCAGAGATTGTTTCTCGTTTAGAAATATGGATCAAGCGTTGGTGAAATTGTTATCATCTTTTCGTCTATATACTTTTTATTTATTTAATATAATTAATATTCTGGTTTGCTTTTGTTGCTCGGCACTGATTCTAAACCTTAAGAGGTATATGTAAAACAGTGAAATTTATGATTACATGAAGGCCATGCATAGCTGAAAACATATCATGGTAATTCCGATCATTTTTATTATTTTTAAATATTTCTTGAGATATTTGTTGGTGCTGAAGATATTGGTTCTTAGGTCTAGTTTCTTAATATATCTTTGTAATGAAATGTAGGAATAAGAGAACTTAAAGCCGAAAGCTAGTCAAAAGGTTTTTTTCCCGAGTCTAAGGTTCCAGTCCAGTGTATTTTTCTTCTATGTTTCACTCCATTTCATATTTTAATTTCACTTTGGCCTTTTGTATCTCTTCAATGCCCAGGCATGTGTATTGTAAAGATAATATGGAAGATTCCCATCAACTGAGCTTGATGATGTGGATGCTACAAACTTGATTAGACTTTTCTTTCAATCAGTGAGAAGGGCAGTTGGTGAAAAGATTATTGGTAATTGAAACATACATCAAACCAAGGCTCAAAAGGTGACATTTATGTCATTATAGTATTTTTATTTAATTTTTTAATCATCATAAAACATGCAACCTTATCCCCTCAAATTGGATTGTGACATGCCTTCTCTTAAAGCCGAAAGCTAGTACAAAAGTTTTTTCCCGAGTCTAAGGTTCCCGTCTAGGGGATTTTTCTTCTATGTTTTACTCCATTTCTTATTTTAACAAACATAAAGTGGTCTTCTTATTTTGTCCGTTACTTTTAGTTTTCATGATAACTGCCATTAGTATTGGCTGCACGCACTTAGGAAAGGAGATCCTGACTCTCTGTTCTGAATGCAACAACCACATTCAATTGATGCATGACTTACCTTCCTTCAAGTTGGCTTTTTACTCCCATTGCCTGGTGTTTTGCATTTTAAGAATATTGTGTTAAATGTATGCTTCCTGAATCCACTTTGTTTATGTGTCATGTTGTATCTCTTCTGTTAGCATTGGCTTTTCGCTTTCTGCATATGTAATAGCATGATCTCTACAAGCCTGGCTACCTTATCAGCATTTGCATGTAATCCTATCAAGAACATGGTTGAGGCAAATGAAATTGTCAACATTCTATGCATTCGCCATGGTGGTGGAAGATCAAAGGTTAGAGCTTTTGTCCTTGCAAAATCTGTTACAAACTTAAAAAATCTTGAGTTAGAAAGGCATTTATTATGGCATTACAAAAACCTGTATAGTTGGATGATAATGTGTCATCTCTTAGCTTTTTCACTAAAAGATTTTCAAAACAAGTTGTAGAGCTTGCTGATGATTTTGAAATTTCTGTAGCAATCAGTGTTATAGGACTGTAAAACATTTATTAAGGTATGTGGAATGGAAAAAATCGTGGGTTGCTGTTTTATGATGCACACATAGACTTAATCGTGATGAATATTTACGTTCTTTGTATGATTTATTAATTGATGACCCACCAGATGTTAGGCGTGCTATTGGAGGACTAATATATGATCATTTGATTGCAAATAAATTTAATGATTCCAGAACTCGCCCCAGGTTTTGCATTTTGTATCTTCTTTTCATCTATTTTTTATTTAATAGAATTAATATTCTGCTTTGCATGTGTTTCCAGCCATGGATTATGAACCTTCAGAGGTATACATAAAAAAACGTGCCATCGATGATATTTGGGATTACATGAAGGTCATGCATAGCTGCAAATAGATTATGGGTAATTCTGATTATTTTTATTATTTTAAACATTTGTTGAGATATTTTTTGGGGCTAAAGATATTATTTCATAGGTCTAGTTTCTTATATTTCTGTTTAATGAAAGGCAGGAATAATAGAACTTAAAGCCGAAAACGAGTACAAAAGTGTTTTGCTCAAATCTAAGGTTCCAGTCCAAGGTATTTTTCTTCTATGTTTCACTCCATTTCTTACTTTTATTTCACTTTGGCCTTTTGTATCTCTTGAGTGCCCAAGCTTGAAAGTGCATTGTAAAGATGATACTGGAAGATTCCCATCTGCTGAGCTTGATTAGACTTCTCTTTCAATCAGTGAGAAGGGCAGTTGGTGAAAGATTGTCCCTGCCACTATTATGGAGTTTGTTATCGAGCTTCTCTTTCATAATTTCAGATATTTGGACTTTGTTCAGAATGTGTGTGAACCGCTACCACTATTTCAGGTACAATTCCATTTTTTCTGGTTTGTCTCATAAATTGTACTATAATTCCACCTCAAGACTTGTTTCAGATGTCCTTAATTTTTGAAAATAATGCATTTAGTGACTTGTTTGATAAAAAACGAAAATTTCTGTATAACTGTGCATTCAATGAAGTTTCTGTGTGTATTGATTTCATCATCTGTTTTAGAAAAATTGATATTTTCTAATAACCGCATTCAAAGTCTCCACATTTGAAGATGAAGAATCAAGTGGGGAGTATGTGGAAGACATTAGTGCCTCGTTTTGCCAAATGGGAGGTTTTTAAATTTTAGATTTTATTTTATTTTTTATATTATATTTCAGTTGATTTTTCTTATTTATATTTTCAGTTCCCACGATCATTTGTCAATTTGATTCTGATTTTTATTTGGCCTGTCAAAAATTGAGTACATAAGGGATATTTCATTGTTTTAGTATGTACATCATTCATAAAATTTCCTGTTACCTGAAACTCAAGATGCTATTCTAATTGAAGGTAGCATTTTGCTCCATAGATTGTTCCCGTTTAGAAATATTGATCAATCTTTAGTGAAATTGTCAAGGGTTTGCTTACCACATTAAAGAAAAAAGTAGATCCATCAGCTTTTCTCCGGCAATCATTTAAACGAGTCTCATAATTGGGATATGTATTGAATCTAGTCTGTTAGTATTTTGGTGTCATGATGAATGCTCGGCATTTTAGATTTTTTGTTAGAATGTGGTTGTGATGTTTGATAATATCTGCCTTTCTCTAGGTTTATCTAAAGCATGTGTTATAATTCTTCTGGGTCGGCGAAACACTGTCAAAAAAGTCACCCGTGAAATGTAGATCTTGCAATACAACTTTCTGGGATGTATAATGGTACTGCTCAATTTTCTGAAATTTTGAACATCGTTAAAGCAGGCGTAAGTTTTGCATTTGTGTCTGCTCCAAACATGTCTTTCCTGGATATTGCAGTTCTGTGTTTGGTAACTACACTACCTGCAATTGGCATGCATGAAATGTAAGTTCATATAATCAGTCTCCATTTATTTTCTTTCCTGATTAGCTTGTGAAATTTTTATACCCAATTCTTTTTTATTCATCCTTATGAACTGCAATCGTAACATGCGCATTATAAAGTTTCTGCATGTTTTAGTTTGTTACTATTTTATATGTTGGGCATGCGCTATTGCTAGGTGATTCTGTGATCATTGTGCTTGCTTCTTGAATCAAGATTGTTCTATTTAGTATGGTTGGAGTTAAACGGAGAGTTGAAAATTTGAAAACTAGCAAGTATCCTAATGCATGCCTTGATTTCCTCTTTTTATGATGTTTGTAATGTAGTATGTGAATCCTTGATAATCATTTGAGAATCCTGTTTTGTTGAATGATGTTCATATCATGTTTTCATTTTCATACCGCCTGGTATATACGTTAAATCTGCCTTGGCCGGAATTTCAAACATTGCATCATATGGAACAATATAAGTATTTCTTGATCAGAGTTGGATTATTTTGCAATATGGTGCAGGCTAAATCTTACTGGGAACAAATAGATGAGTGGCTAAAACTAAGGTGCAGAGATATATTTCCAAATTCTAGACTCGAACAACAATTCAAAGTTAGTTGTTAAGAGTGAAGAACAATTCAAACTGAGCTGCTGGCTGTGTATGTATATTCCCTAAAGAGCCACAATCCCTTTTATGCTTCGTTCGTTACAGGGTTATTTCTCTCTTCAGTGGCTTAACACTTGATTTCTGGTTCATTACTTGATTATCACTTGCCATTAGTGCGCTACTAGAATTAGTGCCTCATTCAGAAGTGGTAAGACTAAATTACACAAATGACATAAGATATAGTCCAATACATTACTTTCCCTTGTTGAGAACATAAAGAATTAAATTCCTCTCAATTTTCAGTAAAGATTTGATTGTTTCAGGTTTTATAGATCAAATGAAGGTATTGAGGTTGATGCTAGTTGCCTTTTACTATACTTTTCGTCATTCTTTCAGTAAGTTAAAAAGCATATAAGTATAATGTTGTATTCTGACATTTATGTGGTGTCTATTTATATTTGCTTAACAGATATGGTATTTGGCAAAATACCTTATAGGATCTCAGCCAAAAAAGATTAGGCGGTGAATCCAGATCCGTAATATTTTGATGAGGTATAACCATCATCAAAATTTATTGTTTCTGGTCCTATTGCATGATGAGGCGTTTAATGTTTTAAGGTAAGCAAAGAAACCTTAGTTTTCATCAAACTAAGTTCATTTAATCAATCTCCATTTATTTCCTTTCCTGATAAGCTTGTACAATTTTATACCCAATTCACTTTTTTGTTCATCCCTATGAAACTGCAATTGTGGCATGCACATTATGAAGCTTCTACTTGCTCCAGGATGTTTTAATTTGTTACTATTTTATATGTTGGGCATGCTATGTTGCTAGGTGATTCTTTGATCATTGAGCTTGCTTCTTGAATCACGATTGCTCTATTTAGTATTTTGGGAGTCGAGCGTGGGGTTGAAAATTTGACAACAGACAAGGATTCTAATGTGTGACATGCCTCTTATTCTTTCTTGGACACTCTTCGTGAGGAGTCTCAAAAGTTAGATGGCGATAAAGATATATTTTATTGTTCTNGCAAGTATACACTCATGGTTTAGAAGGAATTATTTAGTGTCACAAAATCTTGTGAGAATTCTTTGCTGGTCCTTCATTTTTATGAGTATTTACTATAGAAGCAAAGCTTTCACTCAATGCTTCTGGAGCATGTTTGGTATCTTATCCTAACTTAGTTTTTATTCATGCAAATATGGAAAAGTTATTACCACAATATTAATGGCTCTACCTACAGGAGATAGATAAATCATGGTGGAGCTTGAGAGCTATGGGCTGAACTTGTCAACCAAAAGGTAAAATAATATTTTGAGTTGCATCACAATATTGCCTAATACTCAAGATGTTGTTCTAATTGTTTTTAAATTTTGGAGGTGAAATTGTTAAGAATTTGCTTATCACATTGAAGAAAAAGGAAGATATATCAGCTTTTCTTCGGGAATCATTGAAACGGGTCTCATAATTGGGATAGCTAGTGAATCTGTTCTGATAGTATTTTGCAGTATTTATGGGTGTCACGATGAATGCTCGGTATTTTAGATTTTGTTATGTTAGAATGTGGCTGTGATGTCTGATAAGTGATAAGTTCCTCTGGGACGACAAACCACTATAAAAAAAGTCACTCGTGCAATTTAAAGATCTTGCAATACGACATTCTGGATCATATATTGGTGCAGCTCAAATTTATGGAATTTTGAACATCGTTAAAGAAGGCATTGGTTTTGCATTTGTGGGTGCTCCAGACTTGACTTTCCTGGATGCTGTAGTTCTGCGTTTTGTAACTACACTACTTGCAGTTTACATGCATGAAATGTAAGTTCATATAATCAATCTCCATTTATTTTCTTTCCTGATTAGCTTGTGCAATTTTTATACCCAATTCACTTTATTGTTCATCCTTATGAACTGCAATTTTTCAGTTCTAATTTCATTTACTTCTGCACATTCAGTCGTTTTTTATGAAAATGTACTTAATTGTATTCACTGTCTACCATAAGAATAATATTCTTTTGGTACAAAAGAATGCAAGGTTGTTGCCATTTTATACAACTCAAGTCGGTGTTTTCTTAGTTCCTTGTTATTCATAGTGTGGTTTTCTAAGTTTTGGCCCTCTTATCATGTTCATGTTCATGTTTTTCTTTTATAATATAACTTGTACAATACTCGTAGTTAATGTAATATTGTGATGTTGCAGATGTAAAAGAATCCGAGAAAGTTCAAGGAAGCAACTTTTTATGAAGCCCAATAGATACCATTGATACATTGAACACATGATGCTCCATTGATACATTAAACATCGCCAAGGTTTTAAAGGAGGACATCACATTACACGAGTAAGTTGCGCTTAATCATCCAAAATGATTAAAACACAAATCATTTTGATAATCACTAACTTCTTATACTTTACTTTCAGGTGCACGAAAGGTTGATGACTGTAATGTTTGTAAGTTATAATATGGCATTTACATTCTGTGTTTTAGATTATTTTCTTAGTATCTATTACTGTGTGTTGAATACCAGTAATGACCAAAGATAGATGAGCTTGAGCATTCATTGCAGTGATACGGTGTCGTTCTACAAAAGGCAAAAATTAAATTGGCTTCATTCTTAGGTACCATTCTGTTCATGTTCAACTAACTTTATTTTTTATTTCCTTCTTTTTGGTTACTTCATTTCATATATTAATAGAAATATTGTTATGAAACCAATAGAAATTAGGTACATGTGAATGACAATGTTGGTAAAACTGTACTAGATTCAATCAATTAATTATTCAAAGGTTTTATAATATAAATTTATTTTTTTAGTTTAAATTGGTTTTTAACCGTTTAATCGGTTTTTTACGAATTGTATTGGTTTTTTTGGTTTTTTACAATTTTCAAAAATTATATCTAATTTAGATTCATTTTTTAGGGATTATATTGGTTTTTCTAATTTCCAACAATTTTTAAAAAACTGTATTAATTTATGATTGATTTTTTAGGGATTATATTGGTTTTTTTCTGTTTTTCTACAATTTACAAAAAACTAGTTATATTTTATGATCTGGTTTTTTAGTATTGTATTGATTTTTCTGATTTCTTAGAATTTTCAAAAACTATATTTAATTTATGATCAATTTTTGTAGGGATTATATTGTTTTTTTTCTGTTTTTTCTACAATTTACAAAAAAATAGTAATATTTATGATCTGGTTTTTTAGCATTGTATTGATTTTTCGATTTCCGACTATTTTCAAAAACTATATTTAATTTATGATCGATTTTTGTAAAGATTATATTCATTTTTCTAGTCTTCTACAATTAACAAAAAATTAGTTATATTTTATGATCGGGTTTTTTTAGCATTCTATTGGTTTTTCTAATTTCCTACAATTTTCAAAAACTATATTTAATTTATATCGATTTTTTTAAGAATTATATTGATTTTTCTAGTTTTCTACATTTTTAAATACACAATTTTATAGTTCATTTGCGATTGATTATATATCATTGGTGTATGGGCGGGCAATGCATTTAAGAAAACATAAATAGCCGTGATCATATTTCATACGTGACCAGGGGAAGACTCTAATTCTCAACCCCACAAAAAATTAATCATGTTTTTTTTCATATAGGAATATTCTTTTTAAAAAGTTCAATTTTATAATTCATTTGCGATTGATTATATATCATTGGTGTATGGGCGGGCAATGCATTTAAAAAAACATAAATAGCCTTGATCATATTTCATACGTGACCAGGGGAAGACTCTAATTCTCAACCCCACAAAAAATTAATCATGTTTTTTTTCATATAGGAATATTCTTTTTAAAAAGTTGTTATTTTTAGTTTCCCATTTTACCCTTGTCTTCTACTAGGTGCATTGCTGGATTGGCCGTGATTTCTGATACCCAGCTTTGAATGGGCATGGCGTCGCTACGGGAGGAACCATGCAGTTGTACTGTATACAAAGCGATGTACTCTGAGGAATCTCAACCGTTGGATTAATCTCCATCCCCGTAAGGTAGTTGTGCTGCAGATACAGTATCTGAATACTTGCTGATAGAATCCTGTCCACGAAGCAACCAGGTACCTCGCCGGAGAATCGGTTGTTGTTCAGGTACAGCACCGGAACTGATGAAAACGATGAAGGTATTTCGCCTGATAGACGGTTAAAGCTGAGATCGACGGTCTGGATTTTCACCGGACCGTTTGGTTGAACATTGCCGGAAAGCTGATTTCTCTGTAATTGAAGTGATGTGATCGGGAATGTGAATATGCTCCCCGGAATCGCGCCGATGAAACGGTTGCTGCTGAGATCGACGTGGTTTAACTGGTTTAAGCTCGATAAAACTCTAGCGATCGGGCCGGAGAGGCGGTTTTTTGATAGTGATAGATACTGTAGAGATTGAGGGAAACCTTGACGTGGAAGCCAGCCGGAGAGGCGATTCTCATTCAAATCGAGGCGAGTTAATGTCTGTGAATCGAACGGCGGAATTGAACCGGTAAGATGATTGTTGCAGAGAATAACGTTAGTTAACGCCGGTATGGTTCCGATAGACGACGGGATTGTTCCGTTAAGCTGATTGTAACTAAGATCAAGAGTTTCTAAACCTTGTAAATCCCCTAAATTTTGAGGAATCTCACCGGAGATGAAGTTCCTGCTGACTGCTAAAAACCGGAGGGACTTTAATTCCGATAAACTTTGAGGCAAATGTCCCATTATCCGGCCAGGAACGACGGTGAATTCCTCAAGAGCAGAGAGTTTTCCGATGGACTGATCGAGTCTTCCGGTTAGTCCCGGTGATCCTGCTCGAGGATCGCCGAGATTAAGAGCGATGACTCTATCTCCGACGCAGTAAACTCCGGCGAAATTACATGGGTCTGAAGTGAAATCCCATGATTCGAAGTAGTTAGCTCCAGGGATATCGTCTAAGCTGTTTCTGAGGGATTGTAAGGCTAGGAAATCATTGGGGTCGAGCATTGCATTTGAGAGAATGAAATGTGATAAGAATATGAAAAGAGAGGCGTTCTTCATGTTGAGGGTGAGGCTTGGAGTGGAGTGAAGTCAAGGAGTTTGTGTTGTTTATATAGGGATTGACAAAAAGCTTGTTCTTGAAGCTTTAATGGCGACAGGCATCAACAGCTGGAGATATATTGCCTTCACAGGAAAGAAATCATCAAATTATATTTAAACAGTGTCACATATCAGTAAGAAAATGAAAACGTTCTAATTTATAAAGTGGCGTGTGATAAGTAATTGATTTGATTTGAATTTTTTCTGGTTCACTCTTATGATACACGCAAATTCTTTCTATCTATTAAATCATGAATTTCTATATGGTATCAAAGCTATATGATGGGTTTCAGGTTGGTTTGTATTATCAGTCTTAGGCGACAAAAATAAATCGATATACAATTTGAGCACTAAGCAAGTTTGAATCGAACCAAGATTAGTTCGACTTGAGGAAAGTGTTGAAATATTGTCTCACATTGGTGGAAATAAAAATGTTTTGGGAGTGATATAATAAGTAATTAATTTTATATGATGTTTTCAATATGATTCACTTTTCTTATGTACTGAAATACACTGACATTCTCCCGGTTAATTGAATCCTGAATTTCTATAAACCTAATGTATTGCTGCTAATAGTTTGGATATTTATAAAGATGGTAATGATCCATCTAATTGAATTTGGATCGAAATGGGTGAACTTTTGATGATTTAATGATTTAACTAAAAATGCACTAACTCCAAATTAATCAAAAAATGAAATTAGATCTAATTGAATCATTATCCACCCAAATAATATTCTGGAATAATATGAAAATATTTATTAAAACTTCGCAGGAACCACGTGACGGCTAAGGCTGATCTGGTCTGAGGTACCCTTTACTTTATAGTGACATTTATTTTGTTTTATATTAAGTTATTATTAAAAATGTCATGTATTTATTAACCCAATATATTAATGTGGTGATGACTGTACATTAAATATTTCAAGTGACATTATTTAATTACAGACAAAATTGATTTCACATGATTCCCAATTATGGTATCATGTCATAAATAATAATGAAATGACCTCTTCTATTTAATTATGGGGTGTTCTTCTTCCTACTATTAATAGCCACGTCATCATAATTCGAATGTTAGGTGTCAAAATTATATTTATACCCAAAAGTCCTTTTCACTATATCCATTATTAATTAATGAAATCTGGTAAATCAAAGTTATTGTTATAATTAATTAATGGAGTCTTTAAACTCATTGCACTTTTAGAGGATTAAGGTGAATTGATTTTAAATTCATATTTGATTTTATCAAATGAATAATCTCTAAGAGTGTAATGACTCTTATTCCACTTGCACGATATTGTTCATTTGAATTAGATTAACTTTAATAATTTTCATTTAATTCTCATGACTTTATTTTTTTTATAGATATAAACTTTTTAGTTAATCACTTATCTTGCTCCTACTTCGAGATGAGAAATTCGTCACTTTGTTTGGTAAATACATTGTATTAGTGTTGATAAATCAGTATACATAACATATCATCCTTTCTCGTCTATAGTGGAGGCTGATATTTGAGTAAGGAGTGTCTCACTACATAAGAGGTACATCAAGAATAGGAGTGGTGTATAGGTGAGGGCCCTCGCCAAAGTATTAATGGAAGAGGAAGACATGGTCATTGTACGTTCCCTAACATCATATATTATAATAGTAAATTAAACTACCTAGATTTTCTTCTTCACTTCAATTATTAGCCTCATCCCCCACACAAATTATTATCTACAAATTATGTGATTTGTGCGAATTTGATCGAATATCGTAGTCAGTTATCGAATAATAAAAAAGCATTGGTGGAAAGGAATTATAGAGAATTTTAAGTTGAATTTGATAGTTGTTGTAAATAACTTAGAATTCAAGCTAAGCGTAACTTCAAATGCGTTGAAATGATTCAATACAATACATTTGAATGGTGTGTGGTCTCTCATATATCTTAATTTCTATCGAGATACTCGACACCTCTTTCATCGATTTTGAAAGTTGATGCATTTGTTGGATACAATGATAGTGTAGTTATCGGATCATTGATAACTACACTTTCGGACAACATAATCATTGTCAAATAACTTCCATTTTAATATTTTCTCTAATTTAATAGTCTTAATTTATTCCAATATATATTTTATATAGAGTTAGTATACATGATACATATATGGTATATTAATGTATTATACTCGTCCGGTACTAAAAGTTTTTAAAAACATAGGTTGTGGGCATGAAACCTGTCACATCATGTGACTTTTTTTCTAGTTGCTTTGCCAAACGCATCACGTACCTAATCAGGAAACATTAAAACATTGTGACAAAACAAATTTATAAGTAGACAAGAAATAACCTTCTTACCATTGGCTTCCAATTGTCTAGACAAGTTCAGAGATTGCGAAGAATGATGAGAACTAGCACGATTCTCCGGTTACTTGCATTGATGCTTCTCAAAGTGGCGTTTCCAGGAGCCGAAAGCCAATGGTTGCCCACCCCAAAGCCACTTTGCTCATCACAATTTGCTTTAGCAAACCAAGCTTGTGGTTCACTGCCATTTACACCAGTCCCTCCACCATCCCCTCCGTCTCCCGAACCCCCGACACCGAATCCTCCACCTGCAAATACTACTCATGTTCATCATCATCATCATAGACATCGACATGGACACAAAGAGTCCCCGGCTGAAGAACAATGTTGTAGGTGGCTACGGGATATAGACGATGTATGTGTTTGTGAATTGTTGGTGCACTTGCCTCCTTTCCTTACTAGACCTGTACACAATTACACTGTTGTGGTTGATGATTCGTGTGAAGTTACTTTNATTTAAGGATGCGGTTGAGAGAACTACACCACATGGAATATCTATTACTGGATTCCTCTGCGAGGTGGGTCATTGTCTCACTTTAGAATTATCCAGTTCGTGTTTCGGTGGAATCTTTTACAATCGCAATACTAAGATATATTTTCTGTTCACCCATTGATTCATGAAAATATGTATTTGATTGAGCTTGCCCTTTTATTTTGGTAATTAATCTTATATACTGCATATGCATTGATTTGATTAGGATCTGTGTCAAATAAAGATTGCAGTTTGAGTTTTTTTTAAAAAATCATTATGGTGAGGCATATCACCTGATTTTGTTTGTTACCTGTAAATCTGATATAGAACCTTTGCTAACAGTGGGCTCTGATGACAATTCTGGATCCAGCTAAAAGTTTAGCAAATTTAATATACCTTGGTCATAGTGGAAATGCAGCATCAGCCTTCCGTGTGACTAGAAAGAGATCAATCAATAGGAAGAAGCAACAAGCAGAACGGAATGTGTTCCAGTGTTTTGTTTTTGGACCTAAAAATGCTGGGAAATCTGCATTGCTTGCTTCATTTCTGGGAAGGTGTGACCTCTATCATGCATTGTTTAATATACTGTACTTGGTTTTCTATGAACAAATTCCACTGCTTTTGCGTGCATCTCAAGCCTTGATAAATATATATTAATCTTCGCTTCTTTTCCCCTGATTACAGAACCTTTTCTGATGAGAACTATACCCCAACAATGACTGAACAGTATGCAGTTAATCTTGTCAAGAATGGGGTGAGTTCTATTTGATTTCTTAGTTTTTATGATCTCTCTTCTTTATCAGTGATAGTCTCTCCCGTGACTTCATAAACTCAGTTGACTGTTATCATTTTCCTTTTTTGCTTTCTTATTTTTTCAAAAAAATAAAAAACCCCTTTTTTTCAGGTAAACAAGAAAACCCTTATACTCAGGGAGATTCCAGATCATGAAGTTAAGAAATTTTTATCTAGTAAAGAATCCTTGGCTTCATGTGACGTTGCTGTTTTTGTTTACGACAGGCAAGATGCTTTGCCAAAATGCATTTGTTTCTTATTTCCGACTTGCATAACTCATTTTTTTCAAATTTCTTCATTTTCCGCGTTTTTTTAGAAATGTATTAATGTTGTACAGTATTATGAGAAGATACTAAGGATCATTTTCCGCGTTTTCTTCACTTCCTTCTGCCGAGTTTGATATAAGTGCCTTATTTTCACATTGTTTCTTCATTAATCCTTCCCAGCTCAAGTGAGCACTCTTTCAATGGAGCCATCAGACTACTTTCAGATGTTGCCGGACATGGAGAAGAGACTGGTTATGGGATGCCATGTATGCTCGTTGCTACCAAGAACGATCTCGGTTTAATTTCAGTGACAAACAAAATGGCAGACAAGGTATCTTACCTTTTCCTATAACATGCATGCCATTTTTTAATAGATCAATAATCTAACTTTTAAGTTGCATATTCTAGATTTGCAATGACATGAAGATTGATGCACCTATATATGTGAGTGCTAAAGAAAGAGATCTACATGATATATTTTCAAGAATAGTAGATGCTGCTGAGCACCCTCATCTCAGAATTCCCGAAACTGCAATTCGTCGACGTTATGACCAAATTGTTCATAATGGCTTGGTGTTCCTTTCAGGTACTTTATACCCCTTTTTGCCTACTTTCAGACATTCCTTAATATGCCTTGAATCAACTTTTATAAATACACTTTGAACTCCTCATATGGTTGCATAATGCTTTCATTTTGTTAAATTTTGTTCGATTTTCGAGCCTTTACTCGCTTTGCTAGATATTGCAGTTGGATTTGCTACTCTTATAAATACACTTTGAACTCCTCATATGGTTGCAAATTGCTTTCATTTTGTTAAATTTTTTTCGACTTTCGAGCCATAACCCGATTTGCTAGAAATTGCAGTTGGAGTTGCTACTCTTATAAAAAATACACTTTGAACTCCTCATATGGTTGCATAATGCTTTCATTTCATTAAATTTTGTTCGACTTTCGAGCCATAACTCGCTTTGCTAGAAATTGCAGTCGGAGTAGCTGCTTCTCTTATTGGACTGGCAGCGTACCGAGCCTACACCGCAAGAAAAAACAACTCTGGTTAATTTTCCAGGATTGCGCAAACTCAACTGGTAATTTCACCATTCATTTTTGCCCCTCCATGTAACAACAATATTTATTTTTTTGCTTTTTTTTGTGAGTTAGTGATGAGAAAGATCCCTTTGTATATATGATATATTATTATTGTCTTTTCAACTTTGGGGTTGTATTGTACTCAAACTTTTGACTCTGAACTGCTTCAATATCATAGTTCTTCAGTGTTTGTTTTGCACCATAATTACATCTTGTGCAGATGCATGTATTCAACTTGAAGCAAGAATCAGGTCCTATGTCAAAATCTGAATACCGAAATTTCCGTGAGTAGTTATCGAGTATGAAAAAATGTTTGCAGATGAATTTGATCTTATGGCGGGGTAGATGCCCTTGTGATGAAGAGATTGCAAATCCTTTGATGTGAATTAGGTAAGCTTATAATAAAAGGTAATAGCAAAGTGATGGGATATACAATACATATAGGGCTCTTATTCGATCCAAACGAGTAGAGTTTGACTTTTTCGTGTTTATTTATATTATAATTCAAACAAAAAATATGTTCAATATTGTTTGTATTTCTAAAATTATAGTCATGTTAGCTTTTGTGTTCGTGTTTGTTTATGTTTGGATCTACCTCTTTCGTGTTCAAGTTCGAGTCAGATTTATTCGTTTGATTTTTATTCGAGTTCGTTTTGTTGGTCGAGCAATGTTCAAATTTTAATTTGAACGAACAATAACACCTACGAGTCGAATAATGTGTTCAAAGTTATTTGTATTTCTTAAGAGTCTATATACATGTGTATATAGAATAATGTGTTCATTAGTTAAATACTAATCGAATTTCAAAGATTGAACAAATAAACTATTTTGCTACCAAACTGAATTTTGTCAATATGGTTTGGTAAATAGCAAAAAAATGGTTGGGTTTCTCTGTATATATCGAAATATCGAATTTGTTCTATAATAATACATTTAATAATATGATTAAGTATAAGAAGTATTATTTTTAAATTAAAATAATATTAAATTCGGTAAATTATAGAATATTGAATTTTTATACCACATGAAAATGATTGAAATTTAAATACTGAATTCAAAATGCGGTTTCAAAGTCATGGGCCTTAAGGAGATGGGCCAAAATAATTGATGCTAAAGGTTTGTTTGAGGGTAAATGGGTAATTTACTTCGATATCATTAGTCTCCTCGCTTTCACTTGAAGCGCGGGTTCGGCTCGGCCTGTTCTTTATACTTCACAGCGAGGAAAAACCGAAGAGCAGAAATCGATAATGGCGGTTTCTGTGTAGTGCTCGAGTTGCTGTTATTTTGTCTCGTTTGAGATCTTACTGCTCTATTAGGAAACTATGGCGAATAGTAAGAAGAAGAAGACGCAGAAGGCCAGTGGAAAAGACAAAGAGGTAAGAGAATGCATTTCAAACTATATTTCAACCGTTTCTTCATTCTTGCTTGTCTGGTTTTGCTTTCTTGATGATATTTCATGTTATACTTGGATTATTACTGACTATAAGATGCACAGATTAGCAAAGTGTGAGCCAGCGCTTTGATTTGTTCGATTTTTGATATTCTCTTTGGTTTGTGTTATTTCTTTATCATGTTTCCAGGATGTTGCACATTCTGATAAAGTTTCTCCGAAGAAGATCAATTCACCGGCTAATAAAACTTCTGGTAGTCAAAGAAGTTCAGGATCAACTGCTAAGAACCGCAAAGTACAGACAAATTTACCGTGTGAAATAAGTGAAAAGGAGGACGAAAGGATTCAGAAACTTGAAGAACAAATTGATTTTGTCACTCAAACATTACATGAGATGAAAGCGCAGGTTGTTTCTCAGTTATGTGATTAAACTACTGTAAACATATTTAGTTCTGATTATTCTTTTGTTTGAAGCATCAATCTCAAAGCCGGAATGAAGTAGAGAAGAAGGCAAATTCACTGCATCTATCTTCCCTTTTGTTTATGCATTTCTGAAATGTGGACTTATCTTTTTCATTGAATTCATATAGATTGAAGATTTGCTGCAGAAAAACTATGACTATATCAGGGAATATGATTTCATGCTGGGGCAACTTAGTGTGGTATTGATAAAGCTTAATGTTCATGAAATGTGTTTATAGTTGTTTTGTTAATCATTCTCATGATCTTTTCTTTCCTTGCCATTTTTGCAGTATGAGGAGATATATAAGTCGACAGGTATTCAGACTGAGACCCTTTCTCCCGATTCTCCGGACAGACCGAAAACTATTCTTGCTGCTGAGGATGATGATCAAAATAATGAAGAGAAGAAATGCAGTGTTTCTCCTGATTCAGAAGAAGCAACACTTGCAACAATGATGAATTCTTACAAAAGGAAGGGTAAGCGTGCTGCTGCTGTGAACAAAAAGAAACAAAGAAAAGGGGCTCGTTAACAAGATCAACTCTCAGTCTCTTCTGCAAGTTTAGATTTGTATTCGAAGTTTACTCTAATTGAACAATCATGGAACCTTACATTAGGTAAAGTGATTCAAACATCTTATTCATGCTTCTTAATCACATGTTTTTTAAGATAAGAAAACTTACTTTTAACATATTCAGACAGGATCCACTGCCACGTCTGAACGCAAGTTCGTTATCCACACAAGGAGATCAACTACCAAGAGAAAAGCCCATCCATTGCGACAAGCTCAGAAGCTTCCATTAATGGCAATGGCGATCAGAGTTTCCTCAACTGTGTCTTCTGTTATGCTATTTTCTTCACCATCTTCCAGCTCTACTTCTTTCTCTATATCCCCATATCTTTCTCTTCCTTTAACCACCAATCGATTGCTCTCATCTTCATTCTCTGTTTCTCCATCTACTCTTGCTGGCTTCAAGACATTGCCCAAAAGGGAAGTTTCAAATTCGTCTTTTTTTACAGTCAAAGCAGAGAAAAAGAACGTCCTCATTGTTAACACGAACAGCGGAGGCCACGCAGTTATTGGGTTCTACTTTGCAAAGGAACTTCTGGGCTCTGGTCACAGTGTCACAATCTTAACTGTTGGAGATGAGGCTTCGGACAAGATGAAGAAGCCTCCGTTTAACAGATTCTCTGTTAGATTCCTTTTGTTTATCAACACCAATTCATTGAAAATTATCAGTATACTAAAATAGTGTGTTTGTGCAGGAAATTGTGGGTGCTGGAGGGAAGACTGTATGGGGCGAGCCATCAGATATTGGGAAGGTGCTGGAGGGTAATACATTTGATGTAGTGCTGGATAACAATGGCAAGGACTTGGACGCAGTAAGGTATTGTGAATTCCTTCACAAAATTCTGGATTGCATGTAACTGCACAATTGTATAATGTGGCCTGTGTTGACGGTTGAGATGTAATATCCCCGTTGGATTCCGGATCTAAATTGGATTAGTTTATAAGGGTAAAAGGGTATTGTAATTGCTTTTGAACAAAATTAAAGGGTATAATAATTAGTTTTTTACGTTGTAGTTTCCTTTTCGTAATCTTAGTTGAATGAGCTTATAAAGTTTATAAGAATTGATTTATTTGGTTATTGTACAATGTGGTCTCCTCCTCAACATCTAAATTGGATAAATTTAGAAGGTTAAATGGTATAGTAATTGACTTATTCGATTTTATAGTGTGATTTTTTTTTATAAACTATATTTGTGCACACTCTCCATTGACGGGATTCTAGAAACTTAACCAAATGTTTATGAACAGGCCAGTAGCAGATTGGGCAAAAAGCATTGGAGTAAAGCAATTTCTGTTCATAAGCAGTGCAGGGATTTACAAAACAACAGAAGAACCTCCACACATAGAAGGGGTATTTGATCTCTCTCTATATACACTCTCCAAGTTCATCAAATATTGAGAATTATAAATCTTCATCTTACCAGGATGCTGTGAAAGCAGATGCTGGTCATGTTGGAGTTGAGCAGTACATCTCCGAAACTTTCAATAACTGGACGTCTTTCCGGCCGCAGTATATGATCGGATCCGGCAACAACAAAGACTGTGAAGAATGGTTCTTTGACCGTGAGTTCAACAACATTATCTCTTTCAATTCGCAAATCCAAATTTATCAGGTATTTGGACTTGAAGGGATGTGTTGAAATATCAAATTGTCCCACATTCGTATTGGGATGAAATTTGGATTGGTTTACAAGAGGGAAGAGGTACTATAGTAAAGGACATGTTCAAGTCTTTTACGCTGTGATCTCGCCCTTATACGTCATATCCGTGCACACTCCCGTCATAATTTCGGCTAGAATCTATAATTCCAACAATTTGTCTTTCATATTACAACCTGAACAACAAGCTAATTTTGATATTATCATAGGTATTGTTCGAGGCAGACCTGTCCCGATTCCCAGCCCGGGAATGCAGCTAACGAACATATCCCATGTTCGTGATCTATCATCAATACTATCTCTATCAGTTGAAAAACCAGATGCTGCTAAAGGTAAAATATTCAACTGTGTTAGTGATCGTGCTGTTTCCCTCGATGGAATTGCAAAACTATGCGCTAAAGCTGCTGGATTACCTGTTGAAATCCTGCATTATGATCCAAAAGCACTAGGAATTGATCCAAGGAAAGCTTTCCCCTTCAGAACCACGGTATGAGAATATTGTCTCAATTCGCTTGTTTGCGTAAATATAAATGTTCTAGTTTATAAGGTGAGCCAGAGTAATTGTTTGACCTAATTTTCAATGTGATTCAATTCCTTTATAAAATGGGTTACACGGATTTTTTCCAATCCATTGAATCATGAATTTCTACATTGTATCGGAGTTCTAGGGTGGAAAAGTGTATTGAGTTTAGGCGACAAATAAATCGATATATGACTCGAGCATTATCGAGTCTATTGAAGCAAGTCTGAACTGAATAAGACAAGTTCGACTTGAGTAGGTTGTTAAGAATATATTCACATATCATGTATAAGGAGAGTCATATCATTAGCATGGTAGTCATACCGATGGTAAACCGCCCGGTATACCGGTCATATCGGTTATGACCGGTACACCGATATATCACTGGTATACCACCGATATATAGGAAAAATCGTTCGTATCGGTCATACGGTACCGATCGATCTAACTTCCTTGATCATGAGTAAGGGGTTTCGTTTAGCTTTTTCAATGTGATTTACTTTTTTTATGTAGTGGTTATACGGAGATTCTCTCAACCCATTGAATCTTAAATTTCTAGACTTGTTTTGTTGTGATCATTAAAATAGATTGGAATTTTGGGTTTAACTTTGCCTAGTTATGCAGCATTTCTATGCTGAGCCACGAGGGGCAAAGGAGATACTTGGATGGAGTGGAACAACGAATCTTCTTGTGGATTTGAAGGAGAGGTATGATGAGTATGTTAAGATTGGGAGAGATAAGAAAGAGATTAAGTTTGAATTAGATGATAAGATCCTTGCAGCAATTAAATAACTATGGGGAAATTACGTTTTTGCCCCATTCTTCATTTACATATTACAATATGGACCAAAATATATTTCATTTTTAATTTCAGGTTTATATATTTATCTAATTGCATTATAAATCAATTACTTCAATTTAGTGGCGTTATCTAATTTAGTCATATATTATAATTCTATGATTGATTAATCTAAATATTCTTTATTGTAACCATGGTTAGTTTTTAAAAATTATTATCATGGTTATTTTAGACAATGTGAAATAGAATCATAGAAATGTAAATCCTTCATTGTGGTAATCGAAATCAATGTTTATATATCGATCGGTACATTATATACTGGTGTTACTACTATTTTATTTGTTACTACACAATATCAAATTTTAGAGATTGATCTTGGGTTTTTTTTGTTCATCATAAAATACTAACAAAATAACTTTTTATATGCCCTGATCGTAAGTGAATTAGGACATACATGAAACATTAATGGAAACCTTATTAACTGTTTTAAGATAAAAATAATTCATTTAATGTGTTGAGAAATTTCAAATTTTTTATTTTTTTTGATGAAATGGGCGATGTGTAAATTTGGTCCTTCTAATTTCTTATATTGGTAATTTTTATCTTTCTACTTTGACAATTGTGGTAAATTAAGTTTATTAATTTTATTTATGGTAAAATTAATCTTCATATTTTTTCACATTTGGCAAAATTAGTCCTCAATATTGTATGCATGTGGCAAATTTGGTCCCGAATTTTGTAATTTGTGTAAATGAAGTCTTTCAACTTTGGTAACGAGCGATACCAATAAGGAAATGAAAATACGAAGACAAAACGATGAGGATATTCGGTGGAGCAGTGGCAACGACGTAGATAAGGAGAAGAAAATATGACACTAACGCGGAGAAAAAAATTGAGTTAACGGCTGAAAATTTACGGCGTTAGGGTTTCGAATGACCCATTTTGCCAATTTCTCAAAATTACGAGGACTAATTTTGTCAATACATGTAAATTACGGAGACAAGTTTTGTTCGATTTAATTTAGAATACTAAATTTGAACTTTAAAGACTAATTTTACCAAAATATCAAAAAATACTAAGACTGAATACGCTATATATAAACTTCGAGAACTAAATTTATCACAACTATCAAACTACGGGCACCAATGACTCATTTTTCTCTTAAATGTATACATAAAAATTATAAGCTTTTTAAAAAAATGTAAATTACAAATGTAGAAAAAAATTTCATACGAAAATGAAATTTTATCCATTATAATATTTCCTCAAATCAATCTTGTCTATAGCAAAGGTAACGAAAGCAATTATGACGAACATGAAGACAACCAAAAACAATCACGAAACAAGCCACGGCAAGAAAAGAAAAATATATTACCGCAAAATCAGAATGACGTATGCGTGTGCCATTTACGGATGGAAGTTGGCCCATTGGGCCAGAAACCGAAAACTTCATGGGCTCATTAACCAGACTAATATTGGGCTTCACAGGCCCAATTACTCTCACATCAACTTTCTGTCCCGCCTCACAGTGCCCTGCGATGCTACAAATGTAGAAGAAATGCCCTGCGTTCCAAATCACAATCGAATCGTTACCGGTCGCGTATACAGCCTCCGGCACCGCCGCACTACAGGTATGATAATCCAATCGGCTAACTTGCACCACGTTGTTGTAAAGTGGATCGTACTCGAAAACTTCAAGAATCAACATATTATCCTTTTCAAATTTACCGCGATTGATTTCGATTTCGATTTCAATTTCAAGAAAATTTTCTTACCGAGAGTATCGCCGACTTGAAAATTATGAGAAGAAGCCCACCGATTATAGTCGACATTCACGATTCCAGTCCATCCGGCGGAATCGCCGACTTTGTGTACTGTTCCGGCGCAAAATCGGAAGATTCCGGTGAGAAAAATTAAGGAAATCATCTTTCTTGCGAAGGAATCCATTTCTCTGGAGCAGAAACTTGAGTGAGTTAGGTTTAAAAAGCGGAAGGGAACTCTACGGTAACCGTTTTTGCATGACCAGCTTCTTGCCAATGACTTCTTTTATACGCCTTGCAGGCTTGCATTGCATGCATGCCTATTTAGTATTTACTCATTTAAAAAAAAATTAAATATATTTTTAATATTATTTAGTGAAATTAATTTATATTAATATTTATACTTTATTATCATATAAATATAAAATCAATTACTTCAATTTTAGTGGTGTTTATCTCATCTAGTTCATATATTATAATTTGATGATTGATTAATCTAAATATTATTTACTGTAACCATGGTTAGTTTTTTAAAATTATTATCATGGTTTATTTTAGACATTGTGAAATAGAATTATAGAAAATGTAAATCCTTCATTTTGGTAATCGAAATCGATGTTTATATATCGGTTGGAATGGTGTTACTACTATTTTATTTGTTACTACATAACTATGTTCTAAAACGGGACCGGAAATACGAACCGGTCATCCCTCTGGTTCGGTCCAAACCGGTTCAAACCGGTTGAGAACCGGTTTGACTCGTTTTTGTTATTTTAATATTTTTTTAATTATTTAACTTTTCTATATTGTATATCTATTTATTAAATACAAACATCTAAAATAATTTTTTTTAAAAGTATCATTATTCATATTCTAACACAAAAAAATGATGACTTACCGGTAGTCAAAATCGTTACTATCCAAAATTATGTCTTCAAATTCTCTTGCAAATTATTCAAAATTCATTATTTTGTCATAAGAATTTGTTCGTGTAATACAATATAATAATAAAATGAATATATTGTTTAAATTGTCTTTATCTTTATATTTTTTTGGGATAATATTATAACTAAATATCTAAGATCTAAGTATGAATGTTTTTTCGTATGTAAGACTTTGAAGTATATAAAATGATTGACCATAAACTGGATCGATTTTCATGTCAATTACTTTTCTCTTGAAAAAATAATTTTATAAAATTAATTTAAATTAATATATCTTTTTATTTAAAATTAAACATAATTATTGTTTTTAAAAAACAATGGTTAAAACTAAATAAAATTGGATTTGTTACTTTACTCAACCGGACCATTTTGGGCACGGGTCCGGTTCAAACCGACCGGTCCGGTTTTGGAACACAACTATAGAATATCAAATTTTAGAGATAGACTATGGGTTTTTTGTGTTTTATCATAAAATAATAACAAAATAACTTTTTACATGTCAGGATTGTAACTGAATTAGGACATATATGAAACATCAATGGAAACCTTATTAACAGTTTTACGATAAAAATAATTCATTTAATTTGTTGAGAAATTTCTAATTTTGTGATTTTTTACTAATTATATAAATTTTAAAAATTTTAAATATTGAAAATGAACTTGATCCTATAATTATTAAAATTGATTTGCATATGAATCACATTGCATAAAATAGGGGTTTTTTAAAACTAACATTATTTTCCATTCTATCTTTCAAAACTATACTCTATATAAAATTTATTTTAAAACTATATTTCTTTCTTTTTTAATTATAAAAAATTATCATATTTAATATTTACAAGTTAAGGATCATAATTGAAATTTTAAAAATATTAAAAAATATAAGTTGAAGTGAAATAAATGGATCTGTTTAAGCCAATGTTTTCATGTCAATCGATATATCGAGTGTACGATGAAAACTGAGCTTAACCGGTGTTTAGATCGGTTAAGCCCGATATTGGGTTAGAACCCAGATTTTTCCTGGTCGATCCAGAAGAATAAATAAAATAATTTTTAAATTTTTGTTTAAAAAATATAATATTTCGTACCGGCCGGTATACCACCATAGCCGTACTAATCGTACCAGTCCGGAATGAAACATTAGTTTAAGCAATGTTTTAAATTTTTGGTATATCGATCCATTATACTAGAAATTTGGTCGTAAGGTTTCGACCGGTATTTTGACAAAATACCGGCCAGCACGGGTTTTTGCAGGGTTCGGGTCTGATCTAACTTATTTAATTTAGAAAAAAAATATATGAATATTTTATAATTTAATTTAATTAAACATTTCGATACATATATGATATACCCGATACATATTTAATACAGAAACCGATAAGACCGAAATTTCTGGTATACCGAAAATTTAAAACATTGTTCAACCAATAATTTCATACCAGTTTGAGGTACCATTTTTTGGACCGATACGACCAGTACGGTGGGGTATACTTGCATGTACTAATTTTTTATCTTATTTAAAAATAAAAATAAAATATTTTCCGGGTCAATCCCGAAAACCCCTAGTTCTGACCCGTAAACCGGTATCATGCGATACCTATCGAAACATCAATTAAGCTCAGTTTTCATGGGAGATCTTTACAATTTATTTCACTTCAACTTATATTTTTAAGATTTCAAATATGACCAATAACTTGTAAATATATATATGAGAATTTTTTATAATAAAAAAAGAACAAAATGTATTTTTAAGATTGATTTAAAAAGCTTACATAAAATATGTAAGCATTCAAATATGTAAGTTTTTTAAAAAAATGTAAATTACAAATGTAGAAGAAAATGTTGGGAAAAAACTCCCCCTTATCAACCTCAAGTTGATCACAGTTTTGGTAACATACCACCACTTATTGGTTCCTTTCGATTGATTTTTGGAAGAAAATAGGTTTTTACGAGGAAATCGGAGTAAACCCGGAGAAAAACATTGGGATCGATATAGCGATCCAATCCAATAACTCACTGGTTTTCGATTTACAAGGAAATCAGAACAGATTACACATATATCATATGAACTCTGATATTGATCTGCTTATTGCCTGTTGAATGCATTGTCTCTTGCTTTGCTGCTTCAAGGCTCTTGATCAGAGCATTGTCACCCACTATCTCGGTTGATTACTCGTTTGATCTTCGATTGCTTGATTTCAGATTGATAATCTGAAGTCTGGTTCTTGATATGTGAAACTGCTTTCAGAACGGCTTAAATAAGTCGTTTTTGGCAGTTTGTTTAATGAACAGTTTTAAGAGTCGTTAACGCGACTCTTCTGCCTTGTGCACCTGTTTCCTCACGTGAATGAAAACGCATTTGTGTCTTTCATTCCTTCAGCAACATTATTCCTTCCAGTTTGAATGCGTGCATCATTCAGCTCAGATCTCCTTCATCCACGCTCAACCTGCAAAACAGGGAGGAGAAGCGGCAGAGATGACGAAGCAAGAAAAGGTTATGCTTGCTTTCTACTTCCATGTATTTTCCTTTCTGTTTAACAAAAAAATCATACGAAAATGAAATTTTATCCATTATAATATTTCCTCAAATCAATCTTGTATATTGCAAAGGTAATTACGTAAGCAATTATGACGAACATGAAAACAAAAAAGAATCACGAAACAAGCCATGGCAAGACCAGACCAGTATATTGCCGCAAAATCAGAATGACGTATGCGTGTGCCATTTAAGGGAGGAAGTTGGCCCATTGGGCCTGAAACAGAGAACTTCATGGGCTCATTAACTAGACTGATTTTGGGCTTTGGCAGGCCCAATTACTCTCACATCAACCTTCTGTCCCGCCTCACAGTGCCCTGCGATGCTACAAATGTAGAAGAAATGCCCTGCGTTCCAAATCACAATCGAATCGTTACCGGTCGCGTAAACAGCCTCCGGCGCCGCCGCACTACAGGTGTGATAATCCGATCGGCTAACTTGCACCACGTTGTTGTAGAGTGGATCGTACTCAAAAACTTCAAGAATCAACATATTATCCATTTCAAATTTACCGCGATTGATTTCGATTTCGATTTCAATTTCAAGAAAAGTTTCTTACCGAGAGTATCGCCGACTTGAAAATTCTGAGAAGAAGCCCACCGATCGTAGTCGACATTCACGATTCCAGTCCATCCGGCGGAATCGCCGACTTTGTGTACTGTTCCAGCGCAAAATCGGAAGATTCCGGTGAGAAAAATGAAGGCGATCATCGCTCTTGCGAAGGAATACATTTCGCTGGAGCAGAAACTTGAGTGAGTTAGGTTGAAAAGGCGGAAGGAGAAACTCTACGGTAACCGTTTTTGCATGACCAACTTCTTGCCAATGACTTCTTTTATAGGAAGTTGCAGGCTTGCACTGCATGCATGCCTATTTAGTATTTATTATTTTTAAGAAAAAAATGAAATATTTTATTATTAACTAGTGAATTAATATTAATATGTAAACTTTATTATCATACATACATAAAATCATTTGACATAAAAAAGTAATTGATGATTGAAATTAAATTTCTATAGTTTTATCGGGATGATAAACAAATTTGATCCCAATAATTTTATAATTGTGATTTCAAAAGTATCGATCTCGGATATTTTATATTTTTTGTCAAATCAATCCTCTAATGTTGCGTTTATGATATAATTGATTCTCAAATATTTCAATTTTAACAATTGAGATTTTCAACCTATATCAAAATTTGTGAATCGATTTTACGACTTTAAGGATCTACTTGTCAAATGTTGCAAATTTAAAGAATTAAATCTACTAAAACCTTAAATCTGGAACCCATTTAATTTCAATGTAGCATGTGTTTCACTTTCACATTTGAATATACTTTTTTAATAAATTATATCATTTATTAGGAATAAAGAAACTTAGATACAAAGGTGAGAATTAATGAATTTATTAACAATCTTTTTTTGTTTGTTTTATTTACAGGTTAGAAATGGTAAATTTGAAGAATGAATTGGTAAATTACCAACTTACTCTCGTTTTTGAAGCTAAATAATTTTATAGAATAAATTAGAGAAATACTTGTAATAGTATATGAAATCCTTACCAAATTTTAATATTCAATTGTTTATTATATATTTCTAATATTATTTTATTTAAAATATTGAATTGATTCCATAATCCGATTCGACTATATGATTCCATAATCCGGCCCAATCGTTGGGCCAGCCCAACCCATACCAATGGATCAACCCGTGGACTGATCCACGGAAAATTTATGAACGGAGTTGCAAAAATCAACCTGTGCGGATCAACGGAGTGATATGGATCATATTATATTTTTTTAATTTTAAAATTAATAATAATATAATTTTTAATTTATATTTAATATTTTTTCAAACTTAATCCACGGATTAGACAAGACTTCTAATACGTCGGATCAACCTGTGAATTTGTCAAAAATATTTACCAACCAATCGGATTGATAGATTCTACGGATTCAATCCGTTGGATAGGACCCTTTCCCATCTCTATCCACTATGCAGTATAGATCATAATAATACATTTTTTCCTTAATCTTATTATTATTTTTTAATTATAAAATAATATTCCAATTATTTATAGATAGATAATCCCACGTGGTAACCTTGGATTTGTTCTACAAAGAGCCGTTTAATTTAACTCTGGCTTCTTCGTCCCTTCCAAATGCATCATTTCTTCGAACCTGCATTCTTCGCTGCAGAAAGCTTTCTCCCCTCTGTAAAAAAACCCGAATTTTACTCAAATCTAATTAAATCTAAATTCCTAATGAAGAAGATGAAGAAAAACAGGGCAAACCTATAGATGTAAATATCTCTATCTTGTCCGAGAATCTCTTTGCAGTAATCACAGAAACTGAACAAATTCAACGATGAAGATGTACGATCATCATCGCAGCCCTTCTCCACGATGCACTCATCGAAAATATGGGTCGTTTTCGGGTTGGGTCCATGGGTTATGACCCGAGTATAATCCTCGTGAAGCTCCATTTCCTTAATAGATAGCTGCCTGATTAGATCTCTTGATCTGGAAAACGGGTTCTTGAACTGAGGACTCCTCGTCTTGATTCCGAACTCAGTTAAAGAATTCGGCGATTCCGCCGGAGAAAGCGGTGGAGGGATCGCCGGAATCTGGATCTTAAGCAACGTCGTTCTGTTAACTGGTTTAGAAAGGCTTCCATCTTTGTTTTCTTCAAGAATGGAGTAAATTAAAGCAAGGCCAATTGCTTCTGTGGGCTGTTTCGAATCTGGGACTTGTGCTTGTGGAGATGGGTTCGTGGAATTTTTGATTTCAAGAACAGAAACTGGACTGAAACAAGAGAGTTCCAAATGATCTGAGAGCTTTTTATTGATGAACTTCGGAGAAGACAAAAATGGTGAAATTGGAGTAAAAAATGAAGAAGGCTGATCATCCGCCATTAAAGCTTCCTTCTTCTCCTTGTTAAACCTTCTGGATCTGATTCTTATACAGTAAAAAAGCACTGTAAAATGTAAATCCCACACAAAAGTTCATATTCTTGCTGATAAACACAAACCCATCTCAAATTAAACCAGAAAAATGAAATCTTTCACTTTTCCCAGCTCAAATTTGTAACTTTTCAACACAAATGAACCAAAATTTCATTATACACTATACAAAACAGACCCAAAAGCCGCATTCATCACGGAATTCGACGAATAGTGACGCAAATTGTGAAGAAGAAGGGATGGGTCGAAAATATTCGCCTACGCGAGGAAATCATTGGAGTTGTTGCAGGACTTAAAGACGAGAAAAGAAGACGTTGCTCATCGCTTTCGCTTTCCGAATTAGGGTTTCTTAATTTCTTTAACATCTAATAAATTCGTACTAATTCACAATTCGATCCCTTTCTTTATTGTAATTTACTTTACGCCACGCAGTTGAGGCTTTTTTGTAATTTTGGAAACGTTAACGGTCAGAAATAATATTCACATCATACATAACGTTTTTTAAAGTGTTAATTTAATAAATTGCTAAAAATCAGTATTAAAAAATATTAAAGATGGTCTGACATGGTTAGGGTATGCGTCGATAGGATAACCGATCCGTTCATTATTTTTTTGATTCGATTTGATTGATATGGATAAAAAAAATGGCGATTCATATCCGATCCGCAATAGTGGATCAGTTTACGGATCGGTTTGCGGATCGATTTGAGGATATCCAAATATTTTTTTTAAAATTATAAATGATTATAAGAAATTACAATTAATCACAAAAAAGTTACTTAATAAATATAAAAATTATAAAACAACTAAAAAACGCATCTTCAGAATTTTCAAACATTTATAAAGTAAAACTTAAATTCAATACAAGAATTGAATTAAAACAAATGTATGTAAATAATGAATTATTTTTTTTTGCATGAATTTGCAAAAAATAAACATAATTTATTTAGATATTTGTAATCACAACCTATAAAAATAAAATCAATTGTAAAATTAATTTCATTTTAAATGATAATATAAAATATTCTAAAAATTATCTAGCTTACTAGAAATATATGAATTTCAAAAATCAATCTCCAATGTTGATTACTTGTGTTCTTCCATATCGATTATTTTTGAAAAATAAGAATAAAATATAAAAATATTAATATTAATATTAACGAAAAAAACAAATATTATAACAATTTATAATAAAGAAAAATATATTACCATGTATAAGGTTTAAACTTTACAAAATTACAAAAATATAATATAATATATATAGTAAAAAAATCGGATCGGATATTAATTTTGAAAAACTGTATCCGATCCGAAATCGTGTCCGATCAGATCAGATTAAGTATTTGCAGTTCGGATAACCGAAATATCGGTTCGATTACGGTTCGGTTACCTCGATTTTTCAGATCATCGAATTTTCATGCATGCCCCTAGACACGGCTATAGAAAATTTTTACCCACGTTTTTTGTTTAGTTTCACTTTAAATAAACTTTATTGTATGAAATTATTTTTCCTTTATTTTTATTTTTCGTATAAATTGATTTGACTGGCCTTTCAATAAAATTAATTCTGAATGTCATAAGTTGATTTGACCTCAAAAAATAATTTATTCATTATTTTAAATATATTTTCATTAGAAAACCCAACTTGTTTTATCATGAATAAATAGTGTATGGCACGTGTATTAATTTAATTTGGGAATGAAAATATAAAATAAAATATTGAAATCAAATTAGACACTAGGATGNATTGTGAAGAAGAAGGGATGGGTCGAAAATATTCGCCTACGCGAGGAAATCATTGGAGTTGTTGCAGGACTTAAAGACGAGAAAAGAAGACGTTGCTCATCGCTTTCGCTTTCCGAATTAGGGTTTCTTAATTTCTTTAACATCTAATAAATTCGTACTAATTCACAATTCGATCCCTTTCTTTATTGTAATTTACTTTACGCCACGCAGTTGAGGCTTTTTTGTAATTTTGGAAACGTTAACGGTCAGAAATAATATTCACATCATACATAACGTTTTTAAAAGTGTTATTTTAATAAATTACTAAAAATCAGTGTTAAAAAATATTAAAGATGGTCTGTGACACCGTTAGGGGTGTGCGTGGATCGGATAACCGATCCGTTCATCATTTTTTTTATTCGATTCGATGGATATGAATCAAAAAAATGGCGATCCATATCCGATCTGCAATAGTGGATCGGTTTACGGATCGATTTACAGACCGATTTGAGGATATCCAAATATTTATTTTTAAATTATAAATGATTATAAGAAATTACAATTAATCACAAAAAAGTTACTTATTTGATAAATATAAAAATTATAAAACAACTAAAAAACACATCTTCGGAATTTTCAAATATCTATAAAGTAAAACTTGAATTCAATATAAGAATTGAATTAAAACAAATGCATATAAATAATTAATTATTTTTTTGCATGAATTTACAAAAAATAAATATAATTTATTTAGATATTTGTAATAGCAGCATATAAAAATAAAATTAATTGTAAAATTAATTTCATTTTAAATGATAATATAAAATATTCTAAAAATTATCAAACTTACTAGAAATATATGAATTTCAAAAATCAATCTCCAATGTTAATTACTTGTGTTCTTCCGTATCAATTATTTTTGAAAAATAAGAATAAAATATAAAAATATTAATATTAACGAAAAAAACAAATATTATAACAATTTATAATAAAGAAAAATATATTACCATGTATAAGGTTTAAACTTTACAAAATTACAAAAATATAATATAATATATATAGTAAAAAAATCGGATCGGATATTAATTTTTAAAAACTGTATCCGATCCGAAACCGCATCCGATCCGATCAGATTAAATATTTGCAGTTCGGATAACCGAAATATCGGTTCGGTTACGGTTCGGTTACCTCGATTTTTCGGATCACCGGATTTTCATTCACACCCCTATACACCGCTATAGAAAATTTTTACCCACATTTTATGTTTAGTTTCACTTTAAATAAACTTTATTGTATGAAATTATTTTTCCTTTATTTTTTATTTTTCGTATAAATTGATTTGACTGGCCTTTCAATAAAATTAATTCTGAATGTCATAAGTTGATTTGACCTCAAAAAATAATTTATCTATTATTTTAAATATATTTTCATTAGAAAACCCAACTTGTTTTATCATGAATAAATAGTGTATGGCACGTGTATTAATTTAATTTGGGAATGAAAATATAAAATAAAATATTGAAATCAAATTAGACACTAGGATGGCGAATACTCAGGCTGGCTGGTATGGGATTTTCAGTTATACTCATACTCAAACTCATATGTATTATTGTTACCTAGATGCATCCCATACTCACATGCTAATCATCTCTATTTAGCTAGTGGTATATCAATTCCCGTTCATAGAGAGACAATGTTAATAGAATTTTGGGTCAAAGTTTCATCTTACTTGCAATCAACCAGTATAATATCGCGTTTGAATTATTCTAACCTAGACCCGAACGAGACCCATAAAATTATACTCATATCCACATAATCGAGTTTGATTAATCATGTCCGGGTATGGTTTTTTGGACATCTCTATTTGAGACACTAATATCATATCAATTATAAAAATACATATTTTTGGTGAAAAGTCCACTCTGATTATTTAAAGAATTAATAAAAAAATATTTTTTAAAATTATATATTATAATTTACTTTATATCGTTCATATACCAATAGTTTGTCTATCAAATCTATAAAATGGTCAATACCAATGCTTTATTTAATAATAATAATAACATTTTAAAATTATATTTATTTAAAATCATTGTTAAAAAAACTAGATTATATGATTCGCTCGTATTCGTGCAACGTAACGCAAACGGATGCGGGTGTGCATGGTGTGTACCGGGTGCGTAAATATTTTAAAAATAATTATTTTTTAAAAAAATTAACAAAAAAATATATTTTATTCAATTTACATAAATTTATACAATACATCGTATTAATAATCAAAATGATTTGAAATATTATTGAATTATTAAATAAATTGTAAAATATAATATATTTAAATTATTTTAATCAACGAATACTTAACACACTCTAATCGGAATAGTTAAAAATTAATAAATCTCGCATTATCGCACCCGAATCTCGCATTACGCACCCTTGTCGGTGCAACATAGAAATATAATTAATAACAATTTGACGTAAATTCAACAACACTTCGATAATTCGGTAAAAATTATGCTTTAACGGACAAATGATTATAGCTGAAACCAAAATAGAGTAACTCCAACAAAGAAGCTAATATATTCCAAAATGAAACTTCAAGCTAAATTCTAAGCAATGTACATCCAAGAACAGTTCCTCTACATCTCGTCATCGGAGCAACTTGACGCCAAATCAATCTCTCGTTCCCGAGCATAAGAACATCGATATCAGAAGTACTCTCGATATCCCAGTTCAACCGGTCCGGGCCAATCACACCTCCGATCACATAAATCTCATCTCCCGAACCTATCATTCCAAACCCAATCTTCCTTCGGAACTCCGAAGCTGAAACGACTGTCTTAAACGAATCCTTTTCCTGCTTGTAAATTTGGCAATGGCTCATAACATATAGTTTATCCTTAACAACAGCCATTGGACCTTGAAGCCAACTACAATCACGAACAATCCATCCTTTCTTCGGGTTTTCAAGAACTTGAACTGTCGATAATCCCTTATGCAAAATATGAACTTTGTTCTCGATTACGAGTCCGGTACAAGCTGAGTTGTGTGTGTGATGAAGATTAGGTATCGGGATCCATATATTCGTTCCGGGATCATATATTTCAGCATTCGAAATCGATTTTCTCGAGTTCGTAAAGCCACCAGCTACGATTATCTTCTCATTCAATACACAACAAGCAAACATTGCTCGAGGAACGATCATAGAAGCACAAGGAGACCATTTACGAGAAACCGGATCGTAAGACCAAACTTCATCGGTTGCGAAACAACCATCTTGGTCACCTGTTAATGGATCTACAGCATCACTACCTCCACCGAGTACATAAAGCTTCCCGGAAGCCGAAACAGTGCCGAAATGAGCAAGGTGCTTAATGTTTGAAGGAAGAATCGGAAGAGTGATACAAAGATCGTGATTTGGATCGTATAGTTGCCAAAGATTGTCGGGATCATAAGCACAAACGCATATGAATTCTTCGATGGATTTAACTTCTTTACGAGCCCGGAAGAGTTCCGAACTATGAATCGCTTTTTTCCAAGAACGAGAAACTAATTCTAAAGCCGGATAGAAATGGAACGGTACTCGGGCAATGCATCTTAATACTAGTTCATCAGGTAGCCCTTCAATAAGTCTAGACATTATTGTTCCACTCTCTTCAATATCTAAAATTCAATACAAGAAAGCATAAAATTCATCTTAGCACAATAGATCAAAACACTGAATCTCTCAAACGCATAATTCATACCCTTATCAAGAGATTAAACAGTCATATTAGCTAAGATTTACCCTATTATTCAACAAAGCATTACGCTAGACGATGCCCATTTTCAACGCATCAACAATCCACGAGAAATGAAAGAATTAAATTAATCACTGAAACCGAGCACTTAATCGATTCGCGAATCATCAAAATGAAAGAAATAGGCAGAATTGAATCAAATAAAACAAACTCACAAAAGGACCAACCTGGATGGCGAATCATACAGAAGAAATCCAGTATCCCAGCTCTAATTTCAAGCCTAGGTCAAGAACGACGAAATTACAATAAATTTTGCCCTGTTACGTTCAAGTAACGCCAGTTGTGGAAGGTACAATGCAGATCAAAGAGCCTAGAAGATAGCGAGAAGACCTAATTCCTCAAAACGCATCAAATTTCAAAGAGAACAAACTCGCTTATCCCGAATTGGGGAAAGTAACAGTTAACCCTGTGAACAAAAATTGGGTATTTGGATATTCCATCTTCTTCTCTAGGGTGCCTTCCGCTTCGGCGTTTCCAATTCCCACTTGCGTTTCACGTGTTCAAAATCTACACTTTTCGTTTACCCTTCTTCATTTTTTAGTTGTCTCATAATTTTTATTCGTAAAGTTTTATAATTGTTATATTCAAATTATTAATACCGTAAAGTTAGTTCTTAAATTTTGAAAAAAAACAGTCGATGATATAATTTATTCCCAAAAATCAAATATTGAGGATCCATTGCCATTTTATCGGTCTATTTTGTTAAATATTATAAACTTTGATAATTAAATTTTACAAAATATAGAACTAAATATATAATTACTAATCATGAGAATAAAATTTTCCAAAACTAAAAAATATTGGGGATCAAATATTTTCTCATTTTTTATTAATACACTATTCTTTTTAATTACAAAAATGTCTCCCCAATTTATTTTAAATCAATTTTATTTATTTCATTTAAATAAAATCAAATTACATTTTTTAAATTATAAATTTTAATTAAAATTATTAAAAAATCTTTAATTTCAAATAATTATAATAAATTTGGTTAAATTAATTTTATTTTTTAACCAAATTAAATATAAGAGTTTAAAATCAAAATTTAAAAATCGACAAGATACCTTTAATATATCCACTTATATTATAATGTATATATTTTGAATATATTCTTAAATTTGTACAATAAAGTGATTTATGATATAAAATTTTAAAAGCGGAAAATTGATATGATTATGATAAATTAAATGTATGTAATTAAGTAATATAGATATTATAAAAAAATTGATATTATTTGAATAAAAATAATATTATAACAATAACAATATGAAATTGCTGTGATATTGGTGATGTTAGTGATTTCTCAGAATCCCATTCCTCGAGAACTCATTAAAACTGCGGTGACCAGAAGGCCGCCGGCAATTCCAAACGCTTCTCCGGCGACTCTTTCTCCGGCTGACGCAACATTTGTGCCTGGGGTTGTCTTGGAACCTGACCAGAAATTCAGTTTATTGCAAAACTATTGTCCTGAAATAGTACAGAAAAGTTTACCTACTGTACCTGATTGAGCAATGGGTTCCGGTGACGGAGATATATAAGCGGAGGAAGGAGGATAAGCCGGGGAAAGTGTAGGAGGCGCCGGTCCACCGGAAACTGAACATTTTAAGAAGTTTCAGTAGAAGAATTATGAAAACTTCACAGTTCGTAAATGATTCTTTACCGTTGCACCGGCTAACCGGCGGTGTNGGTGTATTTGGAAGATCATGAACACAAATGTTTTCTCTAGATTTGGGGTTAATTTGATTTAAATGAAAATCAAGACCCAATCTACACAATAATTAGTTATTATATATATACTATAAATAATGAGTTTGTTCTAACTTATCATAATTAGTTATGTATCAATTATCATAATTTGCAAATTATGATATGTATGTAATGAATGAATTTCGATTGACTAGAGAAAATTTATTTATTTTTTCATTTATAGTACAAGTGTTTTCATTATGTTTTCGCCAGTTTTTTAATCTCGGATGAAATTTCGTTCGAAATGACTGAAATTTCGTTTCTACCGGTGTTCACCGAGATAATTGAAATTTTGACATATTGCCGGTATATCGACGGTATACCGGTGTACCGACCAAAATCGGTACAAGACCGGTAAACCGGTATTCAAACATTGGTTTTCGCATTCGAATAAACTGCATTTTAATGGAATATCAACAAAATATTTATCGCTTAATCATAAGCTAAAGTAGAATAATACATGGCAAGAGCAGCAACACAAACTATGTTACAAATCGTCAACTAATCGACTATATGCATTGCAATAAAAACATTATAATTTGTAAGGTATCAAAATCAAATGCTATATACTCCACAATTATGTATATGATGAGTTCGTCAAATTAGTGATATCCTTACGAAATTATTCTACCATATGTTAGATAATATTTATATTATCTATATATATTTAAAAGTTTTATGATTTTATTATTATATTAATTATATAATAAAAAGTTAGAATATTTTTTTTCTTCCAATAACACTACTTTTTCTAATTAGTTGGGATGAAGGTACAGTTTTCAACCTTACTGTGTCTTTTTCATTTTATAAATAAAGATATCAATGTTAGAAGAAGATATGAGATACAATAATACTTTGACTTCTTGTTTTGAGATTATTCTCTGTGTTGATTCTGAGTTCATCGACAACGACCATCGTTCATGAGTAAGGGAGCTTGTTGCTTGTGTAACTTGAAGAACACCGGTTTTGCTGGAATTGTTCTTAAGTTCAGCGTCATTACGACGTACCACTAACGATACTCAACCAAATTTGATATTCAAGATCAAATCAATTTCTAGTATTGTTTTATATTTAATTATTTAATACTAATATTATTTCTTTCTTTGAAGGTTTGATCCAGATTTCCAACACCCTAAATAGTCATGTTATCTTCGGGGTAAATTGAGAATTAATGAAGATCGCTCGATGTAAGATACAAAGGAAACTCGAATTTTTCTCATCAAGAAGGAGTGATGTTTTTTAATGAGGTAATCCAACCAAATTTAGCAAAGCATGCGGTGGAAGAACTTTATGTACAAGCTATAAGCTTAGGATAGAGTTGTTAATTGACTCGAACGAGTTGAATTTGACTTGTTCGTATTGGTTCATATTATAATTTAGGGTTTGAACATTACTCGTATTTCTAAATTTTTGTTTGAATTATTTGTTTTGTATCCGTTTTATTATATTCGAGATTTTGTTTCGATCTATTCGTTTGTATTCATGCAAAAATAATATAAAAACTACTCAAATTTGGATTACCATACATCTTTGTATTCTTTCAAATTCGTATTCGAGCTATTTTTTTGTTGAACATATTTAATTTTGAGCGAACAAATATGAATACGATCTAAGTGATATGTTCATGCACTAAAGGAAAAAACAAGGAGTGAATTGAGCATGAAGTGAAGGATGAACATGGGCCAAAGAGAATAATAACTACTAATAGTCAATGTTTTAAATACCGATATCTTCCGAGCGAGCTAAGTGCATCGATATATTGAATTTGTACATGAATAATAAAATAAAATAAAATAAATTATTAACATATAAAAAATACCAATTTTTTAACTAAATCTCAATTTATATTGTTTTGTTTCGAAAAAATAAAAATAAAATTTACAAACTTCATTTTTTCTAAAATAAAACAAGTTATATATGTTAATACGCTAAAATCAGGCCATTATTTTGTTTAAATATCGACAAAAAATGATATTTCTTCTTTGTAATTGTGAAGAAGAAACTTCTAGTCCATAGAATGTTGGTTACGGTAGTTGAACTCCTAAAATTCTATTTGGAAATAGTCTTTACATTTTCAATACTTTACATCTAAAATTCATGGGGCGACGCGCAAATTTGGTCCTCGTAGTTTTCGATTTTAGTAATTTTGGTCCTCCTACTTTGACAATTATAGCAGATTAAGTCTCTTAACTTTATGTGTGGCAAAATTAGATCTCCCACTTTACCACATTTGGCAAATTAGGTCATTCAAGTTTTATATATATGACAAATATGGTCCCCGAAGTTTGTAATTTGTAATTTTCATTTTTATATAATACGGAGACTAATTTTGCCACTACGATCAAACTACGGGGACCGGTTTTCTTCGATTTCATTTGGAGGACTAAATATGAAATTTGATGACCGATTTTGCCAAATGTTACAAAATAGGAGGACCGATTTTGTCAAATGTCCAAAATTCGAGGACTGAAAATGCCAAAATAAATTTGGAGGACCAAATTTGCCAAAATTATCAAACTATGAGGACCAAAGACGTCATTTTCTCAAAATTCATGCTGTTATTGTGAAGAAGAAATTTCTCGTCAGTTGAATGTTAGTTAAAGTAGTTGAACTCCAAAAACCGAAATAGCGTTTACATTTTTAATATTATTTATATTCAGAACAGAAAATCAATTTAATAGAATCTTGGGTTCATTCCGTAAATATGGAATATGATTTAAAAATCAAATACCAAACAAATAACAAATTTTACTATTGAATTTTTTCGGTTCAACCCGGTGGATGTTTTCCGTTCGGTTAAAGTATATATAGAAATAAAAAAATTTTCAAAATTAAATTAAATATAAAAAGAGAAAATTACAAAGTATAAATGTGATGCCTCAAAGTTTTAAAATTGTGTACAAAACACTCGAACTTTGGATATCATTTGCCGATAACCTTTGTACTCATTAAATGATATTCTTGTAAAGTTGACTTTAAACCTACGTTAGAGTTATATATAAATATTTTTAAAACTTCGAGATTAACTACACAATTATTAAACTTATAGATAATTTTAAAACTTTGAGGCTCAGTAACGTGCATTATATCAACTTCAAGTGGTTATAATGCAATTTACAAAATTTAATGGCGTATCATTTACACCATTCTAAAATAAATAAAACATAATATTATATTTAATATATAACTAAATAAAAAGTATTATTTTTATCAATAAAATATTAGTTGTTATTTCCTAAATTACATATAGGGGTGGGTATGGGTCCGGCCCAACGGATCACGGGTCGAACCCGTCAACCCGTACGAGTTGAGAATTTTTCTTGATCTGACGGGTTGAAAGTACGGCTCAACCCGTCAACGGGTTGAAAAACCTAAACCCTAAAATTTAAAAACATTTAATTTTAATTTAAAAATTTAAAAAAAAATTCAAAATTAAAACATTCAACCCGTACGGATTGACGGGTTGAAAATCGCGGTCCAATCCGTACAATGATATTTAGCAGGCTAACCCACGGATTGACTTGTTTGTACGGATTGGACGACCAAGTTGGGCCCATACCGACCCCTAATTACAGAAACAAAATTATTTTATCCAAGTTAACAAAATATAAAAATCAAATCCGTTAAAAAATAAGTAAATAATCCATGAATAAAACAATTAAATTACCGTAAATTAATAAACGGTTAGTACTTTTAAAAGGATTATAGCCATTAAAAACTGGAATGACGTGTCATTATCGAGTGGTTAATAATAGTCGTAACCACGGATAATCGGACGGCCACAAGATCCCCATCTTCTCCATCTATAAGACCAAATGGAGTTTCTAAAACAAAAACAGAGTGATTAAAATGGAAGGCAAAACAAGAGTCATTTTATTTTTGTTGTGTGCGGTGGCGATCGTGGCGGCAGCGAATGCCGAGGACTTGCAGCCCTTCAAATTCGATGAATGCGTCGACGAGTGCAAACATAATTGTAGAGGTGAAGGTAGCAGTGACTTCGTGTGCACATTCAAATGCCAGTCTCAATGTGCATCTAAAGGTATATATAATATGGTTCCCAAAGTTTTATTATTGTAGCAATTGTGATTCTCAATGTATCAATATGATAAAATTGATTCTATATTTTGTAAGTTTTGGTAAAATCAGTCATCAAAATTTAGTAAATATGACATAATTGTTCTTAAGTTTTCAATTTTGATAATTATGATTCTTAATCAAAATCAAATTTGGGAGAACGATTTTGTCACTTTCAGGATCTGATTTTTCAAATATTACAAACTTTGTCAAAAACTTAAAATATGGTGACTAAATATATAATTAAAAATTATTAGGATCAAATTTATCAAAACTATACAAATTTGTAGACTGAATATGTCATTTTTTTGTCCGTTCAATTTTAAATAGTCTATTTGACAAAAGTGAGTCGCTATTAACAAACGTAAATCGCGTTAGCCAAATGTGATTGGTCAAATTTAATATTTTTTAAATTTTTTTTATTCATTTTTAATTTATATCATATTTTCATCTTCAACTCATTATTTATCGTATTCTATACTAATGTAAATAATGTAGATGTATATAATTTCACAATAAACATATTCATATTATATAACATATTATTGTTTCATACCAAAACCAACCCGTTTTTCCCAAACTTGATTGGTCAAATTTTCGATTTTTTTTTTCACTCGTGTTTGAGTCAAAACAATATTTAACGCTCGCGTTTCTCAAACTCGAATGACCACAAAAAACACAATTGGGGTCAAATTCATCATATTTTACACAATATCCCCCATATATCTTTAGGTTTCAATAATGTTTAAGAATAAATCTAAAATGATTAGTGGTACTATTATGTCTATTTTTTGATGAACGGTTTGACAACTTATATGTTATTTTTGCAACACGTGATAATTGCATTTTTATAAGATTAAAAAATTAAATACAAATTTGTTATATGTTTAAAATATTAAAAGTTGTTAGGGTCAAACAATGATTTTGAATATTTATAGGTCAAATATGCAATTATAAAACTTAAAACATTGTATTTACAATTTTTGAAGTTTAGATGTATATATGAGCGACTTTTGATACTATTTTTACAATTTTTAAAGATAAATGCATTACATTTACACTAGTTTAAAGTTTAAGTTTATTCTATACTATTTTAAATTCAAATGAAATTTAAATTTTGTAATTAATTAACTTATTAATTTTTTATTTGCAGGTGTATTTGGATGAGCACAAATGTGTTCTCTAGATTTGGAGTTAATTTGATTTAAATGAAAATCAAGGCCCAATAATCATTATACACAATAATTAGTTATTATATATATACTAGAAATAATGAATTAATAAAATAACTCTTATTTTGGATACTAGTATAAATTCTTCAAACATATCTGACACTCATACTTTAATTTGATCGAGTCGACTCTGCGATTCGATCTGACGCTTAACACCTAACAGAAAACGACATCGTTTCGAATTATCATTTATATGATTTGTTATTCGTATGTATTTTTGTATTATTAACGTAAACGATGTTAGATTGAAATGTGCATGTTTTTGGGGAGGTATTGGAATCAATCAAAGATTGTCAAAAGCTCAACAATATTTAACATTTATTTATTTATCTAAAACTTTTATTTTATTTAAAAATATAGATTTGAGTCAATGATGTATAGTTTCAAACAAAAGCAACTCTATAAATATTTATGCAATTTTATTATAATAAATTAATACTTTCGTAAATTAATAAACAATTAGTATTTAAAAATGATTATAGCGGTGAGTTATTGGGCACGTTTGGAATATCGTTTGATAAATAGCGGTGATGTGAGATAATTGTACCGTGCTGTGAGATGAACTGATCGTGATGTTATAAAATGATGTTTTTGTCCTTATTTTTAAATAATTGTTTATAACTTAAAAATTATATTTCGTATAATTTTATGATAAATTCGTTATGTCAAAACTATATTTTTAAATTATTATATATATTTTTATAGTTTGAATATATAATTGATAAAATATAAGAAGTTATTGATTAAAAAAATTTTTTTTAAAAAATAAATTATAATTACCAATGGTAAAATTAACATTTGGCAAGTGCATTATGGTGTCAGTTGGGTTAAATCAGTTGTGAACTCAATGTTGTTTTCTGCGGTTGCACGAACGCAGTTATTAATGATGTTTGGTTAAAATAGAATACAACTGCGGTACGTTCACCGCACCGTCCGATAGACTGAGTTTCCAAACAACACCATTATCTTTGCAATTTTCAATATTTTTAATATGACATTTACATAATTTAAAATTCAGTCGTGTTCTACAAACATCATTTAAATTTGAAATTAATTATTTTTTTCTGATTTGCAGGTGTATTTGGAAAATGATTAACAGAATATTTTATTTTTAAAATAAATAATTAATATTGCGTGAAAATACAAAATACTAAATTGAGTTAATAAACTGATTATGAATTATAATAAAAAATAGAAAAATAACCAGCGAAATAATTGTTTAGGAATATATATATATATACTTTATTACAAAAAATTATAATTTCAAGACTCAAATTTTTAAATTGTATTGTTTTTCTATTTAAACTAAACCCTTAAATTTCAAAACTGTTCAAAAATATCACTCGAATGAATAATAGTGTTTTTCATATTTTTTTGTTTGAATATATTTAATAATTTATCTGTTATTTTAAATTTTCAAAATATAGTTATTATATATTTTTATGACTAATGTGTCAAATATATGTTATTTATGTATTTAAAATATTAACGATTGTTTAAATGCAATATAAATGATTTTATCACTTTATTTGGATAACATCATTTGGATAACATCAGGTGGATTTTGTATTCAATTTACAAAATTTGGAGTCACAATCTTTATAATATTTAAATTTCAGGAGTTAGTGAGTCAATAAATAATATGAAAATAATTATATAATAATATTTTTGTAACAGTAAAATGTAAAAGTATGTAATAAAAGCGTGTGTTCTGATTACATTATCAGAATGTGTTTTTATTTTTAAAATGTATTTTGGATTCGTTTACAGAACACTCTAACGTTTTTATTTTTATTCTGACATCCATTTTCAAAACACGTTATGAGTTTCATTTTTCAATGCAAAATGACATGAATCCCTCATTTTGAATTCCTAGAATGCATTTTAAAAAATCTTTAACCAAACTAACATTTCTAACTGTATTCCTTATTTCTAGGGGTGTACTATTCGGTAAAAACCGAATATCGAACCGTTTACCGATTTTTTTTACCGAACCGATACTGATTTATAAAATCGGTTCGGTATTCGGTTTTTAAATTTCGACCATTTTGGTATTCGGTTTTGGTTCGGTAAAAAAATTTGTGTTCTGTAATTGACCGAATACTGAATTTAACATTTTTTTTAATTTAAAACTAATATTTTTGTATTTAATTATATATTTAAATATATTATTATGATTAATTTTATGTTTAGTTTGATTAAATTTCGTAAAATTTGGTATTTTTGTAAATACCGAAACCGAACCGAAACAATTTGGTATTTACCAAACCGACAAAATTCAGTAGCTAATTTTTTGAGTTAATCTGTAATTGAAATTCGATTCGGTATTTAGCGAATGAACATCCCTATTTATTTCTAATTAAATAAATCTTGTTTTCTATAATTATAATGGCAAAATAGTACTTTAATATTTAGAATACATTCTCATAACTATATTTTTCAGAACATCATTTTTATTTTATTATTCATTATTTACGATACAAAACTCTTAATAATACAAAACTCATAACCATATTCATTATTCATTATTTACGATACATTCTCTTAATAATACATTCTGACAATCCATTTTGAAAACACATTTACATTCTCATAATATACACAGAACACACTCTGAGCACTCCATTAACACTGAGAAGAATTAGCAGCTCTGGTAGGAGCAAGAGCTTCATAAATTCCTCTAATAGTACAAGGAGTTGTTCTACAGCAACCTCCAACGAGAGACGCACCAACTTCGCACCATTTGTTAACATACGAAACAAAATCTTCGTCCGAAACACCCGTGTTTTGCTGAAAAATGATCGTACGAGAGTGAATATATCGGTTAAAATGAGATGAATGAATTTGATTTTCACTTACCACCCACACCTTTTGATCCGGATCGTAACTCTCACCGCTGTTCGGATAAATAAGTATCGGTTTACTCGTAACCTGATGATGATTCGATCAAATGACCCTCGAATGAGAACGTAAAAGTATGCAAAAAACAAAAGAGTAACGGGATAACTCAGCAATGCTCATAATCAAACCAACCTTCGAACTAGAACGTAAAAAGTATACGAAAAGCAGAAGAATAACGGGATATCTAAGCAATGCTCATAATCAGACGACCCTCGAATGAGAGTGTAAAAGTATGCAAAAAGCATAAGAATAACGGGATACCTCAGCAATGCTCATAATCAAACGAGAACGAAAAGTATGCGAAAAGCATCAGAATAACGGGATACCTAAGCAATGCTCATAATCAAATGATCCGAACATAAAAGTATGCGAAAAGCAGAAGAATAAAGGGATACCTTAGCAATGCTCATAATCAGTTGCTTGATAAACCTTGGTGGAGTGCAATTTATTCCGACTGCAACGATCTTGTTCGATGATTCAGAAATGGAAGCGCAATTGAGCAAAGAATCGCCACTTACTACATTAACTCCATCCTTTGAATTGAAAGAAAGCCATGCCGGGAGGTTGATATTTTCTTCGTCGAGTAGCTGAGCAAACGCCTAATTTAACCGAAGAGCATGACATCGTAAATATTCATGACATATCAAAATGACCCCTTCATGAGAATAACCAAAGAATCTTCATACCTGAGCTTCTAGTTGGTTTGGTACCGTTTCGAAGGCTATAAGATCGGGGCCGGCGCCTGCAAGAACTTGAACTCGTCTCCGGTGAAAGTTTTTGAGGAATTCTAGATCCATAGCATCTCCGTAATCACCACTACAAGTAACAAAGCTAAATGTACTTGTTCGTAAAGTTGAAAGTCATATACCGATTTTGAAACAACGATAGAAAATCATTCTTGATGGGAAAACTTGGTCTCATCCACAAAACAAATAAAATTTAACGTCATATACCGATTTCGAAACAACGAAAAAATATCATTCTCGATGGGAAAACTTGGTCTAATTCACAAAAAAAATAAAGTTGAAAGTCAAATACCGATTTCGAAGCATCGAAATAAAATCATTCTCGATGGGAAAACTTGATCTCATTCACAAAACAAATAAAGTTGAAATTCATATACCGATTTCGAAGCATCGACATAAATCATGTCTCACATTACCTATATTCAGAACCATCAGCAAGGTAAGCTCCATAACTGCCAACAGATGCTGCAACTAATATTGTCCGTTGCTCAAAAATCTTACCATCATTTTTACGATCAATGCCGTTTTCACGACACTTTCCATAGTACAGATTTCGTGCCTCGATAGCAATTTCGACACTTTTTCTTAGCAAATTCTCACTTTCTTCTGTAGAGTATCCTTTGTTCTCAAACCCCTGTATGGTTGCCTATACAAATCGAAGAGAATGCGATTTCAAATCCAATGTTTTATACGGGAAAAAATACGAACAAAGACGAAGAGAATCAAATTACCTGATAAGAGGCTGTTAAGATTATATCAGCACCAGCTTCAAGGTAATCAAGATGTACCTGTTTTTAAATTTTATCCATAGCACAACATTAACTTTAAACCTTAGAGAATTCAAGTTCATGAAACAAAAACAGAAAAAAATATGAGTTTCAAAAAGTACTCCGTACATTATAATGGTTGAAAATCAACATAAAATAGCAAAAAACACAGAAGAAAGTGTAGAGTTTATAACTGAGAAAAAAGGACATACATCACGAATGAGGTGAGGGGAAGTGAGGAGGCATTTTGCGCTCCAAAGAGGGTCATTAAGATCAGCACCGTGACGTTCGAGCTCCGTCGCGAGTCCACCGTCGATAACAGCAACTCCGCCGCGCTGACGGAGGAAGTCTATCATCAACGTCTCTGCAATGGCCGTCGTCATCAATGGCCAAACACTGTCGACAGTCCGAGGATTTGATCGCTGATTCAAGGACACCAGTCGCCAGCCATTTCTTTACTAGGCTTTCAAGAATCAAATATTGCATTTCGGCCCATAAAACTAATGGGTCGGCCAATATAAAACTAATTAACCAATTATATAACTATATATTGGGTTTGTTTGGTACAACGATTAAAACAGCGGTGAGGTGCGGTGAGATGTTGAAATCGTTTTTTTTTAATGCGCACAAAACATAAGGTTAATTGCGATGTGATAATCGATAAAAAATCACGATATCATCACAGCTGTTAAAACCAATTGTGACATCATTTACCCTTACTTCTATTAATTATAATATAATTATATTTATTATTTTATATATATAAAGGTATATTAGTATTTTTACATAAATCACGATCATAATATCGCAATTTTACCAAACATACTTAAAAATTCACGATCATCATATCTCACCACACCTCACCACATCTCACCATACCGCAATTTTAAAAAGCTGAACCAAACAAACTCATTAATTTGAAATAAGACGTTGAATCATATATTATTATTATTTCGAGTAAATTAAAAAATTATATGTTTTATTTTGTTAATAATTGATGTAATAAAATATCTTATCTATTTTTATATAATGTAAATGAATTTGTATGGTTCAAATTTTTAAAATTGAGTTGTGGTAAAATTAAATGAAATTAGTTGAATATAATAATAGTAAATTTTTAAATATATTTAGTAAAAATGTACTATCATCATGATTTATGTACTAATATATCTTATACAAAAAAATCATAAGCATAATAATATTATAATTGAGAAAATTATTAACCACAATCGAGTTATATAAAAGACATGTATTCAATTTACGAAATTACAAGAATAACATTAAAGTTATCATTTTATTATAATTATTAAAAATAAAATTAAATTAGTCATTTTATTAAATCGGGGTGATACCACAAATGATTTTAGTATTATTAGTAAAATTATGATTTTTTAACAATACGTAATATAATTTTATTTTTATTTTATCTGCGTTAAAAAATTACATTTTAATATCGCAATACACCTCATTGCTATTTTAATTAGGAACCAAACAAATCCAATAGTTTGAAATATATCATAAGTAGAAATTGTTTTATATTTTTATTTAAAAATTTTAAATATCTCAAATTTGTATAATTTTTAGGATTTAATTTGGATAATTTGTATCCAAATTATCCAACGGCTCGAATCAATATCCAAGGCAATAATGGATCACCTCGGCCGCGGAGGTTGGGAATTTGTATCAATTTCCGCCTTCCCCGAGGCCGGAACTCTTCTAAAAACGCTCATTCCTTTTGACTACAAGGCTCGCTCTTCTGGATCTGATCATCGGAAGAGGGCGTTGAAGGTTAGAATTAAATCATGTATTTGATTAATTTTGACTGATCGATTTCTTATTTTTATACGCATATTTAATCAAGGATCTTGGATCTACGTATCACGAATTAGGGTTCTGTATGATGAAATTGGGGGTTTTGTTTGCAAGAATCTGTGATAATTCATTGAAACGGAGCTTATTGCAATGTGGCTCGGCTAAGTGCCGTTTGATGCATTACCACTCCATTGTTGATAATGCCGCCATTGAAGAATCTTCAACACAAAAAAACAATTCAGGATCAAAACAAGGAATTTCAGAAGGGAGCGGGTAATCCTGAACCCGATGCTTCTGTGATAATACAGAGACTAAGAAGAACTTGACCCACCTTGCCATTATTGTCAGATATTGTAACCCTTGAGACATTAACATCTCATTCTTACTGAACAGAGAGACATGGGTCCCCGTAGGAAGCCAGACAGATGGAATAAACTCTCTACTGTCCAACAACTATGGTCCCTGGGTTGATTACACTGAAATCCCTTGAATTGAGAAAATGAAATATGAAGAAGCAACGTCACTTTCTTTTAGAGGATGCTGCTGATTCGAATTCCTACAGTTTTTGTCGTTGATTAGCCTCAGCCTGAGACTGAGCCTGATCCCCACTGTCTTTGCCTCCTCTTCCTTGTCTTGTTCTTGAGCGTGCTGTGTGAATAGTATATAACTTTAGGATTCAATTGGCCATAAAAGTGTTCGTGAGTGTAGCACAATTTATAAGAGAAGTAAATCATATTGAAATGGTAAAGTAAATCATATTGAAAAGGTTTGATAAACCAATTATTTGTGATATTACTCCCCTACACACTATATTTGTCAGATTTTTTGTATTTTCACAACCAATGTGGGATATATTTCAACACTCTCTTATGATATTACTCTCCTTATAAACTAGATTTGTTAGATTTTTTGTATTTCCACAACTAGCATTCCCTCACGCTTGGCGCCAACGAAGTTTTTTGATATATTTCAATATTTTCCTCAAGTCGAACTGACCTTGATCCAGTCATATTTGCTTCAATATACTCGGTCGTACTCGAATCATAGATCGATCTATTTTTGTCGTCTAAGTCTGATGCGCTTTTCAATTAGAGTTTTTTTTAAACCGGTATGGACCAATCCGAAACTCACTCTTCGATACCATATAGAACTTCAGGATTCAATGATCGGAAGAGTGTCGATGTAGTCCAGTCTATAAGAGAAGTGAATCATATTGAAAAGGTTTGGCAAACCAATTACTTGTGATATCACTCTCTTTGTAAACTAGATGTATTTTCACAACGGATGTATGATATATTTCAACAAATAGCAGAATAGCTCAGGCAATTGGATATTTTGCCATGAAATGAGTTTTTTATATTTGTTTCATGTTTATGATTAGAATATTTTGGACCGTTGATGTTTGACTTTATGTTTTAGGTTTAATGGTGACAAAATTATGGAGATGAAGAAGGGATTTAGAGAATGATTGCTGGGATCCCGATGTGGGTGAAAGTGGGAAGAAAAGATAAAGCAAAAAGCGTTGTTATCTGAAAAGGAAAAGCGTTCTTTTCTTTCTTTCACTACCACTAAAACCAACATTTTCATTGACTGCAATATNATTTTGCGCTCCAAAGAGGGTCATTAAGATCAGCACCGTGACGTTCGAGCTCCGTCGCGAGTCCACCGTCGATAACAGCAACTCCGCCGCGCTGACGGAGGAAGTCTATCATCAACGTCTCTGCAATGGCCGTCGTCATCAATGGCCAAACACTGTCGACAGTCCGAGGATTTGATCGCTGATTTAAGGACACCAGTCGCCAGCCATTTCTTTACTAGGCTTTCAAGAATCAAATATTGCATTTCGGCCCATAAAACTAATGGGTCGGCCAATATAAAACTAATTAACCAATTATATAACTATATATTAATTTGAAATAAGACGTTGAATCATATATTATTATTATTTCGAGTAAATTAAAAAATTATATGTTTTATTTTGTTAATAATTGATGTAATAAAATATATTATCTATTTTTATATGATGTAAATGAATTTGTTTGATTCAAATTTTTAAAATTAAGTTGTGGTAAAATTTAATGAGATTAATTGAATATAATAATAATAAATTTTTAAATATATTTGGTAAAAATATATTATCATTCATGATTTATGTATAATTACTAATATATCTTATACAACAAAAATCATAAGTATAATAATATTATAATTGAGAAAACTACATAATTAACCCCAATTAAGCTATATAAAAGGTATGTCCCAAATTTACGAAATTACAATAATAACAGTAAAATTATCATTTTATTATAATTATTAAAAATAAAATTAAATTAATCATTTTATTAAATCTAGGTGATACCACAAATGATTTTAGTATAAAAAATTATGATTTTTTAATGATACACACTATAATTTTGTTTTTATTTTGTGTGCATTAAAAAATTACATTTTAATATCGCAGTACACCTCATCGTTATTTTAATTAGGAACCAAACAAATCCAATAGTTTAAAATATGCCATAAGTAGAAATTGTTTTATATTTTTATTTAAAAATTTTAAATGTCTCAAATTTGTATAATTTTTAGGATTTAATTTGGATAATTTGTATCCAAATTATCCAACGGCTTGAATCAATATCCAAGGCAATAATGGATCACCTCGGCCGCGGAGGTTGGGAATTTGTATCAATTTCCGCCGTCCCCGAGGCCGGAACTCTTCTAAAAACGCTCATTCCTTTTGACTACAAGGCTCGCTCTTCTGGATCTGATCATCGGAAGATGGCGCTGAAGGTTAGAATTGAATCATGTAGTTGAATCATGTAGGATCTTGGATCTACGTATCACGAATTAGGGTTCTGTATGATGAAATTGGGGGTTTTGTTTGCAAGAATCTGTGATAATTCATTGAAACGGAGCTTATTGCAATGTGGCTCGGCTAAGGGCCGTTTGATGCATTACCACTCCATTGTTGATAATGCCGCCATTGAAGAATCTTCAAAACAAAAAAACAATTCAGGATCAAAACAAGGAATTTCAGAAGGGAGTGGGTAATCCTGAACCCGATGCTTCTGTGATAATACAGAGACTAAGAAGAACTTGACCCACCTTGCCATTATTGTCAGATATTGTAACCCTTCAGACATTAACATCTCATTCTTACTGAACAGAGAGCCATGGGTCCCCGTAGGAAGCCAGACAGATGGAATAAACTCTCTACTGTCCAACAACTATGGTCCCTGGGTTGATTACACTGAAATCCCTTGAATTGAGAAAATGAAATATGAAGAAGCAACGTCACTTTCTTTTAGAGGATGCTGCTGATTCGAATTCCTACAGTTTTTGTCGTTGATTAGCCTCAGCCTGAGACTGTGCCCGATCCCCACTGTCTTTGCCTCCTCTTCCTTGTCTTGTTCTTGAGCGTGCTGTGTGAATAGTATATAACTTTAGGATTCAATTGGCCAAGTGTAAGTCAGTTTGCACAATTCATAAGAGAAATAAATCATATTGAAATGATAAAGGGAATCATATTGAAAAGGTTTGGCAAACCAATTATTTGTGATATTACTCCCCTTATACACTAGATTTGTCAGATTTTTTGTATTTTCACAACCAATGTGGAATATATTTCAATACTCCCTTGTGATATTACTCTCCTTATAAACTAGATTTGTTAGATTTTTTGTATTTCCACAACTAGCATTCCCTCATGCTTGGCGCCAATGAGGGTTTTTGATATATTTCAACAATTTCCTCAAGTCGAACGGATCTTGGTTCAGTTCATACTTGTTTCAATGTACTCTATAGTACTTGAATTATAGGTCGATCTGTTTATCGCTTAAGTTTGATGCGCTTTTCGATCAGAGTTTTTTTTAAACCGGTATGGACCAATCCGAAACTCACTCTCCGATACCATATAGAACTTCAGGATTCAATGATCGGAAGAGTGTCCGTGTAGTTCAATCCATAAGAGAAGTGAATTACATTGAAAATGTTTGGCAAACCAATTAATTGTGATATTTTGACATGAAATGAATTTTTTATATTTGTTTAATGTTTATGATTAGAATATTTTGGACCGTTGATGTTTGACTTTATGTTTTAGGTTTAATGGTGACAAAATTATGGAGATGAAGAAGGGATTTAGAGAATGATTGCTGGGATCCCGATGTGGGTGAAAGTGGGAAGAAAAGATAAAGCAAAAAGCGTTGTTATCTGAAAAGGAAAAGCGTTCTTTTCTTTCTTTCACTACCACTAAAACCAACATTTTCATTGACTGCAATATCTTTTGACCGCTTGTTTGGTTTCTTCTCTCAGCAGATTAAACTTGAAGCTCAATTATAGGCGATCTCTCTTCCTTGGGAGATACATGTTATGTGTTATTTTTAGATATAGTGTTGGAATTACGATGGGAGACCATGAACCAACGGAGATTAAGGGGAGGAATCCACACATTTGAAAGACTTGAAGAAGTCGTTATGTGATGGAATTTCCATCCTTATAAACCTAATCAATTCCAATTCTTTTAGAAGTATGTAACAAATTCAATACTTCCCCTCAAGTCTAACAATAAAGTTTCGACTTGAAATGAACCGAACAAGTTCCGATACAATATTGAAACTATAGAGTCTGGTCGAAATAATGATCGGGAAACGTGAACGAACGGGATTAAGGGAAAGAATCCGCACATTTAAAAGATTTGATCAAGCATTTATGTCATGGAATTTATACTCTTATAAACCTAATCAATCTTACTTTTTTTAGAAATGTGGGACAAATTCAACATATATTATTTGATATGTGAGCGTACATGTAAGTATTTGATTATATTTTTTGTTATTATCCATGATCTAATTTGATGATCAATATTATTATATACACTATAATTATTTAATATTATAAAATGGATGTCAATTTTTTGATAAGTGTATTTGCAATTAATCCAATTTCATTTATAAATATGGGTGTGGTTTGATTAAGAAGAAATTCAACTTCCTATCTCACCATTTTCTTATGATCAGGTTCAAACTCATTATAGGGGTGTTCTTTAGATTATTCATTATGGTTATAAATTCAGGTACCTTATACTATTTTTGATAAATAATTTCTGCTTTCAGTATAAAGTCATTTACTAGGCACGTTTGGAACATCGTTTGATAAATAGCGGTGAGGTGAGATAATTGTACTGTGTTGTGAGGTGAACTGATCGTGATTTAAAAAAATTGTTTTTGAAACAGCAGTGCAGTGATCGTGATGTCATAAAATGATTTTTTTGCCATTATTTTCAAATAATTGTTTACAACTTAAAAATTATATTTCGTATAATTTTATGATAAATTCGTTATGTCAAAACTATATTTTTAAATTATTATATATATTTTTATAGTTTGAACATCTAATTTATAAAATATAAGACGTCATTAATTAAAATTATTTTTTAAAAAAATAAATTATAATTATCAATGATAAAATTGACATTTGGCAGGTGCGTTCCGGTGGCAGTTGGGTTAAACCAGTTATGAACTCACCGTTATTTTATGCGGTCGCACAAACGCAATTATTAATGATGTTTGGTTAAAATAGAATACAATTGCGGTACGCTCACCACACCGTTCAGTAGGCTGAATATCCAAATAACACCATTGTGTCTCTCTTACCGTGTTACCCCACCGTAAAATAAATGCAGTTAAGTGATTCTATAAAACCCCAAGGCTCTTACATATATTCTTATTCACATTTTTTTCAGAGCTTTTAGATGACATCAATGGACAAGAAAAGAAGCACTAAAATGGGAATACTCTGGTTGGAGAAAGGAGATTCAGGCGAGCCCCAGCTCCCGGAAAGTCCAAGAGGGCCGATGGAATTTCTCTCAAGGTCATGGAGCGCCTCCGCGCTTCAACTTTTCAAAGCTCTGGCTCACCAAAATCAAAGCCCACCATTAAATCTTTTCAAATCTTGTGCTGTTGAGAGTGAAGAAGAGCCTGCTAGACTTTCTAGAAACACGTTCTCGTTCGCTTCTTCTGCAACTTCTCAGCTCATACTCGAACGAATCATGTCACTATCTGTAAGCTCCTCAGCTCCTTCTTCTCCTCTAATGGCTTTATTTCCATTTAGTGCTGTGAATTTATGTTGTGATAAAATGATGCAGGAGATTTCTCCGTTAACTTCAGGGAGACTTTCGCATAGCAGTGGAACTCTGAATGGTTGTCTCAACGAAGAAACTGAGAGTTCTCCGATTTCACCATACGAAGAATATGAAGACGTTATTAAGGTATGTTTTTTAGTCATTCTTGTTTAGTTCCTTTGTACATTTGAGCGTAAATTAGCATGCCTATAAAGGATATGAAGAAAAAAGAGATGGGACAATGAATTATTTGCTAAATCTATAAAGACGCGCCAATTTATTTGGGGAATATAGTTGTATGTAATATATAAGAGAAATGAGACTACACCGTAAAAAATTTGAACAAGTAATTTATTTTGATTCATATTCCATATTATAAACCAATTTACACCTCTTTCATTTTCCGATGTGGGACAAAGTTTATTACTTCAACACTCCCATCAAGTACAATTGTTTGAAAAATTGGACTTCATAATTCAAATATGTGGATTACCAACCGATCAATTTTATTAAATCGGATTAACTCCCGACAAAGTCACTCGGGATTTTCCGCTTACTGCAATAGCATATTAAATTTTTAAAATCATGCCAATTTACGTGGGAAATGTGTCGATTATAATGTATAAGAGAGATGAGATTACACCATAAAAAACTTGAAGAAATCAATTACTTTAGTTCACATTCTCTGTCTAAAACTAATCCACACCAAATTCTTTTTAGTATATGGGACAAGTTTCATTCTCATGCTCTTTAATTTAGATCCAACTATATAATTNTACAAATCACAATATCAAAATTATTCATTATTCATACACAACATCATCGAACTATCAAGGGAAGAAATCTAATTTTCAGCAGCTCTAAAAAGGGATAAGAGTGATAAAAATAGATTGATTATGTCCAAGTAAAGAGCCACAGATGCCCAAATATATTCATCATATGAATACCGTTTGATCAGATTGTCTGTATCGTATATTATGTATCCTGCGAAGATTATTGATGCTATTCCGCCATAAATCATAACTCCAATTTTCCCAATGGGGAAGAAAATCTGCAATGCAGAGGATAAATATATTCAAATAAAATTGTTCCTAGGTCGAGATTAAACTTCTATTTAGTTATTTAGATTACAAGTTTGGCTTATGAATTTTCAGGGTATTTGGATCGAATTACTTTTTTTGCGAACATTTTGTTTAAATTGGAGACTGTTGAACCATTGTTTACTATCTTGATTTCTTTATCGAGAGGTCATGAGACATGTAATTGAGTTGTACTATACATCTATAAAGTGTGAAATATGAGAGTTTTTATGATCTAAAAACACATCTATAAAGTGTGAAAGATGAGAGTTTTTATGACCTGAAAAATAAACCGCTAGCCACTTCTTTTCGGTATCGGAAATCCGATGATTATGACTACCAGAAAGATCATTTTTTTATTTGTACATCTTGTTCACTTGTTGTAAAACTAGAACTTGATGTTTATGGTAGATTTCAAGGTTACGATGGATGTGTTATTTTATCCGTTCTTTTACAAATATGTTTTCCATAAGCGACATCAATATGTTTTGTTGTTGCGATTTAGGGTTTAGGGTTTTAGGATTTAGATTTAAAGTTCCCTAATAATTCACAAGTAATGTTCGACGAACCTGAATCAGGGAAAACGCTATGAGGGCTATTACAGCGGCGAACAGAAAAGGTCCAAGGAAATTGAAATCATGGCCTCTTCTTACAGCCCAGAAACTGTAGATCGTTAAAGAAATCACAACCGCCGCAGTTAAGATCGCAGACTCCAGAATAACTTTCCCTGAGATAAAATTCAACAGCTTCGCAAGTAAAAACCTTTTCTTTGAACTCTTGATGACAAATACGTACCGCTGGTGAAGGCGCAGGTTAATCCCAACGCGAGCGCAATAGACAGGGTGAATACTCCCAGTAGAAGATAGTTTACAGGATGCCTCTGGTAATAGTATCTCAATGGGCATAAAGCTGCAAAAAAATATAAAGATCATCAATGGGGGAGGGGGAATAAAGGGTATTTTAAAGATCATAAGGGAACACAGAAGGTTTACTGATAAAAGGAGTGAAGATGATGACGATGTAAATTGCTAAGCCAGCTTTGGTTGTAGCGAAGAAATGGGATATGGGATGGAAATTGACAACTAGGGCTGCAATTGCAATCGTGAAAAGCAATTGAATTGTGATTATCGAATATATTTTCCTGATGAACGACCATCGGAGCTCTGGGCTCTCCTGCATCTGTGGGTAAAGCGGCTGGCTACCGCTCTCCAAATCATTTTTCCACATTCTGGAAAAACCCTAATTTCTGAAATACAAGACGAAATTGAAGAAGAATGTGATTGCTTCGTTGAATCGCTTACGGAGTAGGATATTAGTATGTGATTCCTTCTTGTTGTTCCAGACCTTACTCGAATCTTCTGATCTGAAGCGCATTTTCAAACCAAATAACGGGCCTGATCAGTGACGGTTATTTACCGGCCCGATAAAGATGGAAACCTGGCCGTCATCTGTACTTTCTGGGAACTCCGGGCTTATCTCTTAACTGAGCTTCGGCCCTGCTCTTAAACTATGGCTCGGCCCGACAAAAAATTTGTAGGATTACTGGCGATTTCTATTGTCCATTTCCAGCCTCTGATGCCGGAAGCTGGCGATGGCATCCGTGATCCATCACGGGTTGGGCTCCGGTTATATTTCGGCACCATTTTGCTCCCTCCATACGGCCTACAAAACCCAGCAACTGAAATCGTTGCGAGAGTCTACTACCTTGAAGAAATCCGTGTTATCGCTCTCCGATGAATCAGTGCTTATAAGAAAAAAACCATTGGATGAAGCTTACTCTGTAATACTTGATCATTCCGCGAGCCATAATTTGCAATCAGTCGGCAAACAAATTCACACGCATATCGCGAAACGTAACAATGTGGATGATTTGGTATTCCTTGGCACTAAACTTGTGCTCATGTATGGGAAATGTGGACTTTTATTGGAAGCCGAGGAGGTGTTTGATGAAATGCCTGAAAGAACTGTCTTCACTTATAACGCAATGCTCGGTGCTTATGTATCAAAAGGGGAACACTGGGAAGCGATTGAACTTTTCACTGAGATGCAATTCTCTGCCATTTCTGGAGATGCACATACCTGTAGCTGCGTTTTGAAGGCTTGCGGGAGCGTTCAATATGATGTTCTTGGATCACAGATTCATGGATATGCAATAAAGTCTGGCTTTATGACTAATTCTGTTATAGTTAACTCACTGGTGAGCTTTTATGACTATTGTGGTAATTTAAATGCTGCAAAGTTATTGTTTGAGAGGGCAGTAAGAGATGATGTAGTTTTATGGAATTTAATGATTTCTGCATATGCTTATAATGGGATGATGAATAAAGCAATGATGGTTTTTGAAGAAATGCAGAATGCATCTATTTCTCCTAGCTCGTATACTTTCGTTGCGGTGCTAAAGGCCTGTGAGCATCTCTTTTATGGAATGCAAATTCATGCGCATGTTTTGAAATATGATCTTCAATCTGATAGATATATTGGGAATGCGTTACTTGTTATGTATTCAAAATGCAGTCAAGTTGATGAAGCCGAAAAAATATTTTTTCGCATAACAAATAGAGATAGCATTACCTGGAATTCAATGTTGGTTGCCTATGTGCAGAATGGTATGTATAATGCAGCTCTTGATTTTTTCATTGAGATGAGAGCAGGTGGAAAAGAGCATGATGAAGTTTCGATTATTGGAGTTCTTTCGGCTTGCGGACGATCTGGTAACCTCTTGAACGGAATGGAAGTTCATGGTTTCGCTTTAAAGAATGGGATGGATATCGATCTTCAAGTTTGCAACACTCTCGTAGACATGTACGCAAAATGTTCGAAGACAAGTTACATGGAATCAGTATTCAGAAGAATCCCGAATAAAGACTCGGTTTCTTGTACAACAGTCGTATCAGGGCATGTTCAGAACTTTTCTTATTTGAAGGCTTTGCAAATATTCCATGAAACACCATTGAAGAATATCTATGTCGATGAAATGATGATCGAAGCACTTCTACTAGCTTCCCGAGGGCTGAAATCCATTTCAAAAGTGAGGGAAATCCACGGTTACATGACACGAAGACGGTTTTCCGATACTGTACTAATGAACACTTTAGTTGAATCATATGGAGCTTGTGGAGAAGTAGAAATTGCAGCAAATATCTTCGAACTCATTGAAGTAAAAACTGTGGTGTCCTGGACAAGTATTATAACTTGTTACATTCATAATGGTCTCGCAAATGACGCCCTTCGATACTCGTATGATATGATCAAAGCTGGAGTCGAGCTCGACTCAGTTGCAATTCTAAGTATTCTATCAGCTTCTTCAACTTTATCTTCACTAAGAAAAACTAGAGAAATCCACACCTTTCTGGTACGTAGATTTATGCATAAAGACGAATCGATTGCTAGCTCTCTTTTAACGGCATACGCAGATTGCGGTTCCTTAGATATTGCACACAAAATCTTCTATTCTTTCAAGACTAAAGATACAGTTTTATGTACAAGCATGATAAATGCATTCGGAATACACGGCCACGGTGAAAAAGCCATAGAATTATTCCGAAAGATGGAAACTGAGAGCTTTATTCCTGATGAAGTAACATTTTTAGCTCTACTATCTGCTTGCAGTCATTCTGGATTAGTAAATGAAGGCTTAGAAGTATATAATCGTATGCTTTCGTTATACAGAATAGAACCATGGCCCGAACACTACGCCTGTGTAGTTGATCTTCTCGGTCGAGCGAATCGGTTAGAAGAAGCATTCGGGATTATCCAACGCATGAATATTAAGCCTCCCGCTTCTGTTTGGTGTGCTCTTATTAGTGCTTGTAGAGAGCATTGTAACATCGTAATAGGACAAATAGCTGCAAGGAAGCTTATCGAATCGGATCCTCGAAATCCCGGATATTACGTTCTTATATCGAACTTATACGCTGCAGCAGGGAGATGGAACGATGTGGAACAAGTGAGAAAAACAATGAAATCTAAGGGAATTAAGAAACAACCTGGTTGTAGCTGGATCGAAATTGGGAACAAAATGCATAGTTTCATAGCAAGGGATAAATCACACCCTGATATTAGTGAAATATTCGATAAATTATCCGAAATCACGACGAAATCGGTGATGATCGGAGGGTATAAAGTGGATACGAGATGGGTTTTGTATGATATTGAAGAGGAAGAGAAAGTGAAGATGGTTTATGAACACAGTGAGAGATTGGCTTTAGCGTATGGACTTGTTAGGACAACAGAGGGAAATGTAATAAGAATCACTAAGAATTTGAGAGTTTGTGGGGATTGTCATAATTTTTTTAAGGTGGCTTCGAAGATTTGTGAACGTGAAATTGTTGTTAGAGATATTAATCGATATCATCGTTTTAGAGATGGGATTTGCTCTTGTGGAGATTTTTGGTGATTGAATGAATGAAGTTGCAGATTCTGAAGGAAAACGAAGCGAAGAAACAAGCAAATGATCATGTAATAAGAGAATATTGAAGATATGAGTTGAAAGATCCTCTGTGGGCAAATGAACCTCGGATCCACATCAGTAACTCAGCTCTCATCGCCATGATTGCTGATGAGGTATTTGATTCTGTTTTTTTAGATCCCTTATTTTTATGCATTGATGGTTCGTTCGTCGAATTTTATGCCGAAAATCGATATGCTATTTTCTATCTTGTTTGCATTAAGAGATTAGTGTAGTTTATTTGAATGCCTTTTCCACAAGCATATGATGGCAGTGCACTGTTTATCTTCCTGTGGTTGGATGTGACGAGATTCATCCCCTAGGTCTGATCTTCTTGAATGTGTGTTTGGCGCTAAATTCATTATAAGTCAAAAGCCCGAGTTGAATGTTTATGGGTCGATATCACCTCTGACTCGGTCATTTCGATGAGATTAGACTTAATATAAAAGAAGCTCTAATTCAACATTTTGTTATTAGTAGAGATTATTACTATGGTTATGAGATCTTCTGTATACATAAAGTGATTCTTAAGGGAAATGATTTGACTTTTCCGTTTCGATGTGCTAACGGTCTCCCGACTCGCTTCTTTTCTAATCTAAGAGGTACCATCACCCTTGATTGAGCGAAAGAGGTGAAGACTGCTATCCTAATGGTCATATCGACGTCAGATAGTTGTGTGTTCTTAAGGTTCTGGGAGTTGGATTTCGTATTTCCAACCTTCGAACCCTAATACCAACAAGTTATACCTTCAAGGGTATGGTTATTTTATTCTATTCATATCACGTCTTCGTTTACGATACTCATATAAGTTATTCTTAAGGTACACAAAGAAAAATATAGTATTGCATGATATCCATACAACTGCATTTTTCATTCAACTATATTAAGTCTATGTAATGTCTCTTTGATCCAATGATAACCCATATATGCATCGATCACCATTTGATGTATTGGAATCCTGTTTTGGGTGAAAACAAGTTGTTCTTTCGATACGAAAGCATCTATATGATAAATTTCACCATTACTCTCTATGCTCATTTCTTATGTATATCCCGAATAGTTGTTTCTTTTATTACGATATGCTCTTCGTTGATATTTCATTTTTATATTTGTATGCTTCCAAATACTGCGCTATCTCGTGTACCTTGTGTCGCATTTGCTTGAGAATTGTGTTGTTTTCGTAGGGTACAATCACCGGATTCTTGCTAGCAAGCATCGATAATGTCGATTTAAGGAGGAAGACAAATTACGTCATTGAAGATTCAAGTATGGAGTTTTTTGTGTTACATAACATTGTAACTTGTTTAAATGTTAAAAAGTAGCATGAATTTTCGATTGATTTTGTTTTTGTCATTGATTAATTTTGTTTTAGAAACATAGCACTGATTTGCAGTCTGTCGCGTACAGCTTTTTTCGTAGCTCTGTTTCTATAATTATAGAAACCGAGCTATCATTTTTTTTTATTTTTGTTTTTAATGCCTTTTCGATATAAAAAAAATTGTAGCTTGGTTTCTATAATTATAGAAACCGAGCTACGATAAAAGCTGTCCACGACATACTGCAAATCAGTGTTATGTTTCTAAAACAAAATTAATCAATGACAAAAACAAAATCAATTGAAAATTAATGCTATTTTTTACGTTTTAACAAGTTACAATGCTATCTAAAAAACTCACTCTTCAAGTATGCCTATTACTTTTCTTACACTATGGAACTTATGCGAGTGTATACAATTTTCTCATCATACTGTTCTTTTTTTCATGTTCGGAGTTTCGGGTTTATTGTTTTGAATCAACGGAGGTTTTCGGAGCCTCGGTTTTATTGAGAGCATCGCAAAATAACTTCAATGTCTGGTTTTTGTTCAGAAACAAGAGTGAAGCAAATTGAAGATGCATTTGAAGAATTCACAAATAGAGAAGGCATTGCCATTATCCTCATATGTCATTATATAAGATTTCATCTTTTTAATTTCATAATTTGTTTGATTTCGAAAAAAATAGATATGAAATTTATATAATTTCTTATTTTAAATTAAATATATTATTATGGAAATTAAATAATATAAATTAAGAATTAATTAAAAAATATATTTATTTTTTAGATTGATAATTTAATTTATTTTATCTGATATAATCGAACTAAATTCGATATATCAATATAATAAATTCAAATTTTTAAAACATTAATTTTTAGAACAATGTTTCAAAATTTGCATTAGTTTTGGTTGGACAAGGTGTAGTAGCCTGTACTTGAGGGATTATGGCACATGGAATAGGTTTTGACTCACCCCAACACATTCACGTGCCCACATTTTGTCTGGCCCACTTCATTATCACACAACTTGTGTGCTTCCTCTTTTATTAATTTTATATACCATAATGTTAAATATCCGTATATTACCCGTACTCATACCCACGTGTCAATTGTCATGGCAAGTCTATAATGTATTTATAATAATGTTTTCAAAATCGAAATAATCAAATAAATTAATAATGAGAAAATAAGAATAACAAAAATTACAATGACAAATATTTTTTCCCAAATTAATAAATAGATTTGATATGATCGGTTAAAAACTCGTATCGATCAATATTTTATTTATATACTTATCAAAATTAGTATATCCGAAATTTTTGATATACCAGAAATTTAAAAGAATGATTTATAATTATAAATTTCTTAATAAGATATTTTTCATTTTCAATTCAAATTGACCATATTGCTTACAAACATATTCTTAGGGTTTTACTTTCCAATTTTATATGGATCTTCTATTTAATTATTTATCTTGCTTCCTTGTTTTTATTCAATTCCTCTCACCGATTAAATAAATAATGTGACAAGCCAACTAATCTCGTTTGATCTATTTGTTACTATACGACTTGATTAGATTAAAAGTCATATTTTCGATTGAGTTATTATTTTTAAATAAAATTATATTAAATAAATACAAAATATATAAATAAATATTAAAATTTATTGAGAGTTGTATAAACTTCAAGTCTAAAACTACAAATATTTTATTAATTTATTATATAAGAGAAGTCAATTTTATAAAAATGAGTATAATTAATCGATTCCACCATCTCTCTAAAAACAATCATATTACGATCCATTATTACTTTTACGATTAATTCACAAGTAGATCTACTAAATAACAAAGTTGTAAAAGTACATAAGCTACTTATTCAACGAAAAAAAATATAATTAACGAATAAATCAAAATAACGTCATTTTATATCAAGAGTTGTTGAGTCGGGTGCATGAAGAAATTTGGAGACTCGGTGTTGCAATTTATATTCTTTATTATTAAGCCAAAAAGGCGAGTATTTATTATAATATATTAGTAAATTTATTTTTACATGTGTATAATTAACATTTATGTATAATAATAATAATAGAGAAATGAAGAAGACCTTCTTCTAATTTTATAAGGAATGAATTATGTAGACAAGGCTAAGATCACCAGCAACAACGGTCGGCATCAAGATTGAATATCAATTTCATCCGTCCGTCCACGTGTACCGTTCTCAACGGACGGCGCTTTCCCAATATTAACCCACCATTGTTAAGCTAAGGACACGCTTACCCCACTATAGAAATATTTCCCACTTTTCCGACCGAAGATCTTAAGAAATCACTGGATAGAGAATGACGGATGCAATGGCTAATCACGACGGCGTTGTATGGGAGAGGTTAGGCTACGACGCGACGGAGCTAAGGCTCGGATTGCCCGGAGGTGATCACAAGGTTTCTGCTGCGTATGGGAAGANGTTTGTTTACCCTCTCATTTCTTCTATGGGCTCAAATAGAAGAAATCTGCATTACATTTCTAGATTTGTTACCTACCGTTAGAACATTCTTTTGAAATGGGAGTTGTTACCGTTGATAACTTTGTGGTTATTTTGATTTAAGGTAAATGTGACTCGAAAGGAATGATGGATTTCATGAATGAGAGCAAGCTTATGGACCTTCTTAATAGCTCAGATTACGTACCAACTTATGAAGACAAAGATGGAGACTGGATGCTCGTTGGTGATGTTCCATGGGAGTAAGTAAACTCGACCCTCTTCTTAACTTTCATCAAACTTATGAATCCTGCAACAATATAAAACAGGATGTTCGTTGAATCATGTAAGCGTCTCCGTGTTATGAAAGCTACTGAGGCTAAAGGACTTGGTAAGTATCTATCTAAATTGTAACGCTTAATATTTAAACAACTTACTGAAATATTATGTGGTTTCAGCTCCTCGTGCGATAGAGAAATGCAAAAGCAGAAGCTAAACCGGCAGTTTCAGTTCCAACATTCAAGATGTGGATATCCTGTGTTGTACTTTCTATTTACCCAACTTTCTATGGCTTACTCTTCCTGGTTTGCTTTCTTTCTTTGTTCATCAAAATGGCTGTGTAGTAGTTGCATTGTAACTTTCATCGCATCATGTCTCTAAATAACGTCTTCAGCAACTGTAATACTCAAAAGCAGATTTATATCAGTTATCAAGTATTGCGTGTGCATTTCAATTCGAGAAAATGGCATATTTGACCCAAAAGTTTTATTATTTTGACAAATTTAGTTATCAAACTTTATTTTGGTATATACAATCCTCATCATTTGAATATTTTGGTAAAAATAATCCTCAATATTTCCAATTTTGATAAATTTGATCCTTTATAATAAAAGTAAATCCCAAAATTTGAGGAGGATGATCAATTTTGACACATTGAATTTTGAGTATTAAATTTACTAAAAGTTACGAAGTATGAAGAATAGTTTACCAAAAATTTAAAGTTTAGGGGATTAATTTTACCTTTAAAAATCTTTAAAGACTAAATTTAAATACCTTAAGATCAAATTTATCAAATTATATCAAATTTAAAAACCTTAAATGATATAGTCCTTTGAATTCTAATCCTGGTGTGTTATTTACCTAAGAGACCTTTTAGGAAGGAGACATGAGAACCCCACAACTGTAAGATTTCAAGGTGTCTAGTCTAGTCTAGGCCATCACATGAATTTAAAATTAGGAAAGGAAGCCATGAAGAACATACCATGTGCACCATTAATATATTATACTTGAATGCAGCAATTACTGTATACCAAATTTGTAGTTGCCAAGCCATGTCTCTCTGCAATAACAAAAACCCCTCCCTATTCTTTAGGCATAATCACTTAAGCATAAATAAGTGATTGAAGTTAAAGAAAGCAACTCATATCGACTACCAAACATGCTTTGAATCACACTTGCTACAATGTTTCTCAGTTATTATTCCCAAATAAACGAACTGCATTCTATTAAAAAACAAGAAAATAAAATTTCTAAAGTTTCATGATTTTAATAAATTTCACATCCATATTTCCTATATTTTTATCATTTTGACAAAAAAATACTCAAATTTTACCAAATTTGACAAATTCGATCCATGAACTACAAAACTAGTCTCCAAATTTTGAAAATCAATTTTACCACAAATTAAACTTTAAAAATTAGTTTTGCGAAAATTTACAAAGTATATGGACTAGTTTTGCATTCAAAAAACTTTAAGAATTAGATTTGTCAAAATTAAGAAACCTTTGAAACTAAATTTACGAAATCATACAAATTATGAGATCAGTTAAAAAACAATCAAACGTGCTTTGTTCATCTAACAATCATCCATGTAAACGGAGACAAGTTACAAGTTTGAAAAATAGAGAGGAAAAGGTTTCACATACCTGAGTAAAGTTTTGATTACCTGCCGCGATTGAGCTGCATCAGAAGAAACACAGGGAGTTTGACATATGTCTAAGGCCCGTTACCTTGATGCCTGTCAACATCATTGAACCTGGAAATTCAAGCTTATAGCTATGCAACAAGTAGCATGAAGTGGAGCTTGAAACTATCCATGCTTACCAAAATTTAACATGTAATTGCAATTCAATCCTACTTTTAAGACAATTGTGTTCTCATTTGTCATTTCCAATTCATTCTCAATGTGTAATGAGGAAGGTGACATAAGACATCAAGACTAGCATTCATTCAGTATTGTAATGAATGTGCCCCCCAATTAATAGAAGTGTGTATACATGCAGTTACAGCTTGCTGTAATTGATACAAATAGTGACACCGTATGTACAAACCCGAAGAAACACTTAAGGATGATGATTCTTAGTTCTACCTACAGATCTCCTCATCAATAAGCTATGCACCAGCAATTAAATTCCTACCCATCTTTACTGTAAAAAAACTAGCAAAAACGGCTTTAAGGTTAGAAAGATTCATTGGAAAGATTAGCAAAAACAGCTTTAAAAACGGCTTTAAGGTTAGAAAGATTCATTGAAAAGACTAGCAAAAAGACAAGCAAAAAAGGGCTTTAAAAACTAGCAAAAACGGTTCATTGGAAAGAGTCAAAAACAGAAAATGCAATTTATAGGGATCTTAAGGGTAGACAATACGTATTTTTATACAACTTTTTATGTTCATAATAATCATGAAAGAGAATGTTATGGAATACCATAGAACCTAGGCAAATGTTTACCTCCAATCCAACAGTTTACATCGAAATTTTCGAGGTGTCCTCATTGTTACAAGGCTCTTCTGCTGCTGTAGGGTAGATTCCAAGAGTGACATCTCCGACTGGTGGGACAGGACTCTGAAAATACTCGTCAACCTAAAAAAATTGTAAAAAAATAACAAAAAAATTGTAAAAAATTGTAGACAAGCAGAATCCTCATTCAGAATTTCCTCAAACAAAGCAAAACAAAAAGGGTAAGAAATACATACATTTCTCCAATGTCTTCGGTGCAGTCAATGACTAGGTGGCAAAATGAAGCTAGCAAACATCAGCATTTGTCCCAAAACCTCCGCTGCCGTCGAAAAGCCGTAATACCACTGTGGCTCGAAACCATCATCGAATATGATCAAACAAAAGTTGCCAAACAACATGCTCCTATGCCCCCGGGGCTACATAACCCATTGGCTCAGATAACAAAACATATTTGAAAAATTGAAGTAAAATAGAATAAAATTGAATGAGTTATATACACTTTAGCAGTAATCAGGATGGTTGTCCAAGGAATGGTAAAAGACAAATGTGCTTGTTAGTGATCACAAACCTACTCATGGATGTTGCATTGTCGAAGTAATGTATCATCATAGTTGAGGTGTTTATGCCATAAAGTTTTAAACTGTTCTATACCGTTTTCAAGCCATGGTTTCTGGATTCCATTGAAATGCAGGACGGCTGCTAATTCTATGTTCTCCTGGCTCACATCGGAGTTATAGCCAAGGCCGGTAACAAGCCAGCTCTTATCTAAAGCTACTGTATTGTTGTAGAATGTTAGCCAACCAATGGCCGAGCTTCCTGCCACCTTGAACCATTGATATTCTTTGCCCTGCAGAACAAGAAAATAGTGTTTTTATGTTGTAATTGTCAGCACCATTAAGAAGTAAACAAGCAATGAGCACATACTCACCATAAGGCGATATTCAACATATAGAAGAGAAAGTCTTCGTTCTCTCCATGAAGTAAGATTAAAAAGATTCAATCCAAAAGCCCAGGTGCAGGCAGAGGGTTCAAACTCATTAGCCACAATGGGGTCTTTGAAATTGATAAATGTACCCATACGCCGGAATGAGGACTCCCCTTCAGTGCAGGTCATGACAGCAGCATTAACTTTGTCTTTCATGTCGGTGTCCCAAAGTGGTGTTAAATCCCTTTGGACAACCACATCATGATCCAGGAAGACAATCATATCAAGATAAGGGAAAACATCAGGCAAAAAGAACCGAAGGTGATTCAGCTCTGACATAAACCGTTGATCAAATGAACCTTCTTCCCGCAGTGTTATATTATAAAACTCAGATAGCCAATGCCACTTTTCTATGCTCTCAACTTCTACTGTAGCTTTTCCCGGTGGATTTGATATGAAAAACATTGTAATAGCAGGAAGGTTCAGAGAATCCGTTATGATATGAAATACCATGCTCTCTGGTCTCTGCAAATTAATAGTGAATTAACAGCAGTTTAGCCTATGAAAAGGAAGAGAAAAATCAAATGGGAAGTTGACTTACGCTTGAAGTGGAGATAGCTGAGTTTACAACAACTGCAGAAGCCAATACATTGTCTGAAAAAATGGCAAAGTGATGCAGATCAAGATTTGTCAATTTTTCTCTGTTTGGGAGATTCCTTTTCTCGATATCCATAACAAAATATTCCGCTGTTAATCTCATAGAGAGACAGTGATGTCCCCTATTGATGCTTCTTCCACCAAGTGCTCGGAGAAAATTCTCTCGATTCCTGTTTGAAGTCACCTGTGCTTCTGCTTTATAAATCATAGCACGAAGTTTCTTTACCATAGCAGCACAATCCGGATAGATGCGACCAAATTTTGAAACGGTAGACTGCAGTACTTTCTTCTTGTGCATTGAACTGAAAGTAAGAACTAATGGAAGTTTTGTTAAATACTTAACGTCACTACTCAATGTAGATGTCTGTAAAGAGACCAATGCTACCTTCTTGACACATGAGAAGCTTCCATGCTCCGTATCATGGCTCGTTCAACATCCTTTATTCGGAGTTTCAACTCTTTAATGATTGGGGAACTGTTGTTTTGCACCTGAAGTGCCATGTTCAAATATGCCTTGGCCTTGAGAACAATATCTTTCATTTCTGTAACTTTCTCCTCCAACTTTCTCCTCGACCTTGCACTTGCAACTCGGTTTGCTGCAACCTTTAGAAAACATTAAGCATACCGTTGACATGATTTATGTCAGATCACCGTAGTAAAATCATACAGCATACCGTTGAATCAGACAATGATGAGACTTCCTTTTCTAGCTTTTCTCCATCACCTTCATTTCTGCGTTCTCTAGATGCTAAACTTAAAAAAAGTAAAATGCAACTAAAAGCTCATGCGAGTGAAGCAAAGTATCTTAAAGGCAAATGCATGGACAAATAAGTAAGAACTGCGAAACAATTTCCACCCACCAGCAGTCCCTGAAGAGGTGCCTGCGTGATCTTTAAAAACAAGAACAGGCTGCTCTTTGTGATCCTCAATTTCTTCCTTGAATAAAAATTGTGACAGGCGAATAAAATAAAAAACCAGGGTATATCTAAGTAAATATCACAAACAACACGCTGCAAATCTTTACCTGGTGTTCTTCATTAAGTTTCCGAGGCTCCGTTTTTTGTTTCTATAAAACAAAATTTCAAGACACTCACTCTTCAATAGTAAGATTAACAAATATGGTAGTGAAATTAGTTAATAGAAATAAATAGGTAATACAATGAAGTTCTTTATAATACGCAAATAACAATATCATACCCTTGAATCAGATACTGAAAACGTATCATTGTGCAGCCTATCTCCATTACCATCTTTGTGTAGTCTAGCTGCTAAACTTGAATCAAGAAGAAAAGATCACGTAACAAGAAGATCATGCAATTAAAGATAAAGTAACATGCAAACAAACCATCAGTATGTCCAAATAAATTAACCTGCATTGTCCAACAATTCCAACTCACTAGCATTATCCGAAGAGTTGAGAATATTTTCTTCAAAAAATTGCGAAGGCCGCTCTTTGTGATCTTCCATTTCTTCCTATAAGTAATATTTATATGATACAAAGTAAATATTCGAAACAAAAACAAAAAATCCATACCTGTTGGTCTACATTAAGCATTCGGGCCTCTGCTCTCTGTTTCTGCACAAGAAAGGTTAAAAAATCACTGTCCTAACTTAAATTTCGCAAAATACGCAATAAAATTCAGAATAAATTCAACATGAATCCGAAATATCAAATACGAAAGATGCGTACAATGAAATGCAGATCTTCGACCGAGTGTTCCGAAACTGCAAACAACACGACCAGAAGGAGAAAAAACACCAATCAGATTAATCAATAAAAAACTTTAGACAATTACGTCCATAACGGAAAGAAGAACCAGTACCACCATGAGAGTGAATGTTTTTAAGCCATGGTAGCAATGAAATAGGAACAACAACCGAAAAAAACAGCGAACAGAAGATCAACGTCCTGGAGCAACTTCGAAACGCCCTCATCAATTTATCTTTCGGATCCGGAGAGTAGAACGAGTCTGCAAAAGGAAGGAAGGAGAATGCTGTTGTGGAGAAGAAGACTAGGGTTGTGAAGAACGTTACGATTTCATTTCTTGCGAGGACGGTAAAGGCGGAAACACTGAAGATGTGGTTCGTTCAACTCATGGTTTTATAGTATACATGGAATGAACGTGATCAACGATAGAGTAATCGTGGGTCCCACCACATTTTCATGATTTGAATAGAGTTCGAACGACACCGTTTCTGATTTCCTAGGGTGATTTATTTGGTCAATAAAATGCGTTATTACAAATGAGACCCTATTTTATTTCCTTATTATTTTTCAAACTTTTCGACCGTTGCGGTTTTTATAAATAAATAAAATATAAATAGGAGTGATCATACTTAGTTTGGAGAAAATTAGGACGGGTTACTCTTAATGGGGTTGTTTGGTCTAGTTTTTCAAAATCACGATGAGGTGCGATGATCGTATCGTGCGTTGAGATGACCGTGATAATTATGATCGGGATTTAGAAAACTGTTTGCAAAAAATACGGTGATTGTACCGTGATTTTAATAAAATATATATTTTAACCATTATATTAATATATTTATTATATATTAATAAAATATCTATTTACTTTAATAACTTCATCAGCACATAATCGAACAAATGCATCTGTTAATCGTCTATCCCAAGTTGCTACATTTTTAATTTTTTGGGTGTTACCGTCTAAATTGTCCATTTGTTCTACTGTCCGCCAAAATACACTTTCAGTAACAACTCTAACAACATATTCATGAAATACAAAAACAAGTCAAAATATTTTTAAAAGCGGCATATCAAATCCGAAGAAATAAAAAACAACTCAGTCTGAATGTTTCAACCAATATAAACAATCGTAAGAACAACCGAAAAGAAAAAAATGGAAAAAAAACCGAAAATAAATTCATACAATCGAATACGTACCTTGCAAAAAGAAACCTAAAGATGTAGAATCACAACTTGGTAAAAATGCTGTAAGATTTGTAAAATAAGAATAAAATTGGTTAGGGTTAGGGTTTGGTTTTAAAGTAATTAATTGAACTTTGAAGGGCAATTTTGGAATTTACAAAATCACTATGGGTTGGCCATACGTATCAAGCCATGACCACATGACCGCCAAAAACCCCGGTACGATCACCGCAATTGACCAAATTGTTTGGTAGTGTAAAATAAAATCACGGTACGGTGACCCCATCGCGACGGCTACTGTGAAACCAAACAACCCCAATAATATTTAACATATTGTAAAAGCCATATATGTTCCTAAGTCTTAAAATTACTTATTTAATATATGAAATTCAAAACCATTCAAAATGCTCCATAAATAAATAATTATGATTTTCGTTATTTTTTGAATTGTTTTGAGAATTTATATGTTATTTTCAAAATTTTCAAATATGATCATTAAACATTTTAAGGTTAAAAAATTACAATACAAATTATAAATATATTTAAAATATTAACGAATATTAAAATTAAATATAAATAATTTTAAAATTTCGAAAGTAAACCAAACAAAATTACTTTTAAGGGATTGTGGATACAACTTTTAAAAATATAGATTAACAATATACATTATATCAGCATCGAGATGTTTGTATCTAATTTACAAACTTTGAGAATATGTTTTTATACTATTCTAAAATTCTAATATAGTAACAAACACCACTCATTTAGTTTGAATAAAAGAAGTGAGTTTGAATTAATTTTTTATTATCGGTCCGCATCGGTATGACCATTACGGTCGATCGGTACAACTTTTTTTATTTTTTCCACGTCGATCCCGAAAACTAAGGTTCCGACTCAGGAAAACTGGTACCATCCGGTTTCGGTTAATGATCGATACGAAAAACATTGATTCGGATCGATCCGGTATTCGTTCAATGAGGGATCTAGGTTACCCGGATAAGTAAAACAACCATAATGAACACGCATGCCATGGAAAACACAAGCATCCAAGTGAAGCATGATGTTTTTGAGCTCTGCGAGTAGATCTTCGTTGCACGAGCTGCTGCGTGCCCGGTACTTCCCAAGCTTTGTTCGATTGCTTTCTCCGTCGAATCAAGTATCTGAACGCATTCTTCACTTAAGGAAAAAAAGAGTTACCAATCAAAGGGTTCTCACCTTCTCTGTTTTTCTAATGGATTGATTCATCACAAGACTTCTTTCTTTTAGTTGCCTTGCTAAATCCACCATTTCATCTGTCAAATCCTCTTGAAGCTTTCTGTGTATCGTAAGAAACAGCACGACGTATAAAATATAACAATATGTAAAAATATTAAACACATTGCCATAACTACAACAAGAAATTGCTTCAATAGATCATGAGAGTGTCCGCGTAGCCCAATCCATAAGAGAAATGAATCATATTGAAAAAGCTAAATCAAACCAATTATTCATGATATCGCTCTTCTTATAAACTAGAATATTTATAATTCCACAATTGAGATGGAACAATATTTCAACACTCCCTTCAAGTTGAACTGGTCTTGATCCGGTTTAGACTTACTTTAATATGCTCGGTAGTGTTTGAATCATAGGTCGATCTATTTTTGTCGCCTAAGTTCGATGCGTTTTTCTACCAAGGTTTTTTTTTGTCTAAACCAGTACAGAACAGCCCGAAACCCACCATGGAGATCCGATACCATATAGAAATTCAGGATTCAATGGATCGAGAGAGTGTCCGTGTAACCCAATCCATAATAGAAATGAAACAAATTGAAAAAGCTAGACCAAATCAATTATTCATAACATCACTCCCTTTATAAACTATAAGGGCAGCTAAATCCAAAAGGGCAGCTAATTTTACAGTGATAGCTCTACTATGGAGATTCCGATTCTCCATGAATCAAAAAACTTTCTAGGATGTCAATTCTCTATCTCAAACTTTATCTTGGGCCAAATGTACCCTTGTGATATTGTTCAACATCGAGGTATATCACATAGATTATTGCTACATGAATGGTTTCATACACCGATAATGAACTCATTAATGTATCTTTAATGAATACTATCAGTTTCCGTTCTAAAAAACTACAAGAAATAGAGTACCTATGTCTATCAATATGAGTCTCTGCATCAGTGTCCAGCGTCACAAGCTTCGCATTCGAACTTTCGGAACTCGTTCTGGGATCTGTGTGTTCCGATGAAGTCCTGTACATAAGTTTAAGGTAAAATATATGAAGTTTTCACAAATTGGCAGAAATAAGATACTTTAGCTAACACATACACTGGTCTTCGTCTCAGTCCACCAGTAGACTGAGCAATTTCACCCTCGGTTATGGAAATGGATTCCCTGACCTTGTCCTCAATGTCACTCTCCTGAGCATCTCTTGTACTTGGCTGAAATTTTCCAGCCATTAGAAAGCTTGAAAACTTAAGTTGGCTCTTATGAAACTATTGAATTTGTCCCACATTGGTTATAGAGGTGGTATTGATTAAGTTTATAAAGGGATTAAATATCATCACATAATGGCTTGATCAAGTCTATTAAATGCGTGGCTTCCTCCCCTTAATCTCGTTCGTTCATGCTTCCCCGTCGTAATTTCGACTAGACTATATAATTCCAACATGGTATCAAAGCTAGCTCGATCAAAATCCTGATTATCAATACCGGGAAAATCCGGTTTATTTCAATTCGCAAGTCCAAATTTATTAGGTATTTAGATTTGCGGAGGTGTGTTGAAATATGACATTATCCCACATTGGAAAATGAATGTGATTTGGATTGGTTTATAAGAGAGAAGGGATACCATAGTAAATGACTTGTTCAAGTCTTTTACGATGAGGTCTCCTCTTCTTATACGTTATATTCGTGCACACTCCCGTCACAATTTTGGTCAGATTCTATAATTTCAACATGGTATCGGAACTGGTTCGGTTCATTTCAATTCGCAAGTCCAAACCTTATGGTTGAACTTGAGGGGAAGTGTTGAACTTGTCCCACATTGGTCATAGAAGTTGGATTGACTAGGTTTATAAAAGAGTGAAATATCATCACATAATGGTTTGATCAAGTCTTTTAAATCCCCTTAATTCCGTTCGTTCCCCGTCGTAATTTCGACTAGACTCTATAATTCCAACAAAAACACTCACCTCAACTATAACTAATTTGTTTGCTATTTCCTCTATCTTCTCAGAATATTCATTTAATAGAGCTTTCGAAACCCTGCAGGTAATAGATTCAATAAGAATGAAAGAAAACTGCCCTAAATTCTTGAATTCATGGAGAATGTGTAATAACAAGCTTAGAACGTGATTTCCCTAAGAAATATGCACAAACCTCGGCAAACCTTCAGAGTTTATCTCTTCGGACAATTGTTCTAGCTGCTCCCGCAGAGTTGCTACATACTATACACAGATTAAATGGAAATTTCAAAATAGCATTGATCATAAAAAAGGGGGGAATTAGATTTCTATTGACACCAACATGTATCAGCTTCGCTTGATTTCGTTGATGGGGAGCTGCTGCAAGTAATCTTCTGAAATTCACTTCCGTTTTGCTCAAACCCATCAATGAACCCTAGATTAAAATGTAACAAGCTACAATTTTGTTCCAGATGAATAGCTCATTCAGTTTTACGATAATTTTGCTTCAAATCCAATAAAAGCTTANAAGAACACAGAGCCATTTCATAATACAGTAGCAGGTCTAGAAAGCTAATTTCCCAAACCTGCTTAGGCCTGAAAGCAGTTTGAAAGGGAGTATTCAAGTGGAAGGACAGCTTCATCTTCTGTAAGTGATTAGCAGATAAAGCAACGGAGTTGTCTCCGTGTAAGTCTAGCCTGAAATAGAAGATGAAAAAATCCCACTTCTGTAAAACGAATTGCATCGAAATATAATAAACTTAAATGGAAGAACGAGATGAAGAAAAAAAACAGCATGGTGATGAAATATGAATATTTACTTTACAGACTCCATGCTCCCACTGTCACTGTCAAGAATTGTGATTGCTGCGTTTTCTATTGAAACAAATCCAGTTATATAAATAGGTACTTTAGTGCGGCCTCCGGTTGCATAGTTTCGTTTTTCTTCTGGATCATCAAAAGAAATCTACAAAATCCAATATATTAAAATGTAAACACACAGTGACAAAGTATCTTTTAAATCGAAAAAGAACCATTTGTACCTCGAAAGAGAAAACATAGTTTCCGATATCGGCACTTGTGGGTAGTGTTTCCAAGACATGCACTTCCGATTCAGGGTCATACTTCAGCTTCTACTTGAAGAGACACAGATTCATAAACAGTTAAACATGGAAAAAAGAAAAAAATCTAGAAGGCAATTGTGACGATCCGAAATCCCGACTAGAATATAGTTTATGGGTTTTTAGCCGATTAGAATATTAGATTGTAATGTTGTAGAGCCTAGCCGATAAATACAGGTATATAACCCGAGTTGTATTACGATTATCGAATCAAATATCAATTTCAATTATCTCTCTAAAAACTCTCCTTTCTCTCTCTACCCTCCCCTTTTCCTCGGCCTCTCGCCATGTTTTCATACCGTCTGATACCGAGTATTAGGGTCAATTTACGGGTTTTTTCGGGTCTGATCCTAAATAAAATAAAATAAAATTTGGTACCGCCCGTACCGGTTCGGACGGGTATGAAAACATTGGTCTCGGCTCTCCCTGCTTCTCTCTCACCTTCTGTTACTCTCCCATTTCTTCTTCCCTTACGACTTAAGATCGTGACAGCAGTCTTTCAGTTAAAACAACGTTCGGATATGCAGATGTACCTGATCGATGACAGAACCATCTTTCGAACCCTGTGAAAAAATCTGCATGAGCTTGACCGACAGATTGGAAGCCACTGAACCTAAAACTGTGGTAACTCGAACCTAAAAAAATGTAGTTAGTCAAATGTAGATGTCTACAATGATGAATAGTATAAATTCAGAAAGAAATAAGAAAGTCCAATATGAAATATGGACCTTGACTTGATCATTCCTGGTAGTTGAAATAACAGTAGCCGGTAACGACAAAATTAAAGGAACTGATCCCCTGGAAAAGAAACGGATATCAAATCATAATCAGTGATAAAAGCAACGCGCATTCGAAAATAAAATTCAAGCAACAAATTTACTTTATGTTGTTTAGGCAAGCTAAGGCATCAACTTGGTAGTACAAGTCCTTGGTACTTCCGGGAACTCCAATACCAAGAAAGAATTTAGCCAATCCCAAAATCTTATCATCAGCAATCTGCATCGATGAGAAAATTGTTTGACAAGGCGCAACCCAAAATCAAAACTAAATTAGCAATATGTAACCATGGATGTCAACAAACACACATGTAATTTTTCAGGAGTAACTGCAGCAAAAGCATTGATTCCGCGAACTACTGAGGCTGAGGCAGAAAGAGGACCCTGATGCCCATGCGCATCAACAAGTTTCTCGTCAAAGTAATAAGCCCCGTCATCTGAAAACTCAAAAAATCATTATTGAAACAAATTTGGAGGAGGCATTTTCAAAAGATTTTATGTGAAATAAATTATGTACCATATCTTTCAGTTCCATCAAAAAGTTTTGCAATATCATTTTTCAACGCAGTTATCTGGCATAGAAAGTAAAGTTAGATTGGAACATCAAAATCCAGAAAGTCGGGACACATGCTAAAACTACAGTCCAGAATATGCTAATGATATATTGAAAATAAAAAGAAAAGTGCGAGAGAGACCAAATTTTGATCAATATCAGAAGTTGACAAGGCAATAACTCCAGCTATGGCTTCAATAGCCATGCCTGCAAAAATATGTGAGAATCATTATTCAATAGGAACAATGGGATGAGTCTAAATCATGCACAAAAACCAAATATGGTGATAAATTAATACGAAATGACAAGCTTGAGTAATTTAGAAAATGCATTCATTACCAGCTGCATCAAATCGGGACACTGGATCGTTTGAACTGAGGCGCCACCTACCATCACTCTGACTGAGAGCCTGCGAATCGCTGACAAGTTAGAAGTTCTTGGAGAAGTATGTCATTGGTTTACGTGAGCATTTTTGAGTTACCTTTATTGACCGAACAATTCTATTGGCATCCTCTACATTTAGATGCACTTCAGGAATCCGATCCTGCAAAAACCATCAAAATTCGAAAATGAAAATTAAAGGGAAAAAGGCATATTTATGGAATAAAGCTTGATATCAAATAAACAACTAAATTTACCTTCAGCAGCACCAAACCTTCAATGGCATAGTAAAAATCCAGTAGTCCATTTGCACTATTTAGAGAATTCACAAGTCTGGATTGAATTCCCTAAGCCCAAATAGCATGGTAAAAAATGCTACCAGATAGAGAGAAGCAAAAAAGCAAAGGGAAAAAAATCCACATACCTGAAAAGCCGCATGCTCGATTTCACAATTCAACAGGCTGTTAGCTCTTAAAGCATGGAATAAATCCTTTATGTCTGAAGTTGTAGACTTTGTTGTGTCCAGCACAGAAGCACATGTAGAAGTTCTTATATCAGCACTGTTTTCAATCCCAAGAACCTGATATGTTCTTAATGCCTCATATGTCTCCTCTAAGCTGAAAATAATCACATCAAAATGAGAACAAGGGTGATAAACTTCGCTACAGAGGGAAACAAATTAAGGAGACATGGAAAAAAATCCCATTTTCACTAAACGTCAATAAAAAGCAATGTAAGGGAAAAAAGGCAGCCCAATCTCGAAAGATCCAAGATTTTTTTTCTTAAAAAGGCCTCTTTAAGGAAGAAATATGCAAGTGGATTAACGAATCTGACATGGGTATTTAGAACAACCATTTCTCGCTTAAAAATGTAGGCCAACACGATAAAAGAATCTCGCAATTCGCTATCAAAAAAGTCGAGAATTTTACTTTGCCAACGCGATACACCCAAAAAGATCACATAACTNGGGCCTTTGTTAAGGGTAGATTGATTACAGATAACATTTTATTAGCACATGAGCTTAATCATTTCCTTACATATATGCATGACACCAATCGGCTAATGAATATTAAATTAGATTTAAGTAAAGCCTATGATATAATTGAATGGATATTTCTAAGGCATGTCCTGGGTAGTTTTGGATTTACTGAATCTTTTATTGACTTGATTATGATGTGTGTTTCAAGTGCTACATTTTCTATTTTGGTAAATGGGAAAGCGGAAGATCGAATAACACCACAGAGGGGTTTGCGACAAGGCGACCCACTCTCGCCCTATTTGTTTGTCTTATGTGCAGAAGCGTTAAGTGCAAGAATAACAAAGGAACAGCGAAAGGGGAGATGGAAAGGCATTGGAGCAACACCAACACCAACACCAACACCAACACTATCGTTAAAAAATCACGATTTCATTATATCTGCTAAAACCAATTATGACTTCATCGCAATTTAAGAAAATATTAATTTATTCTTATTTTTAATAATTAAAATTTGATGATATTTATTATTTTTTATATATAAGAGTTAGATTATTATTTTTACATAAATAACGATCATGATACTACAGTTTTACTAAACATATTTACAAATTTACGATAATCATATCTTTCCACACCTCAATATATCTCAATTTTAAAAAGTTAAACCAAACAAACCAATATAAAACGATAACAAAGAACTTTGATTTAGAAATTAACATGGAACAAATAAACATAACGTGTATTTAAATATGTAATATATGTATTGTAACATATAAATGGACATTATATATGTTACGATTATATAAAAAAATCGATTGTACAGAATTGGTACGGAAATGCTTTTCAATAAGTAAGGATTATATTATATTCTTTAATTACATATTCAAAAATATTTGATTGAATTGTTATTGATCATCTATGACCAGGAAGCAGAGCTAATTGGGTACCCGACCCGTATCGAAGTTTGCTTCTCTGGTTCTCTTTCATCGTCAGTGAATTCCGTGGAAGATCAAGAAAGCCACGCTCTTCCATCGGGAATCGATTTTCAGAGCTCTGAAGCTAAAAACGATGTCGTACGAGGAGGACGAAGAGACATTCGAGCACACACTTCTAGTGGTGCGCGAGGTCTCCGTCTACAAAATCCCGCCGAGAGTAACCAGCGGTGGTTACAAATGCGGCGAGTGGCTTCAATCAGACAAGATCTGGTCCGGTAGACTTCGCGTAGTCTCTTGCGCATCCAGATGCGAGATCCGTTTAGAAGATCCTAATTCAGGAGAACTTTTCGCGGCGTGTTTCTTCAACCCGGGGCTAAGGGAATCAGCGGTTGAGCCTGTGCTTGATTCTTCTAGATACTTTGTGTTGAAGATCGAGGACGGGCATGGGAAACACGCATTTGTAGGATTAGGGTTTAATGAGAGGAACGAAGCATTTGATTTCAATGTTGCGTTGTCTGATCACGAGAAGTATGTGAAAAGGGAAGGCGATAAGGATGCTGGTAGTGGAAGCAATGAGGGCGGTGAGCAGGTGCACATTGATCTACATCCTGCAGTTAATCATAGATTGAAGGTGATCACTTTCTCCATTTTTTTTGCATAAGGTGAACAATGTGTTTAGTATTGAATTCGTGGTTATTTTCTTTATATATGATTTCTAGAGGTCTAGACATTCAGGATCAGTATCATAAAAATATCCGTGTAGCTTAATCCATTAGAGAAGTCAGTCATATTGAATGAGTGTGTATGTAGCTCAATTCGTAAGATAAGATAACCATATTGAAGAATACTAAGTCAAGCAAATAGTCTTTTTCATAGTCGATGTTGACAATATCATTAATATCTCCTTCAAGTCGAAGGGGTCTTGATCCGGTTAAGAATTGTTTCATTTTTTGTGTTTTTACACATGGTAGTACTTGAGTAATAGGAGATTTATTTTGTAGCGTAAGCATGATGCAATTTTTTATTGTCTGAAATCGAGTGAGTAGGTCAATCGAGAGTGAACCCATATTGTAAAATACTAGGTTAAGTTAATTACTTATGATAAAGATAGTCAAATAATGTTTTCATATCTACATTATCTTTAACAAAAGGGAGTTCTATTAGGATTTCACTAGGGTTTTAGTATTGAATATCTGTTTGTTACCTCTCTACTTATATGCTGCAAATGAGGGCTTATTGTGACTGCTACCTGCTTGTATGTTAAAAAAGGCTACTCGGTTTAGCATTACTTTATTTGTTTGTGTTTTAATCTCGGTAGTGTTTTGAGTAATAGATCGATTTATTTTGTCGTCAATGTACGATGTGTTTCTAGACAAAAAAACCATGCAAAATAGCTGCAAATAAATATCTGTCATCTATTGAATCATACCTTTATACTGATATGCTGCAAATGAAGGCTTATTTGAACACTTAGCCAGATCATGACTAGAAAGGTGTTATATTTATGCATAAGTTTTGCTGCTTATAGTTTAAAAAAGACTGCTAACCTTCTTTTGCAGCATATCAGTATAAGGGTATGAAACAGATAAAAAATACTCATTTGCAGCTATTTTGCATGGTTTTTTGTCTAAAATCGCATCGTTCTTAGACCCTAAATAAATCAATCTATTACTCAAACACTACAGAGAAACCATGACTAGAAACATGTTATATTTATGCATAAGTTTTGCTGCTTATATGTTAAAAAAGACTTCTAACTTTCACATTTTGATCTTTAGGAAGGAGAAACAATTCGAATAAATGTGATAAACAAACCTTCAGGTGGAACAGGCATGCTTTCTTCTGCTGGATTGTCCGAAACCGGGAAGCCAAAAGCACTCAGCCTCGGTCTCGGCCTCGCTCCACCCCCAAGTGGATCATTCAAAATTAGGACACCACTTCCTCCACCCCCAAATGACAAAACAGCTTCTCTTAACCATGATTCTTCTACATTAGCCTGCAAAAATTCAACTAGCTCTTTATCTGATTTATCTGAACTTGAGGTAGTTTTTTACTCTTATCACTTCTATGATTCAATATCATTGATTCATGAATTCTACAGAAAAATCTTCCGACGACATCGGCTTCAAAGACTGTTGCTTCGGGCTGGGCGGCATTTTGAAGATAAGAACATCAAAACTCTCCTTTTTTTGTTTTTGAATATTTGGTGATGTTGTCTGAGAAATGATCATAATTTGGGAAGATGAATGTGATGATAATTGTTTATAAGTCTCGTTGTAAGATTATTTTCAGGCTACTACTTATTTCCACGGCTCATTTTATTTACTTGATTGTATGTTCTAAGCATTTTGGTGTGTTTGGTTCAGCTTCATTGAGATATGGTTAGACGTGGTATGATACAATGATCGTTAATTTTTAAATATATTTGATAAAATTGTACCATGATAAAATATGTACAAATATTAATATATCGTATATATAAAAAATAATAAATATAATTATTTAAAATAATGATAAATTAGTAATTTTTATATAGCGATGATATCATACCTTGTTTTATCAATTATATCTCGATTTTTTAGCGATATAATTTTGTGTTTTGTTCTGCGTATTCAAAAATTACGATTTAAGGATTTTATCATACCGTATTGTTATTTTATCATACCGTATTGACATATTTTAGTATGTTCATTATAAAAATAGTAATTTCATGGATTTGTGAAAATATATTTGACCTAAATTTGATATATTTTATCTAAGAATATACAATCTAAGAATATTTTATCTAGTAGTTCTTGGTTAGTATTATTTCTTCATTACTAATGATTAAGAAAATGATATCTTTAGTCAATGAATTTTCATATTTGTTAAATTTGATCTTCATAATTTGTAATGACATATTTAGTCAACAAACTTTAATACTTTGACAAATTTGATTCTCTATGTTTGTAATATTTGGAGAATTATATTCTCAAAATGACAAAATCATTCCCCGAAATTTATTTTGTCAAACTTTGGTATCAATTACATCATTGAGGATTGGTTTTATCAAAACTTACAAAACATGAGAACAAGTTTACCACCATTTATGTCATTTTCATACTTCGATGATCATAATTATAAAACTTTTGAGATCAAAATTTCTAAAATCACAAAATTATAGGGACCAAATTTGTGTTTCATTCAAAGTAAAATATCACAATTTGAACAAATACTATATTGTCTTTTTTTGTAATAATATATATAAGAAATTTTGAAATAATATACATCACAATTTGCCCATTATGTTTATATCAGAAAAGTTAATGAGAAGAGCGTGAATTTATCCATCTACAAGTTCTTTGAAGCTTTTACCATGAATGATTCAACCAATTTTTTCATACAAATTATTGTTTTTATACCGATCCAGTATACTAGACGGTATACCGGCTTGTACCAAATATTATTTATATATATATATTAAAAAAATTTAAAATAAAATTTAATTATTTTTTAGAGTCAAACCCGAAAAAACACTAAATTCGACCCTAAAACCCGATACCGATAATGTATGGTATTTGACGTACCGTCCGGTATACCAACTCAACAAGGCCAAATCACAGCTTGTAAAATTGTAAAACAAGATATGCAGGTCAATTATTCATAAAATAAACAAAAGAGAAACAAACATTCCCCCATATACTAGTAAATGTATAATCATAATCATGCACCAAATTATCGTAAATTTCTTGTAAGGAATGAATCGAGCACATGTATATATATGACCGGTACTGAAATTAATACTCAGATCACAAAAAATGAGTACGTTTGGAATAACGTTTGATAAATATATGTGATGTAAGATGATTGTATCGTGTTGTGAGAATAATTGGTCGTGATTTAAAAAAAATATTTTTGAAACAGTTGTGAAATGATCGTGATGTCATAAAATGATTTTTTTACCTTTATTTTTAAATAATTATGTATAACTTAAAAATTAAATTTCATATTATTTTATGATAAATTCGTTAGGTCAACTACATTTTTAAATAGTTATATATATTTTTATAGTTTTAACATGTAATTGATAAAATATAAGAAGTTATTGATCAAATTTATTTTAAAAAAACTATAATTTACTGAGGTAAAATTGATATTTGGCAGATGCGTTCTGGTGGCCATTGGATTAAACCAACTGTGAACTCACCACTGTTTTGTGCGATCGCACGAACACATTTATTAATGATGTTTGGTTAAGATAGAATACAATTACGACACGTTTACCGCACGGGACGGTGCACTGCTATTCCAAACAAATCATTAATCTCTACTACATATTTCGAGCATCAAAACAATTGTAAAAAGGAATCTTATAGAACACTAATCTGCTCTTTAGCATACCATAAATTTTTAGCAATGAGAGAATTTATCCCACATTGGTTAGGTTTATAAAGGGGTGGAAGTCATCACATAGTTTAAATGTGTAACTTCCTCCCCTTAATCCCATTCGTTCATCATTTCCATCATAATTTCGGTCAGACTCTATAATTCTAATAATTCGGTACAATTTCTTCAATATATACCAACCATGTTTGACCCGAAACTCATCCTAAACTTATAAAAAGTATTTAAAAGTAGGACCATAAGGTAAATAAGAAGCAATAAAATGGTCAATCATGCACGCATAGTGTTTAATGATCAAATTCTAAAACAAGACCAGTATGCAGGTCAATATTAACAAAATAAGGTAATATAATATAATTACCTAAGTCTATAACCATGCACAAATTTCTTGTAGAAAATATTACAAGGGTTCTCGAGCACATGCATATGAGAAATATTCCCATTGGAAAATATACAAAAAAGGAATATTTTCGAGCAAAAAAAATTCAAACACTGTTGTACCATGAACATATAGCTAATGGTGGAAACATAACCTTAAAAGAATTAAGCAAATATAATGCATCGAATTATATAATAACTTTAAGCATGAGGGTTGAAAGGAAGCGACGGATCTACGAACTCTAACAAAAAGAAAGAACAAGGTTTAAGAATAAAAATCAGAAGGGTAGTTTGGTTTGAGATTTTTTAAAATACATTTCAAGAATTCAAAATGAGGGGTTCAAGTCATTTTATGTTGAAGAAGGAAACTCATAACGCATTTTGAAAATGGATTATCAGAATGAGAATGAAAATGTTGAGGTGTTCTGTAAACGAATCCAAAATGCATTTTAACGATACAATCAGAACATGCACAAAGTAATAAGGGAGATGTAAAAACAAAAAACAAGCAATATGTCGAAATCTTGAAAGCATTTCAATAAAACATACTTGAAACATGCTACAAAAGTTGTAAATAATCGATCAACTCTTATGCAGATTGTCGAATGTGTATGAAGGATGAAGAAAATACACAACACATTTTATGGGAATGCAAGGAGACGAAAAAGACATGGGAAGAAATCATAAAATGGTGGAAAGGCAGCAAAATATCTGGTCACCAGAATCATGGGACCAAATTATACATGAGATACATAAGAAATCAAGAAGAAACGAGTGTGGAGACTCACTGAATGCTATGGTACAAAAGGAACCAACTAATTTTTAAGGAAAACAAGATCCCAATACATCAAGTGATGACAAAGATACAAACATTGGCGTATCACTAGATAAAGGAACGAGGAAAACTCCATAGACTTAAGATAGATGAATGTGTTAGGGTCCCGTTTCAGGCCGTAGAAAACACAGTTGTATAAATATCATAAAATCATGCTTTTTTTTTCGATTTGTACCTTTAGAATACCTTATGAATTCATAAGGTAACTTATATAGGAAATAACATTACAGTTAAAAAAAACTCTAATGCAGGTTGTTCTAAAACAAGACTAGTATGCAAGAAATAAGGCAATGCACTATAAAGTGAGGATATGTCTGAACAAAAATTCACCCTCATGCTTAAAGTGACACCACTAGGAACATGTTGATAACTATAAAAAGGAGGGAAAATTATATAATAATGAAGCAAAAATATCATGCCACGAGCCAAGCCAAGCCATCTTAAACATGCCGAAACATGACAAACCTATAAACATATACAAGTTCCTAGTTGAATGCCACGACTATCATCAACTTGATAGCTAATAAAAAGTAGACTCAAATGCTTCTCACATTTTAGGTTTTCAAACAAAATGATAAGAAATGTTAACGAAAAGTAGATGCATTTAGCCACATCAGATAATCGAATAGATTCATCATCGCAATTAAATGATTTCACAGCTCCCACGGACATGAAATCTGAAACCAAAGTCTGGGCTTTCCAAGGCAACATAGTCAGAATATTTTAGCCATTCGTGATTCAAGAGAAGTGTTGTTAAAAATCAATGTTTTCAAAACACTTACCCAAGAAATCCAAAGTATGAAACTTGATACAAGAAACTCAAAGAAGAAAAATAAAGTTGTGAGCCGGATGTAAAAATCAAAACAAGCAATATTTCAAAATCTCGAAAAGTGTTTCCATGAAATATAAAGAATTCAAGGCAATGCAGCTAGTTACATTGTTATATGGTTCAAAATTGATCAACTTAATATTATAAACCCGAAAAAGAAGAAAAAATAATAAAGGGGAAGTAAATGCAAGCAAGCCGACAAGTCCAAACTTGAAAACATTTCAGAGAACTTGCTTGAAAATTGTTAACTAAGTATGAATATTCCCCATAAACATGATCAAAATTCATCCATTCCCCATGATGTAATCCAAAGTATAAAACTTAATACAATAAACAGAAAGAAGAAAAATAAAATAATAGGCGGGATTTAAAAATTAAAACAATCAAAATAATAAACTCTAAAAAAAGTTTCTACAAAATACAAAGAATTTAAGACGCTGCAGCAATTTAGATAGGAATATGATTCAAAAGTCGCACTCTAAATATTAGAAAAGAAAATAGTAGTAAGGGGAAGTAAGTGTGCAAGCAACCCGACAAGTCCAAACTTGAAAAGATTTCAGTGAACTTGCTTGAAACTTGTTACATACGTATGAATCTTCCCCATACATATGGCTCAGAATTCATAGCACTTACCCAAAAGAAATACAAAGTATGAAACTTGACACAAGAAATCCGAAGAAGAAAAATAGAGTAGTGAACGGATGTAAAAATCAAAAAAATTAATATATCAAAATCTCGAAAAGTGTTTCTATGAAATACAAAGAATTTAAGACGCTGCAGCAATTTAGATAGGAATATGGTTCAAAAGTCGCACTCTAAATATTAGAAACCATAAATGAAGAAAATAGTAGTAAGGGGAAGTAAGTGTGCAAGCAACCCGACAAGTCCAAACTTGAAAAGATTTCAGTGAACTTGCTTGAAACTTGTTGCATACGTATGAATCTTCGACATAATATGGCTCAGAATTCATAGCACTTACCCAAAAGAAATACAAAGTATGAAACTTGACAAAAGAAATCCGAAGAAGAAAAATAAAGTTGTGAGCCGGATGTAAAAATCAAAACAAGCAATATTTCAAAATCTCGAAAAGTGTTTCCATGAAATACAAAGAATTCAAGACGCTGCAGCAATTTAGATAGGAATATGGTTCAAAAGTCGCACTCTAAATATTAGAAACCATAAATGAANCACAAAGTAATAAGGGAGATGTAAAAACAAAAAACAAGCAATATGTCGAAATCTTGAAAGCATTTCAATAAAACATACTTGAAACATGCTACAAAAGTTGTAAATAATCGATCAACTCTTATGCAGATTGTCGAATGTGTATGAAGGATGAAGAAAATACACAACACATTTTATGGGAATGCAAGGAGACGAAAAAGACATGGGAAGAAATCATAAAATGGTGGAAAGGCAGCAAAATATCTGGTCACCAGAATCATGGGACCAAATTATACATGAGATACATAAGAAATCAAGAAGAAACGAGTGTGGAGACTCACTGAATGCTATGGTACAAAAGGAACCAACTAATTTTTAAGGAAAACAAGATCCCAATACATCAAGTGATGACAAAGATACGAACATTGGCATATCACTAGATAAAGGAACGAGGAAAACTCCATAGACTTAAGATAGATGAATGTGTTAGGGTCCCGTTTCAGGCCGTAGAAAACACAGTTGTATAAATATCATAAAATCATGCTTTTTTTTTCGATTTGTACCTTTAGAATACCTTATGAATTCATAAGGTAACTTATATAGGAAATAACATTACAGTTAAAAAAAACTCTAATGCAGGTTGTTCTAAAACAAGACTAGTATGCAAGAAATAAGGCAATGCACTATAAAGTGAGGATATGTCTGAACAAAAATTCACCCTCATGCTTAAAGTGGCACCACTAGGAACATGTTGATAACTATAAAAAGGAGGGAAAATTATATAATAATGAAGCAAAAATATCATGCCACGAGCCAAGCCAAGCCATCTTAAACATGCCGAAACATGACAAACCTATAAACATATACAAGTTCCTAGTTGAATGCCACGACTATCATCAACTTGATAGCTAATAAAAAGTAGACTCAAATGCTTATCACATTTTAGGTTTTCAAACAAAATGATAAGAAATGTTAACGAAAAGTAGATGCATTTAGCCACATCAGATAATCGAATAGATTCATCATCGCAATTAAATGATTTCACAGCTCCCACGGACATGAAATCTGAAACCAAAGTCTGGGCTTTCCAAGGCAACATAGTCAGAATATTTTAGCCATTCGTGATTCAAGAGAAGTGTTGTTAAAAATCAATGTTTTCAAAACACTTACCCAAGAAATCCAAAGTATGAAACTTGATACAAGAAACTCAAAGAAGAAAAATAAAGTTGTGAGCCGGATGTAAAAATCAAAACAAGCAATATTTCAAAATCTCGAAAAGTGTTTCCATGAAATATAGAGAATTCAAGGCAATGCAGGTAGTTACATGGTTATATGGTTCAAAATTGATCAACTTAATATTATAAACCAGAAAAAGAAGAAAAAATAATAAAGGGGAAGTAAATGCAAGCAAGCCGACAAGTCCAAACTTGAAAACATTTCAGAGAACTTGCTTGAAAATTGTTAACTAAGTATGAATATTCCTCATACATATGGCTAAGAATTCATAGCACTTACCCAAAAGAAATACAAAGTATGAAACTTGACACAAGAAATCCGAAAAAGAAAAATAGAGTAGTGAACGGGATGTAAAAATCAAAAAAATTAATATATCAAAATCTCGAAAAGTGTTTCTATGAAATACAAAGAATTTAAGACGCTGCAGCAATTTAGATAGGAATATGGTTCAAAAGTCGCACTCTAAATATTAGAAACCATGAATGAAGAAAATAGTAGTAAGGGGAAGTAAGTGTGCAAGCAAGCCGACAAGTCCAAACTTGAAAAGATTTCAGTGAACTTGCTTGAAACTTGTTGCATACGTATGAATCTTCCCCATACATATGGCTCAGAATTCATAGCACTTACCCAAAAGAAATACAAAGTATGAAACTTGACACAAGAAATCCGAAGAAGAAAAATAGAGTAGTGAACGGGATGTAAAAATCAAAAAAATCAAAATATCAAAATCTCGAAAAGTGTTTCTATGAAATACAAAGAATTTAAGACGCTGCAGCAATTTAGATAGGAATATGGTTCAAAAGTCGCACTCTAAATATTAGAAACCATGAATGAAGAAAATAGTAGTAAGGGGAAGTAAGTGTGCAAGCAAGCCGACAAGTCCAAACATGAAAAGATTTCAGTGAACTTGCTTGAAACTTGTTGCATACGTATGAATCTTCCCCATACATATGGCTCAGAATTCATAGCACTTAACCCAAAAGAAATACAAAGTATGAAACTTGACACAAGATATCCAAAGAAGAAAAATAGAGTAGTGAACGGGATGTAAAAATCAAAAAAATTAATATATCAAAATCTCGAAAAGTGTTTCTATGAAATACAAAGAATTTAAGACGCTGCAGCAATTTAGATAGGAATATGGTTCAAAAGTCGCACTCTAAATAAGAAACCATGAATGAAGAAAATAGTAGTAGGGGGAAGTAAGTGTGCAAGCAAGCCGACAAGTCCAAACTTGAAAAGATTTCAGTGAACTTGCTTGAAACTTGTTGCATACGTATGAATCTTCCCCATAATATGGCTCAGAATTCATAGCACTTACCCAAAAGAAATACAAAGTATGAAACTTGACACAAGAAATCCGAAGAAGAAAAATAGAGTAGTGAACGGGATGTAAAAATCAAAAAAATCAAAATATCAAAATCTCGAAAAGTGTTTCTATGAAATACAAAGAATTTAAGACGCTGCAGCAATTTAGATAGGAATATGGTTCAAAAGTCGCACTCTAAATATTAGAAACCATAAATGAAGAAAATAGTAGTAAGGGGAAGTAAGTGTGCAAGCAAGCCGACAAGTCCAAACTTGAAAAGATTTCAGTGAACTTGCTTGAAACTTGTTGCATACGTATGAATCTTCCCCATACATATGGCTCAGAATTCATAGCACTTACCCAAAAGAAATACAAAGTATGAAACTTGACACAAGAAATCCGAAGAAGAAAAATAGAGTAGTGAACGGGATGTAAAAATCAAAAAAATCAAAATATCAAAATCTCGAAAAGTGTTTCTATGAAATACAAAGAATTTAAGACGCTGCAGCAATTTAGATAGGAATATGGTTCAAAAGTCGCACTCTAAATATTAGAAACCATAAATGAAGAAAATAGTAGTAAGGGGAAGTAAGTGTGCAAGCAAGCCGACAAGTCCAAACTTGAAAAGATTTCAGTGAACTTGCTTGAAACTTGTTGCATACGTATGAATCTTCCCCATACATATGGCTCAGAATTCATAGCACTTACCCAAAAGAAATACAAAGTATGAAACTTGACACAAGAAATCCGAAGAAGAAAAATAGAGTAGTGAACGGGATGTAAATCAAAAAAATTAATATATCAAAATCTCGAAAAGTGTTTCTATGAAATACAAAGAATTTAAGACGCTGCAGCAATTTAGATAGGAATATGGTTCAAAAGTCGCACTCTAAATATTAGAAACCATAAATGAAGAAAATAGTAGTAAGGGGAAGTAAGTGTGCAAGCAAGCCGACAAGTCCAAACTTGAAAAGATTTCAGTGAACTTGCTTGAAACTTGTTGCATACGTATGAATCTTCGACATAATATGGCTCAGAATTCATAGCACTTACCCAAAAGAAATACAAAGTATGAAACTTGACACAAGAAATCCGAAGAAGAAAAATAGAGTAGTGAGCGGGATGTAAAAATCAAAAAAATTAATATATCAAAATCTCGAAAAGTGTTTCTATGAAATACAAAGAATTTAAGACGTTGCAGCAATTTAGATAGGAATATGGTTCAAAAGTCGCACTCTAAATATTAGAAACCATAAATGAAGAAAATAGTAGTAAGGGGAAGTAAGTGTGCAAGCAAGCCGACAAGTCCAAACTTGAAAAGATTTCAGTGAACTTGTTTGAAATTTGTTGCACACGTATGAATCTTCGACATAATATGGCTAAGAATTCATAGCACTTACCCAAAAGAAATACAAAGTATGAAACTTGACACAAAAAATCCGAAGAAGAAAAATAGAGTAGTGAACGGGATGTAAAAATCAAAAAAATTAATACATCAAAATCTCGAAAAGTGTTTCTATGAAATACAAAGAATTTAAGACGCTGCAGCAATTTAGATAGGAATATGGTTCAAAATTCGCACTCTAAATATTAGAAAGCATAAATGAAGAAAATAGTAGTAAGGGGAAGTAAGTGTGCAAGCAAGCCGACAAGTCCAAACTTGAAAAGATTTCAGTGAACTTGCTTGAAACTTGTTGCATACGTATGAATCTTCCCCATACATATGGCTCAGAATTCATAGCACTTACCCAAAAGAAATACAAAGTATGAAACTTGACACAAGAAATCCGAAGAAGAAAAATAGAGTAGTGAACGTGATGTAAAAATAAAAAAAATTAATATATCAAAATCTCGAAAAGTGTTTCTATGAAATACAAAGAATTTAAGACGCTGAAGCAATTTAGATAGGAAAATGATTCAAAATTCGCACTCTAAATATTAGAAACCATAAATGAAGAAAATAGTAGTAAGGGGAAGTAAGTGTGCAAGCAAGCCGACAAGTCCAAACTTGAAAAGATTTCAGTGAACTTGCTTGAAACTTGTTGCATACGTATGAATCTTCCCCATACATATGGCTCAGAATTCATAGCACTTACCCAAAAGAAATACAAAGTATGAAACTTGACACAAGAAATCCGAAGAAGAAAAATAGAGTAGTGAACGGGATGTAAAAATCAAAAAAATTAATATATCAAAATCTCGAGAAGTGTTTCTATGAAATACAAAGAATTTAAGACGATGCAGCAATTTAGATAGGAAAATGGTTCAAAATTCGCACTCTAAATATTAGAAACCATAAATGACGAAAATAGTAGTAAGGGGAAGTAAGTGTGCAAGCAAGCCGACAAGTCCAAACTTGAAAAGATTTCAGCGAACTTGCTTGAAACTTGTTGCATACGTATGAATCTTCCCCATACATATGGCTCAGAATTCATAGCACTTACCCAAAAGAAATACAAAGTATGAAACTTGACACAAGAAATCCGAAGAAGAAAAATAGAGTAGTGAACGTGATGTAAAAATAAAAAAAATTAATATATCAAAATCTCGAAAAGTGTTTCTATGAAATACAAAGAATTTAAGACGCTGAAGCAATTTAGATAGGAATATGGTTCAAAAGTCGCACTCTAAATATTAGAAACCATAAATGAAGAAAATAGTAGTAAGGGGAAGTAAGTGTGCAAGCAAGCCGACAAGTCCAAACTTGAAAAGATTTCAGTGAACTTGCTTGAAACTTGTTGCATACGTATGAATCTTCCCCATACATATGGCTCAGAATTCATAGCACTTACCCAAAAGAAATACAAAGTATGAAACTTGACACAAGAAATCCGAAGAAGAAAAATAGAGTAGTGAACGGGATGTAAATCAAAAAAATTAATATATCAAAATCTCGAAAAGTGTTTCTATGAAATACAAAGAATTTAAGACGCTGCAGCAATTTAGATAGGAATATGGTTCAAAAGTCGCACTCTAAATATTAGAAACCATAAATGAAGAAAATAGTAGTAAGGGGAAGTAAGTGTGCAAGCAAGCCGACAAGTCCAAACTTGAAAAGATTTCAGTGAACTTGCTTGAAACTTGTTGCATACGTATGAATCTTCCACATAATATGGCTCAGAATTCATAACACTTACCCAAAATAAATCCAAAGTATATGTAAGAAATACCATAAAGAAATCATAAAAGTTGTAAAATTCCCATTTAGAAAACATTTCAATGAACTTGCTTCGAAAGTATGAATATTCTTCATAAATATAGTTCAAAATTCATCACTATTGTCTTCCAGAAATTGAAGTATGAACTTACACAAAAAACCGAAGAATAAAAAAAGGTGATGAGGGGGATGTAAAAACAAAATGATATTGAAATCTTGTAAACATTAAATGAAATATACACAATTTAATTTTAGAGAGAAACGTTTCAAGGCATTTACACCAAATTCCACAAAAATCCCAGAACACCGTAAATCATTATCAACAAATAATAAAAATAATCCGCATACCAAACATTGATGAAACCCCAGAATCTCCTCCCTTGGCGTAGTTCTTGCTTCCAGGAGATGGGTTTCTCCGCTCCTCCAACGGCCCGAAAAGAAGTAGAAGTAAAATTTTACTGCAGATTTGTGATTTTAAATTGAATGTCTTCACAACTGTAATCCCGTTTCCAAGACCCAGCATTAATGACCGTTAATTGTATTTAAAATACAAAACTTTCCTACAGGGTACAGCGCGGGGTTTTTAGTATGTATTGACCGTTGTGAATTACTATTTGAATTAACACAGAAATTACCCTTAATACTTTTATTTATTTAAAATTAATATAAAGTTTTTCCACAACTCAATTAGAAGTTACTAATGATAGAATTACCATGTTTTTAACTAGGCTTTTATTTATTAATTTATTTAAATACAAAACTAGCTCCAATTAATTAATGACAATTAGAATTATGTTTTTTTGTGTAAACCATATTTTCCACCATATCAGCGCTCATTATTACATGGGCATCAATATGATACCACGGAAATACGCTAGTTAGACAAGGGTTTGCTGAATTTTTTTTTATTATTATTTATATTTAATTATATTATATAATCAATTAACTATTATATATTCTTTGTAATGTTATAATTAAAAATATAATGTAAAAATGACGCATATTTGATTCGTAACTTGTTTCAGATTGAACATTTTGAAAAAAATATAACAATATGGAATATGAAATAATAAAAAAGAAACTCAAACTCAAATGAAATAGTTAAAAGTATTAAATTAAATATAATATTGAATGAGAAATTGAATAATAAATAGATAAAATTGATAAGATATAAATATAAAATTAAATTTGGAGATAAAAGATTGTATGCATAAAAGAGAAATAAAAAATGATGTGGATGAGTAATAAATTTAAAAAGTAAAAAAAAAATAATGTGAATGTTAGAGAATGATGATATATTATCGGATACATATGTAAGAGATATATTTATAATGTGGAAATAATTAGAATATAATAGTTAGGCTTACTATTTTAATTTTCTTTATCCACAAAACTTGAGCATGTATATAACTTTTCAAAACACAATGCAACATAGATGGCTATTGGTTTCTACCAATGCAACATTGAAGGCTATCAAAACAATCTATGTCCACTCGCAAAGACAATTTTACCATAAATACTGATGAATTCAAGACATATGATCGATGATGAAAAATTAACAATGGATAGTGGGACTATTGTTTCGAAGAGAATTGATGAGAAAATAAATAAAATGAATTCTATTTTCTTGTGTAAACAAAAAAGATTATGGGTTTGTTTGGTTCAGCTTTTTAAAATTGCGGTGTGGTGAGGTGTGGTGAGATGTTGTGAGATATGATGATCGTGAATTTTTAAGTTTGTTTGGTAAAATTGCGATATTATGATCGTGATTTATGTAAAAATACTAATATACTCNCTTTAGCATACCATAAATTTTTAGCAATGAGAGAATTTATCCCACATTGGTTAGGTTTATAAAGGGGTGGAAGTCATCACATAGTTTAAATGTGTAACTTCCTCCCCTTAATCACATTCGTTCATCATTTCCATCATAATTTCGGTCAGACTCTATAATTCTAATAATTCGGTACAATTTCTTCAATATATACCAACCGTGTTTGACCCGAAACTCATCCTAAACTTATAAAAAGTATTTAAAAGTAGGACCAGAAGGTAAATAAGAAGCAATAAAATGGTCAATCATGCACGCATAGTGTTTAATGATCAAATTCTAAAACAAGACCAGTATGCAGGTCAATATTAACAAAATATGGAAATATAATATAATTACCTAAGTCTATAACCATGCACAAATTTCTTGTAGAAAATATTACAAGGGTTATCGAGCACATGCATATGCGAAATATTCCCATTGGAAAATATACAAAAAAGGAATATTTTCGAACAAAAAAAATTCAAACACTGTTGTACCATGAACACATAGCTAATGGTGGAAACATAACCTTAAAAGAATTAAGCAAATATCATGCATCGAATTATATAATAACTTTAAGCATGAGGGTTGAAAGGAAGCGACGGATCTACGAACTCTAACAAAAAGAAAGAACAAGGTTTAAGAATAAAAATCAGAAGGGTAGTTTGGTTTGAGATTTTTTAAAATGCATTTCAGGAATTTAAAATGAGGGGTTCAAGTCATTTTGCGTTGAAGAAGGAAACTCATAACGCATTTTGAAAATGGATTATCATAATGAGAATGAAAACGTTGAGGTGTTCTGTAAACGAATCCAAAATGCATTTTAAAAATGACAATGCATTTTAACGATGCAATCATAACATGCACAAAGTAATAAGGGAGATGTAAAAACAAAAAACAAGCAATATGTCGAAATCTTGAAAGCATTTCAATAAAACATACTTGAAACATGCTACAAAAGTTGTAAATAATCGATCAACTCTTATGCAGATTGTCTAATGCGTATGAAGGATGAAGAAAATACGTAACACATCTTATGGGAATGCAAGGAGACGAAAAAGACATGGGAAGAAATCATAAAATGGTGGAAAGGCAGCAAAATATCTGGTCACCAGAATCATGGGACCAAATTATACATGAGATACATAAGAAATCAAGAAGAAACGAGTGTGGAGACTCGCTGAATGTTATGGTACAAAAGGAACCAACTAATTTTTAAGGAAAACAAGATCCCAATACATCAAGTGATGACAAAGATACGAACATTGGCGTATCACTAGATAAAGGAACGAGGAAAACTCCATAGACTTAAGATAGATGAATGGGTTAGGGTCCCGTTTCAGGCAGTAGAAAACACAGTTGTATAAATATCATAAAATCATATTTTTTTTCGATTTGTACCTTTAGAATACCTTATGAATTCATAAGGTAACTTATATTGGAAATAACATTACAGTTAAAAAAAACTCTTATGCAGGTTGTTCTAAAACAAGACTAGTATGCAAGAAATAAGGCAATGCACTATAAAGTGAGGATATGTCTGAACAAAAATTCACCCTCATGCTTAAAGTGGCACCACTAGGAACATGTTGATAACTATAAAAAGGAGGGAAAATTATATAATAATGAAGCAAAAATATCATGCCACGAGCCAAGCCAAGCCATCTTAAACATGCCGAAACATGACAAACCTATAAACATATACAAGTTCCTAGTTGAATGCCACGACTATCATCAACTTGATAGCTAATAAAAAGTAGACTCAAATGCTTATCACATTTTAGGTTTTCAAACAAAATGATAAGAAATGTTAACGAAAAGTAGATGCATTTAGCCACATCAGATAATCGAATAGATTCATCATCGCAATTAAATGAATTCACAGCTCCCACAGACATGAAATCTGAAACCAAAGTCTGGGCTTTCCAAGGCAACATAGTCAGAATATTTTAGCCATTCGTGATTCAAGAGAAGTGTTGTTAAAAATCAATGTTTTCAAACCACTTACCAAAGAAATCCAAAGTATGAAACTTGATACAAGAAACTCAAAGAAGAAAAATAAAGTTGTGAGCCGGATGTAAAAATCAAAACAAGCAATATTTCAAAATCTCGAAAAGTGTTTCCATGAAATATAAAGAATTCAAGGCAATGCAGGTAGTTACATGGTTATATGGTTCAAAATTGATCAACTTAATATTATAAACCCTAAAAAGAAGAAAAAATAATAAAGGGGAAGTAAATGCAAGCAAGCCGACAAGTCCAAACTTGAAAACATTTCAGAGAACTTGCTTGAAAATTGTTAACTAAGTATGAATATTCCCCATAAACATGATCAAAATTCATCCATTCCACATGATGTAATCCAAAGTATGAAACTTAATACAATAAACAGAAAGAAGAAAAATAAAATAATAGGAGGGATTTAAAAATTAAAACAATCAAAATATCAAACTCTAAAAAAAGTTTCTATGAAATACAAAGAATTTAAGACGCTGCAGCAATTTAGATAGGAATATTGTTCAAAAGTCGCACTCTAAATATTAGAAACCATAAATGAAGAAAATAGTAGTAAGGGGAAGTAAGTGTGCAAGCAAGCCGACAAGTCCAAACTTGAAAAGATTTCAGTGAACTTGCTTGAAACTTGTTGCATACGTATGAATCTTCCCCATACATATGGCTCAGAATTCATAACACTTACCCAAAAGAAATACAAAGTATGAAACTTGACACAAGAAATCCGAAGAAGAAAAATAGAGTAGTGAACGGGATGTAAAAATAAAAAAAATTAATATATCAAAATCTCGAAAAGTGTTTCTATGAAATACAAAGAATTTAAGACGCTGCAGCAATTTAGATAGGAATATTGTTCAAAAGTCGCACTCTAAATATTAGAAACCATAAATGAAGAAAATAGTAGTAAGGGGAAGTAAGTGTGCAAGCAAGCCGACAAGTCCAAACTTGAAAAGATTTCAGTGAACTTGCTTGAAACTTGTTGCATACGTATGAATCTTCCCCATACATATGGCTCAGAATTCATAACACTTACCCAAAAGAAATACAAAGTATGAAACTTGACACAAGAAATCCGAAGAAGAAAAATAGAGTAGTGAACGGGATGTAAAAATAAAAAAAATTAATATATCAAAATCTCGAAAAGTGTTTCTATGAAATACAAAGAATTTAAGACGCTGCAGCAATTTAGATAGGAATATTGTTCAAAAGTCGCACTCTAAATATTAGAAACCATAAATGAAGAAAATAGTAGTAAGGGGAAGTAAGTGTGCAAGCAAGCCGACAAGTCCAAACTTGAAAAGATTTCAATGAACTTGCTTGAAACTTGTTGCATACGTATGAATCTTCGACATAATATGGCTAAGAATTCATAGCACTTACCCAAAAGAAATACAAAGTATGAAACTTGACACAAGAAATCCGAAGAAGAAAAATAGAGTAGTGAACGGGATGTAAAAATCAAAAAAATTAATATATCAAAATCTCGAAAAGTGTTTCTATGAAATACAAAGAATTTAAGACGCTGCAGCAATTTAGATAGGAATATTGTTCAAAAGTCGCACTCTAAATATTAGAAACCATAAATGAAGAAAATAGTAGTAAGGGGAAGTAAGTGTGCAAGCAACCCGACAAGTCCAAACTTGAAAAGATTTCAGTGAACTTGCTTAAAACTTGTTGCATACGTATGAATCTTTGACATAATATGGCTCAGAATTCATAGCACTTACCCAAAAGAAATACAAAGTATGAAACTTGACACAAGAAATCCGAAGAAGAAAAATAGAGTAGTGAGCGTGACGTAAAAATCAAAAAAATCAAAAAATCAAAATCTCGAAAAGTGTTTCTATGAAATACAAAGAATTTAAGACGCTGCAGCAATTTAGATAGGAATATTGTTCAAAAGTCGCACTCTAAATATTAGAAACCATAAATGAAGAAAATAGTAGTAAGGGGAAGTAAGTGTGCAAGCAAGCCGACAAGTCCAAACTTGAAAATATTTCAGTGAACTTGCTTGAAACTTGTTGCATACGTATGAATCTTCCCCATACATATGGCTCAAAACTCATAGCACTTAACCCAAAAGAAATACAAAGTATGAAACTTGACACAAGAAATCCGAAGAAGAAAAATAGAGTAGTGAGCGTGACGTAAAAATAAAAAAAATCAAAATCTCGAAAAGTGTTTCTATGAAATACAAAGAATTTAAGACGCTGCAGCAATTTAGATAGGAATATTGTTCAAAAGTCGCACTCTAAATATTAGAAACCATAAATGAAGAAAATAGTAGTAAGGGGAAGTAAGTGTGCAAGCAAGCCGACAAGTCCAAACTTGAAAAGATTTCAGTGAACTTGCTTGAAACTTGTTGCATACGTATGAATCTTCGACATAATATGGCTCAGAATTCATAACACTTACCCAAAAGAAATACAAAGTATATGTTAGAAATACCATAAAGAAATCATAAAAGTTGTAAAATTCCCATTTAGAAAACATTTCAATGAACTTCCTTGAAACTTGCTTCGAAAGTATGAATATTCTTCATAAATATAGTTCAAAATTCATCACTATTGCCTTCCAGAAATTGAAGTATGAACTTACACAAAAAACCGAAGAATAAAAAAAGGTGATGAGGGGGATGTAAAAACAAAATGATATTGAAATCTTGAAAACATTAAATGAAATATACACAATTTAATTTTAGAGAGAAACGCTTCAAGGCATTTACACCAAATTCCACAAAAATCCCAGAACACCGTAAATCATTATCAACAAATAATAAAAATAATCCGCATACCAAACATTGATGAAACCCCAGAATCTCCTCCCTTGGCGTAGTTCTTGCTTCCAGGAGATGGGTTTCTCCGCTCCTCCAACGGCCCGAAAAGAAGTAGAAGTAAAATTTTACTGCAGATTTGTGATTTTAAATTGAATGTCTACACAACTGTAATCCCGTTTCCAAGACCCAACATTAATGACCGTTAATTGTATTTAAAATACAAAACTTTCCTACAGGGTACAGCGCAATTAGAATGTATTGACCGTTGTGAATTACTATTTGAATTGACATAGAAATTACCCTTAATACTTTTATTTATTTAAAATTAATATAAAGTTTTTCCACAACTCAATTAGAAGTTACTAATGATAGAATTACCATGTTTTTAACTAGGCTTTTATTTATTAATTTATTTAAATACAAAACTAGCTCGAATTAATTAATGATAATTAGAATTACGTTTTTTGTGTAAACCACATTCTACACCACATCAGCGCTCATTGTTACATGGGCATCAATATGATACCATGGAAATACTCTAGTTAGACAAGGGTTTGCTGAAATTTTTTTATTATTATTTATATTTAATTATATTATATAATCAATTAACTATTATATATTCTTTGTAATGTTATAATTAAAAATATAATGTAAAAATGACGCATATTAGATTCGTAACTTGTTTCGGATTGAACATTTTGAAAAAAATATAACAATATCGAATATGAAATAATAAAAAAGAAACTCAAACTCAAATTAAATAGTTAAAAGTATTAAATTAAATATAATATTTAATGAGAAATTGAATAATAAATAGATAAAATTGATAAGATATAAATATAAAATTAAATTAAATTTGGAGAGAAAAGATGGTATGCATAAAAGAGAAATAAAAAATGATATGAATGTTAAGAGAATGATGATATATTATCGGATACATATGTAAGAGATAGATTTATAATGTGAAAAATAATTAGAATATAATAATTAGGCTTACTATTTTAATTTTCTTTATCCACAAAACTTGAGCATGTATATAACTTTTCAAAACACAATGCAACATAGAAGGCTATTGGTTTCTATCAATGCAATATTGAAGGCTATCAAAACAATCTATGTCCACTCGCAAAGACAATTTTACCATAAATACTGATGAATTCAAGACATATGATCGATAATGAAAAATTAACAATGGATAGTGGGACTATTGTGTTGAAGAGAATTGATGAGAAAATAAATAAAATGAATTCTATTTTCTTGTGTAAACAAAAAAAATAATGGGTTTGTTTGGTTCAGCTTTTTAAAATTGCGGTGTGGTGAGGTGTGGTGAGATGTTGTGAGATATGATGATCGTGAATTTTTAAGTATGTTTGGTAAAATTGCGATATTATGATCGTGATTTATGTAAAAATACTAATATACTCTTATATATATAAAATAATAAATATAATTATATTATAATTAATAGAATTAAGGGTAAATGAGTCTTTTCCAAAATCACGATGAGGCCACAACTGGTTTTAACAGCTGTGATGATATCGTGATTTTTTAACGATTATCATATCGCAATTAACCTTATGTTTTGTGCGCATTAAAAAAATCACGATTTCAAAATCTCACCGCACCTCACCGCTATTTTAATCGGGGTACCAAACAAACCCTATATAATTGAATAGCAAAAAGTTTATTAAAATTTATAATTAAAAGATACATACATATATAACTTAAATTAAAAAAAAGAAATTGCTAAAATTAAGGAACACTATAAATCCTTGAGTTGTGGATCACAAATATAAAATATTTAAATTGTGGAATATATAATATTCACTTCAACAAATGCAACATATGTGGCACTGTCAATTTCATATTTGGAAATGCAAGCATAGTATCCCAGAACTATAATTGATTGGTTGTTGGTTTTCAGAAATGTTAATATTATCTACAAAATAAAATGATATTTAAATTATAATTGTGTTTTTTGGATAATAATAAACTATGTGGTACCGACTCTCCAATTTTCATCACGCCCCTGTGTAGAACCGATTCGGACTCTCCGACTTGCTCCGAAGCTTGACACAAAATGATATCGTTTTGATTTCTTCTTTAATCATATCTGTTCTTCGTCGGAGAAGTCGATTATGTGTTTTCACAACTTTGTTATGTATTCGAACTACTTGTAAATTATTTGTATAATCTATAATGGATCGAAATATATTTGTTTTTGGTAAAATGGTAAAATTGACCAACTATACTCATTTTTATAAATCTGAATGTTCTTATAAAATAAATTGATAAAATATTTGAATTTATACAACTTCTCAACAAATTTTAACATTTATTTGTATTTGTTTGATATTATTTTATTTAAATAAATACAAAAATCTACCGATACAATTATAAACAAATCAATTAATATCATACTCAACCCCTCTTATAAACCAATTCAAACGATATTTCACTTCCGATATATGACAATTTTTGCATATTTCAAGAGACACAAGAGCAAGATCATACAATGACCAATACATTCAAATTTCACCAACAGTCCGAATTCAAGTTTTTTATACATAATGTTCTAGACGAATAAGAAGAAAGAATATTACCTCCCCGGACCGGGTGTAAACACCACGGAATCATCCACAAACGGAGGCTTCTTCGCATTATAGTAGAAGTACGCGATCATCAAAACCAACTCCTCTGAAGTTCTGAACTCTGAAAAATGCAAAGATTTTCTCTTAAAGGAATTGTATAATGTGTATAATGGAATAAGGAAAAATGGTCACCTTTTTCTCTGTATAACATTTTGTTTCCACGAAGAAACAGAATTTGAGGACACTCTTTGGCTTTAAGAGCATACGCCAAGTCCCTTTCGATATTTACGTCGATCTTCACCGTCTAATCAATATAAAATACGAGAAAACTATATAAAAACCAACCAGTATACGATACGAGAAAAAGTATAAAAACTTGATCAAGTGAATTATTATCCCCGATTAGTAAACAATACTAGAAAAGACTTCATCAAGCTTTTTCTTAACGATATAGCCTACCCGACCAGTATACTACAAGACTGAGAAACGGTATAAAAACTTGATCAATTAAATTATTATCGATTTAGCTTACCCATCAGATCAGTATACAATGTGAGAAAACTATATAAAAACTTGATCAAGTAAATTAATATCGGTTTAGCTAAGCCGATCAGTAAACAATAGTATAGAAACTTGATCAAGTAAATTATTATCGGTTTAGCTTATCCATCCAATCAGTATACAATGCGATAAAACTATATAAAAACTTGATCAAGTAAATTATTATCGGTTTAGCTAAGCCGATCAGTAAACAAAATAGAAAACTGTATAAAAACTTGATCACTGTAAATTTTTATAGATTTAGCTTACACGATCAGTAAACAATACGAGTAAACTGTATAAAAACTTGATCAACTAAATTATTATCGATTTAACTTACCCGAGGAGGTAATCGATCCTTTGCCTTCCAATAAACCTCTGCTGCCTTTTCCAATTCTTTCAAAACATTCCAGTTCAAACTTGACCTGAAATTAAGTAAATTTTCTTCAAACAAAGTGATTCAAATTTCCATAAAAGATTGAACACAAAAATGCATGGTTTCTCGCCTTTTGTAACGTTCGAAAACAAGAACAATCAATGGACTTGGATGAAAAGCAAAGCTCTCCCACTCAAGACAATTTATCTCTTTCACTAATCCATACTCAATTTCTCCTTCCCAATCAATCTCACTTCCATCTTCCCCTACAACATTCCGTATCGAATGCTTCTCAAAATACTCAGAAGCTCTAATTCCCCACCCAACATCTGCATCCAACGGCCAGCTTGAATCCTCCTCCTCAACCACCATCTTCTTTTCTCCCGATTCATCGTCATCGAGATCGTTTTCATCGTCCGAAGATTCATCTTCGAAACCATTGACACTATCTTTACCATCACCCTTTTCTTTGATGATCTTTTCCATGTCTTTAACAAGTTCAGGGCTCTGCTGGCGAATAGTATCGAATGTTCGTTTTAGAGAATCACGGACATAATCCTCGACTGCCGATGCTTCGCTCTTACGTCCACGCTTTGGCTTTTTTGGAATCATTTCTGGAAAAGGATTTTCTGAGTTTTCATTCTTCTTTTCCAGCCCTTTACATGAACGTGGCTTCTTTGACTTTAGATTCGGATCATCTGGATTTGTACCAGAGTTCATTGCATCAGCAATGGATGCCATACATTTAGTAGCCTTATGAGAAACTTGTGAAATAGAACATGTACTTGAAACATAACTTGCAACTTCAACTCTTTGGGGAGGAAAAGGTATCAAAAGAGTGAAACCAGAACTAGTATTCATTATCCCTGAATTCATTATGCTTAAAGCCTTTAACATTTAGAACTTCCAGTCAAAAATCAAACAAGCTGCGAACACATATACCAATCATGACAAAAAAGAAGCCAACCAATCAAATAATCAATTCTGAAAATACCACAGAAATGCACGAAAGCCAGTTACTTTGAATATCGCAGCACATACCCCAGTTCCCATAAGGTTACTCAGCAACCATTACCAAATAAAATCCGCGAAAAAAGAAGCAATTGTTCAAGTGAGCAAATCGTCGAACACTTGTCACGCATCTAATAAGTACCCGGCAACAGTTACTTAAGCGAATACTCCGACCCCAAAACTACCAGCAGACAATGCTCCCCGACATGTGACAAGACAGTAAAGCAAGATCGGAGAAACTCACCGGTACAAGATCTCATTCAGCTCGAGAGCCACAATTGATACCCAATCTTTAATATTTTTTATTATGAGAAAATAATATCACAAATTTATATATCCAAATAATATTATAAAAGTTCAATGAAAATCCGATGGATATTATAATTAGTTTATCTCTGCAATATTAAATATAATATAATAACGAATAAACTATAATAAACAAAACTAATTTAAGAATACATTTAATTTTAAAATTAAAATACTTATTGGATTTAACAAGAACTCAACAAAATCAATAAATCCAACGTATCCTAATGTTGGATTTATTGAAAACTATAGAATTATAACATGAATCTTTTTTATTAATTATTAATTTTTCAAATCATAAGGAAGAATTGTTCCAATAAATATATTTTCTAATAAAATTTATTATTTCACGATTATTTCACGTATCAACTGGTATCCAACATTATAACCAATATCAATCGTGTATTCATATATTAAAATATTATATAACATTTTCCTCTCCAACTAATCAATTTAGCCAATATTTTATGAATATGAGTTATTATTCATTTTTTCAAAATAGACTATTTAACAAACATTAATTAGAAAAATGCTACTTATCAAAATTCCCCAATAAATGTCAATGCTCTTCTACGACTCTATTTAGAAACCCTAGATTTTGAGGTCATTTCAAAAATCAATTTTTTTAAAATATCCAGTTCAAATAATGGTTTTGTATTGGGTACGTTTGGAACGGCGTTTGGCAAATAGCGGTGATGTAATATGAATGTACTGTAGTGTGAGGTGAACTGATCGTAATTTTAAAAAATTGTTTTTAAAACAGCGGTGCAGTGATCGTGATGTTATAAAATGATTTTTTTGCCCTTATTTTAAATAATTGTTTATAACTTAAAAATTATATTTCATATTATTTTATGATAAATTCGTTATTTCAAAACTACATTTTTAAATTGTTATATATTTTTTTATAGTTTGAACACATAATTGATAGAATATAAGAAGTTATTTATCAAAATTATTTTTTTAAAAAAATAAACTATAATTTATCAATAGTAAAATTGACATTTGGTAGGTACGTTGTGGTGGCCGTTGGGTTAACCCAACTGTGAACTCACCGTTGTTTTCTGCGGTCACACGAACGCAGTTATTAATGATATTTGATAAAAATAGAATATAACTACGGTACGTTCACCGCACCGGACGGTGGATTGAGTTTCCAAACATTAGCATTGTCTGTACCATAAAGTGCAAACTCTCTATTTCGATCTATACAATCTATTTGCAAAACTTGAGTTGTACGGTACCTACACTGTAACGACTTAAGAGACATTTCGTCCACGTTTCTTATCATTTTCTTCCTCATCATCCTCTTCGGACATCAACATTGGCCCATATATTTGATGTTCCTCTTCGCCCTTGGATCTCGTATTCTCCAGGCTTCTCTTTTTGGAACCGAACCCCGAGTAATAGTAGAATTCACTTGTTTTCGATGAGGAGGATTTCGGGACATTCTTACGCCGGTGACGGAGACGGGATTCAGTTATAGGAGGCGGAGATGGGGCTTTCCGGGCGGTGGATTTTCCAGATTCAGGATTAGAGTAGCTTTTCGGATGGTGCTCACAGAGGGAATGGTCTTTTGATTCCTCTTGTGGGCACTGCCAGGTCTTCCCGTCCGTACACAAAATAGGTGGCGGTTGGTTTTTTANCGTATTCTCCAGGCTTCTCTTTTTGGAACCGAACCCCGAGTAATAGTAGAATTCACTTGTTTTCGATGAGGAGGATTTCGGGACATTCTTACGCCGGTGACGGGGACGGGATTCAGTTATAGGAGGCGGAGATGGGGCTTTCCGGGCGGTGGATTTTCCAGATTCAGGCTTAGAGTAGCTTTTCTGATGGTGCTCACAGAGGGAATGGTCTTTTGATTCCTCTTGTGGGCACTGCCAGGTCTTCCCGTCCGTACACAAAATAGGTGGCGGTTGGTTTTTTACCGGCGGCGGCTTCTCCGTCTTGCTGGGATATTCCGATTCGGCGCCAGCATTAAATTCCGGCTGCCTGGAATATTTTTTAAACTTTTATGAGTTATAAAAGGGAAAATTACAAGAGTATAAACCCTAGGCAAATCAAAACATCACAAAAGCATGATGGACGGAGAAGAGATTTATTTACCTTTGGAAGACATGATCGGAGTAAGAATTCTCAACAGAAATATTAGTTCCGACGTACTGCATCAAAATGAACAGATTTTAAGAAATGGAGGCATTGAAGGAACAATCACAAAATAAAGACGAAATACATAGATAAATTCGACTTCATAAGCCCAAACAATACGCTTAAAACGAAGGAATATCGGTTTTCTTGAACCCTAGGTGCGATCGAGAGAAAACCCTAGAAAAACCCTAAAAACGACGGGAATGCAGAGGACTAGATACCAACAGATATGCGTCTATGAGACTATGATGATTTTCTTAAAAACTATGAGCTACCTGGGAAGGCGGAGACGGCGGTTCTGAAAAAGACGGCGGCGAGAACCAACCAACGTCCCACCGCGACTGATTCAGCACACAAACATGAGGTTGGGTAACGGTTCCGGATTCAAGACACGACGCCGGATAGATCAACGAAGAAATCTTGGCGTTTTTCCGTATTCTCATTGCCGTTGACGGTGCTGATAGTTTGGGTCTAGTTGAGAACGACGAAGATATTCAAAATCCAAATGTTAGTTTGTTTTTTGCGTCTGTGACTTTTATAACAACACATTGGTTTCTTTGGTACCCCGATTAAAACAGCGGTGAGGTACGCTGAGATGTTGAAATCGTGATTTTTTTAATGCGCACAAAACATAAGGTTAATTGCGATGTGATAATCGTTAAAAAATCACGATATCATCACAGCTGTTAAAACCAACTGTGGCCTCATCGTGATTTTGAAAAAGACTCATTTACCACTTAAATTCTATTAATTATATTTATTATTATATATATATAAGGGTATATTAGTATTTTTACATAAATCATGATCATAATATCGCAATTTTACCAAACATACTTAAAAATTCACGATCATCATATCTCACCACACCTCACTACATCTCACCACATCTCACCACACCTCACCACACCTCACCACACCGTAATTTTAAAAAAGCTGAACCAAACAAACCCATTGCATGTATAGACGTATATTACGAATTTACCCTACATTTTTAAATTGAATAATTTACTTATAATCAAATTAAATTGAGAAAATACCCAGATAACAAAAGTGTAAAACATTCCCAATATTCACAAATTACATATTAGCACCTTCGAGTGAATAGTAATGTCTTCATGNTACATAATGTTCTAGACGAATAAGAAGAAAGAGAATATTACCTCCCCGGACCGGGTGTAAACACCGCGGAATCATCCACAAACGGAGGCTTCTTCGCATTATAGTAGAAGTACGCGATCATCAAAACCAACTCCTCTGAAGTTCTGAACTCTGAAAAATGCAAAGATTTTCTCTTAAAGGAATTGTATAATGTGTATAATGGAATAAGGAAAAATGGTCACCTTTTTCTCTGTATAACATTTTGTTTCCACGAAGAAACAGAATTTGAGGACACTCTTTGGCTTTAAGAGCATACGCCAAATCCCTTTCGATATTCATGTCGATCTTCACCGTCTAATCAGTATACAATACGAGAAAACTATATAAAAACCGACCAGTATACAATACGAGAAAAAGTATAAAAACTTGATCAAGTGAATTATTATCCCCGATTAGTAAACAATACTAGAAAAGACTTCATCAAGCTTTTTCTTAACGATATAGCTTATCCGACCAGTATACTACAAGACTGAGAAACGGTATAAAAACTTGATCAATTAAATTGTTATCGATTTAGCTTACCCATCAGATCAGTATACAATGTGAGAAAACTATATAAAAACTTAATCAAGTAAATTATTATCGGTTTAGCTTACCCGATCAGTAAGCAATACTAGAAAACTGTATACAAGTTTAATCAAGTAAATTACTATCAATTTAGCTTACCCGATCAGTAAACAATACTAGAAAATTGTCTAAAACTTGATCACATAAATTAATATCGATTTTTCTTACCCGATCAGTAAACAATACGAGCAAACTGTATAAAAACTTGATCAACTAAATTATTATCGATTTAACTTACCCGAGGAGGTAATCGATCCTTTGCCTTCCAATAAACCTCTGCTGCCTTTTCCAATTCTTTCAAAACATTCCAGTTCAAACTTGACCTGAAATAAAGTAAATTTTCTTCAAACAAAGTGATTCAAATTTCCATAAAAGATTGAACACAAAAATGCATGGTTTCTCGCCTTTTGTAACGTTCAAAAACAAGAACAATCAATGGACTTGGATGAAAAGCAAAGCTCTCCCACTCAAGACAATTTATCTCTTTCACTAATCCATACTCAATTTCTCCTTCCCAATCAATCTCACTTCCATCTTCCCCTACAACATTCCGTATCGAATGCTTCTCAAAATACTCAGAAGCTCTAATTCCCCACCCAATATCTGCATCCAACGGCCAGCTTGAATCCTCCTCATCAATCACCATCTTCTTTTCTCCTGATTCATCATTATCGAGATCGTTTTCATCGTCCGAAGATTCATCATCGAAACTGTCGACACTGTCTTTATTATCACCCTTTTCTTTGATGATCTTTTCCATGTCTTTAACAAGTTCAGGGCTCTGCTGGCGAATAGTATTGAATGTTCGTTTTAGAGAATCACGGACATAATCCTCAACTGCTGATGCTTCGCTCTTACGTCCACGCTTTGGCTTTTTTGGAATCATCTCTGGAAAAGGATTTTCTGAGTTTTCATTCTTCTTTTGCAACCCTTTGGTTCTACGTGAATGTGGCTTCTTTGACTTTAGATTCGGATCATCTGGATTTGTACCACAGTTCATTGCATCAGCAATGGATGCCATAGATTTAGTAGCCTTACGAGGAACTTGTGAAATAGAACGTGCACTTGAAACATAACTTGTAATTTCAGCTCTTTGGGGAGAAAAATGCATCAAAAGATTGAAACCAGAACTAGTATTCATAGCCGAGAGCATTATCCCCACATTCATTAAGCTTAAAGCCTTTAACTATTAGAAACACCACTGAAAAATAAAAAAAATGCAGCGGAAAAATACAGCAATCCTGACAAAAAAAGGAAATAATCAATCAAATCACCAATTCTGAAAATACTACAGAAATGCTCGAAATCCATTAATTTTGAATATCGCAACACATACCCCAGTTCCCATAAGTTTATTGAGCAACCATTGACAAATAAAATCCGCGAAAAAAGAAGCAACTGTTCAAGTGAGCAAATCGTCGAACACTTGTCACGCATCTAATAAGTAACTGGCAACAGATACTGAAGCAAATACTCCGAGCCCAAAACTACAGCCGACAATGCTCCCCCGACATGTGACAACACAGTAAATCAAGTGTAAAAAATCGGAGAAACTCACCGTCGCTGTACAAGATCACATTCAGCTCGAAAGCCTCATTAGAATATAATATCACAAATTTATATATCCAAATAATATTATAAAAGTCAAATACAAATCCTTGTATAAACGGATGGATTTTACAATTAGTTCATTTCTGCAATATTAAATATAATATAATAACTAATAAACTATATTAAGCAAAATAAATTTAAGAATACATTAAAATACTTATTGGATTTAAAAAATATTTAATAAAACAATAAATCCAACTGATCCTAATGTTGGATTTAGAGATCACGGACATAATATTAGTTATACGATTCAATCATTAGCTCTCATTATTTCACGTATTGATCATTATCTAATAGTATGATCCTGAACCCTTGATATTTCAAATACTACAATATGAAAAAATTGATAAAATATTATATATATTGTTTTATGACTCTAATCATAAACTATTTAACTAATAATTCTAAAATATGCTATTTAGCAAACATTAATTTTAAAAAATGATATTTAGCAAAATTCCCCATTAAATGTCAATGTTATATTTAGATTGTATGCATTCTTAAAATATATTTTGATATTAGAATTCATTATTGTTGTTTTTACAAAACAATGTTTTTGAATTAGTTTTACAAAACAATGCATTCTTAGACGGTTGAGTGCGTGTTCTTATTGCATTATCAGAATGCATTATCATTTTTAAAATGCATTTTGGATTCGTTTACAGAATACTCAAACGTTTTAATTATCATTCTGACAATCTATTTTCAAAACGCGTTATGAGTTTCATTCTTCAACACAAAATGATTATAATTCATCATTTTGAATTCCTGAAATGCATTTTAAAAAATCTCTGACCAAACTACCCTTCTGACAGAATCTCTTATTTCTAGTGGTGTTCACTATTCGGTAAAAACCGAATACCGAACCGTTTACCAATTTTTTTTACTGAACCGATACCGAATTATAAAATTCGGTATTTCGGTAAATACTGAAATCGAACCGAACCGACAAAATTCGGTTCGGTATTCGGTAGATAATTTTTTGACTTATTCGGTATTCGGTAATTGAAATTCGGTTCAGTATTTACCGAATGAACACCCATACTTATTTCTAATTAAACAAAATCTTGTTTTGTATAAATATAAGAGCAAAATAATATTTTAGTATTCCAAATGCATTCTCATAATCATTTTTACATAACATTATTCTTAGTTCATTATTTATTATTTACCATTCAGAACACTTAAACAGATTCACATTCTATAAATACATTCTGACAATATATTCTAAAAATACATTTACATTATAAATACACCATTAATCTTTCAATCCATATTTACTTTTCCCAATACCATATTTTAAAACCCTAGATTTTTAGTTCATTTCAAAAACCATAATATTTTAAAATATTCGGTTCAAACAATGGTTTTGTATTAGCTGTAAACTCTCTAGTTAGATCTATACAATCTATTTGCAAACACATAGTCAACAGAAACTCTTAAGAGACATTTCGTGCACGTTTCTTGCCATCTTCTTCCTCATCGTCCTCTTCAGACATCAACATTGGCCCATATATTCCATGTTCGTCTTCACCGTTGGATCTGGTATTCTCCAGGCTTCTCTTTTTGGAACCGAACCCCGAGTAATAGTAGAATTCACTTGTTTTCGATGAGGAGGATTTCGGGACATTCTTACGCCGGTGACGGAGACGGGATTCAGTTATAGGAGGCGGAGATGGGGCTTTCCGGGCGGTGGATTTTCCAGATTCAGGATTAGAGTAGCTTTTCTGATGGTGCTCACAGAGGGAATGGTCTTTTGATTCCTCTTGTGGGCACTGCCAGGTCTTCCCGTCCGTACACAAAATAGGTGGCGGTTGGTTTTTTACCGGCGGCGGCTTCTCCGTCTTGATGGGATATTCCGATTCGGCGCCAGCATTAAATTCCGGCTGCCTGGAATATTTTTTAAACTTTTATGAGTTATAAAAGGGAAAATTACAAGAGTATAAACCCTAGGCAAATCAAAACATCACAAAAGCATGATGGACGGAGAAGAGATTTATTTACCTTTGGAAGACATGATCGGAGTAAGAATTCTCAACAGAAATATTAGTTCCGACGTACTGCATCAAAATGAACAGATTTTAAGAAATGGAGGCATTGAAGGAACAATCACAAAAGAAAGACGAAATACATAGATAAATTCGACTTCATAAGCCCAAANACAAATCGAGGAGGCAAAAAAAGCGGGTTCAAGATCTTTCGATTTGATTACCAACAACAATACGACAACTACGAAAGGAGGAATGTCGGGATCGGAAAAAATTCGAAGAAATCGCCACAGCTTTTCGTCTGAAACCCGAAACCTAAACCCCAAATCGCGAGAAGGAAAAGAAAGAAAGAAAGGGGCAGATTAATAAGGTTCAATTCGCGTTAGCCTAACGCGACCTTCTTTCTGTTCGCGTTAGGCTATCGCGAGTACGAAATAAGGCTGAGGCAGTTTCGCAAGTCTCAATTCGCGATAGCCTAAATCGACCTCCTTTTGGCGGTCGATTTAGGCTATCGCGAATACAAAAAAATTATTTTTTTTTAAAGTTTATTTTGGCTAACGCGAGTCGCGTTAGTCAATCGCGAATTACGTAAAAAATGCAATTCGCGATTGGCTAACGCGAATGGTGGTAAATTTCCGACACTGTTCAGAATCGGTGGTATTTTGCGCGAAACTCCCAACACATTGCATGTATAGACGTATATTACGAATTTACCCTACATTTTTAAATTGAATAATTTTCTTATAATCAAATTAAATTGAGAAAATACCCAGATAACAAAAGTGTAAAACATTCCCAATATTCACAAATTACATATTGGGTTTGTTTGGTACCCCGATTAAAACAGCGGTGAGGTGCGGTGAGATGTTGAAATCGTGATTTGTTTAATGCACACAAAACATAAGGTTAATTGCGATGTGATAATCGTTAAAAAAATCATGATATCATCACAGCTGTTAAAACCAACTGTGGCCTCATCGTGATTTTGGAAAAGACTCATTTACCCTTACTTCTATAAATTATATTTATTATTTTATATATATAAGGGTATATTAGTATTTTTACATAAATCACGATCATAATATCGCAATTTTACCAAACATACTTAAAAATTCACGATCATCATATCTCACCACCACCTCACTACACCTCACCACATCTCACCACACCTCACCACACCTCACTACACCTCAGCACACCGCAATTTTAAAAAAGTTGAACCAAACAAACCCATTAGCACATTCGAGTGAATAGTAATGTCTTCATGATATAATTCTAAAAAAATTATTATTTGAGAACACAAATACTCATATATAATTGTTTTCAAGTCAAGAAATGAAGCATATCGAAATATTTAGATTATAGATTTGTTGGAGACTTTTCATAGTATTTGGACTGAATTATTTATTTGATGGACACTTATATTTAATTTAGAAGACTAATACATTATTGTTACTATTTGAGTTTCTATATGAACCATGAAACTTATAATTAGCAAGATTATAAATTTATATAAACAATGTTAAATTGTGAAAGATGAGAGTTTTGATGACTAATAGTGTTGCCGCTAGACACTTCTTTCCTGGATCCAAAATTGACGAGTATGCTCGAATGGATGGTTTTTTATTATTTCTTTACATAAAAGTTTTCATCTTACAAATTTGGTCTTTTTCCTTTTCATTTTCATATTACTTTTCAAGAACTTTTATAGGACTCTTACTCGAAAATGTGATCTCTATTTTGTTGTTGTCAAATTTCACGGGCAATAACACTGCCAATTTTTCTTGAGGGATTTAACAATTTATGTGTTGTTTATATAGTTTACATTTAATAACTTAACAAATCAAATAAAAATTAGTTATTATTTTAAATATCAACGTTAGGGCCTAATTTTCTATTATCATTATATAATCAAATTAAAATGATAATTTAAATTCTAAAATCCAAAAACATTAATTCTTTGTTGGTGCAAAGAACTAGTAATTTAATTAAGTATATGTATATTGAATTCTAAACCAAAATTTAAATCCAAAATCAAAACTTTAAAACTATAAAATGATTAAATTATAATTATTGATGAATAGAATTTAAGAAAAATTATTGATTAATACTATAGATATATCATTTTGGATACATCACACTATATAAAACCATTTTGATTTTATTTAGGTTCATTACTTAGATTTATTATAAATTTTTAGAGCAGAAAAGTTTCCAAAATTTGTATGATCTGATAAATTTGATTCATAAGGTTTCATAATTTTGGCAAATTTAGTTATTAAAGTTTTTGAAAGACAAACTAATCTCTATACTTTGAATTTTTGACAAAAATAATGCTCATACTTCGTAAATTTTGGTAAATCTAGTGTTATGGTCCCTTTTTAGGGGGTATCAACTGTCGTCCGGTTCGTTTAGCAAACGAACTCGGTTCTGATTTGTTTTATATGTGGAAGACGATTAAAAGCTGGAAATAAGTAAATGCACAGCGATGTATAGTGGAAACCGCAGGAATTGGGGTGAAAATCACTTGACTAAGAGCAGATTATGCTCTTAGCCTGTTCACTAATCAAATAGCTCATAGTCAGTACAGCAGAGGCTAAAGAAAATGACAAGAAAAAGAAAGCGGTAAGATTTCCGGCAGGGTAACGGCCTGTTCTTCCGCGTCCAAAGGGTCATGCTATTTCCGTCGTCTTGCCCTGTATTTATAGAGTTCATCGCGTAATTACGCTNTTATTCTCATTTTTATTTTTTCACATTTAATTTAATATATATAATATTTGGTCAGTGCAAACTGCAAGGGAGTTCATTTCAGTGTTTTCATGCCGGTACATATTGGTATCAACGGTATGATCAGTATAACGGTCGGTATCAAAATTTATTTTATTTTACTTTTAAAAAAATTAATATTTAATTAATTTTTAGGGTCAGACCCGAAAAAATCCAGAAATTGACCCTAATATCCGGTAACGAACGATACGAAAAAAATTACCAATATCGAGCGAAATTTGACGTACCGAATGATATACCGTCCGGTATGAAAACATTGATTCATTTACGAGTGAATTATATATATTTAATATATAAAATATTCGAGTTTGATTTATTAAATCTTGAAATGAGACTTGAATCAACTATAGATTCATCGGATCAATATCGAATATGGGTGGTTTCAAGTTTGAGAAATAATAATAAAATTGTGTTCGAATATTAATCAAATTCATCTATCGACCAATCAACTGATCACGAGTGTATGGACACATTGATTATTTAAAAAAAAATAAAAAATTATTTATATATTAATAATAATATTGCAACAATCGTATTTTGTTCGATATAACTCGATACAGGGTTATATGTAGGATCACATATTTTTCTGTTCAATCTCTAAAAAAATAATGGGTTTGTTTGGTTTAACTTTTTAAAATTGCGGTGTGGTGAGATGTGGTGAAGTGTGGTGAGATATGATGATCGTGAATTTTTAAGTATGTTTGGTAAAATTACGATATTATGATCGTGATTTATGTAAAAATACTAATATACCCTTATATATATAAAATAATAAATATAATTATATTATAATTAATAGAAGTAAGGGTAAATGAGTCTTTTCCAAAATCACGATGAGTCCACAGTTGGTTTTAACAGCTGTGATGATATCGTGATTTTTTAACGATTATCACATCGCAATTAACCTTATGTTTTGTGCGCATTAAAAAAATCACGATTTCAACATCTCGCCGCACCTCACCGTTGTTTTAATCAGGGTACCAAACAAACCCACTATATAAAACCATTTTGATTTTATTTAGGTTTATTACTTAGATTTATTATAAATTTTTAAAGCAGAAAAGTTTCCAAAATTTGTATGATCTGATAAATTTGATTCATAAGGTTTCATAATTTTGGCAAATTTAGTTATTAAAGTTTTTGAAAGACAAACTAGTCTCTATACTTTGAATTTTTGGCAAAAATAATGCTCATACTTCGTAAATTTTGGTAAATCTAGTATTCAAAGTTTAATATGTGTATCAAAATTTTGGTGACTATTTTTGGTAAATCTAGTATTCACACACATAGATCAGATTTGTCAAATTTAAAAATTGTGAAACTATTTTTAACAAAACATTAAAAGTATGGACTAAGGATGTCAAATTAAAATATAAGTACCAAATTTGCTAAATCATGATACTATATGAATCAAACATGTCATTTTTTCTAAATTTTTAAGATAATAATATAACTCACAACTAGTATTGATCCAACGATGGATATTGCTTGAATTTAAATTTGTAAATAATAGTAATCGAATAATAATTAATTACAGGCTGTCGTCGCGGTGTCCTACTTGTAACGGTAACTTACTTTTTGATGTATAAACCCTCTGTCTCAGCAATCAAGCACTCGACCGTTGCTTTCTCTCTTGATAATCTTCCCCCCGCTCCTTTCTCCTCATTCTATTTTCTGCTCAAAAGATGGGCATTCTTCTACTCTAGTCCTGATATTTTACTCTGCTCCGATCTATAAGGGACAGAGTACGCATTCTTCTGGTTTAGTTGAGGTACTTTTTTAGGTCAGATATGGGCTGTTTTCTCGGATGTTTCGGTGGAGAAAAGGAACAAGGACGCCGCAAGAAGAGAATCGATCGGCGAGATCCGCGAATAAATGTGAGATTTGATCGGTTTAATTTAGTTTCTTCGTTAATTGTTTAGTTTAAATGTGCTTCTTCCTGAATCCGTGTTACGAAATTTATGTATGTATTAGTTTGTGTATAGCTCCCTGGATCTGTCATAGTTCGTGTGTTTTGCTTTTTTCGTTAATTTTGATTCTTGCTCCCTAGGGTTTAATTCAAGGAACAATTGTTGAAAGTTGTTGTTTTGTTTATTACAGAGGAATGGAGTTCAAAATGTTGCTGAGAGGAGTAAATTGACTTCTGAAGTGAGAATTCAGCAGGTTACTGTTGTACCATTAGAACAATCAATCACGCCATCAGCCTCCGGCAAAGTGGTTCCAGAGTTCCAGTAAGAGCTATTTTTGAATTTCTCTGCAAAAGTTGAAATAGAAAATATAGCTTTTGTTTAGCAACTGATAATATTTTCTTTATAGAAACGTACCTGATTTGGTGGAGCAACGAACCCCGAGTCCTAAGAAAAGAGTCACTTTCAATGCAAATGTCACCAAATATGAGCCTGTTCTTATCCCTGAACATGATGAACAAGAAAAGATGGAAGATTTCAAAACTTTAGTGCAATCCAATTCAGTAGCTGAAGAGGATAGCTCGATCTCATCGAGTGTTGGCTCTTACCCTCCAGATCACAGGTACCATAATGCAATAGACAGTGACGATGAAGCTGCGTATGGCGATTCCGACTTGGATGATTTAGAAGATGAATTCGAAGGCAGTGAAGAAGATGAGGATATTATAATTGATCAGCGTGAATTCTCATCTGAATCAGCAGAATCAAGCACTGAAAAAATATCCCAGAAATCTTCGATTCAAAGTTCAGTTCCTGGATCAAGAGCTAATGCATATTCAAGCAATTCAGTGCTGGTTCCCGTGGAAAATATAACTCAGTGGAAAGCTGCCAAGTTGAATGAAGTACATCTTGTAAAACCACAGAAGGAGAATCTGGAATCCAACACATCTACTCATTCGCCAGTTATTACTCCAAATAAGGCGAATAAACTCGAAAACAGAAGTCAAGATGCATCAGTTACTGCTAGTCTTTCAGGTTGGCTTGTATCTCCTGAAGTCCAAAGATCAAATAATGGTCACAGTTCAGATACCTATAGTTCTCGAAGATGCTTTGAAGATAGACCGATTTTAGGTACATTGACAGTCGATGAACTTCGTCAAATTAAGAAGTCTCCCAGCCGTGAAGAAGTACCAATAATAGGCAGTGTTGGAAGCTACTGGAGTGACTCAGGCTCGTCAAAGAACTCTCAGTCAATGTCCATTTCTTTTAATGGAATACCAAACACAACAATCAAGTACAGAGAGGTATTTTCTCAAGGTTTAAATGCTTTTTTTTCTTCTATGAAACATGTTGTTACTAATGAGAAGATGTTTACAGGATCAGAGAGTTAAATGGCACTCTACTCCGTTTGAATCGAGATTGGATAGCGTTCTTGGTTGAGAGGAACCGTGCTTGTGTGAAAACTAATCATTTTCTATCCCTTGAATCTCTTATATGCTTGTGTATGTACGTGTGAATTCCTATTCCTCCTGCATTTTTATTCTCTCAAAATCTACTGTTTATTAGTTGATTTGATGATAATGAACTATATGCTTGCTAGTTTGAATAACTCCAATTTCTGATTTTCATAGATTTTCTTGCAGCACCTTAAGTTTGTTTGCATAGCTATGCCTCTATGTATACATCAGCGTTTTAAAAAACAAGTCGGTACGGCGGTCCAATCGTTCAAAAACGCGAACTGTTCCTATAACTGTACTGTTTTAAAAATATTGTATATAAAAACCAACTATTTTTTAATCACCACTTTTTCAGATTAGGGCTGGGTACCGTTGTTCTGGGTTCAACCATTCTTCTTACTACCTTCAACTCTGTCATTTAAATGCACAAATCAGATGCACTCTTGATGGTTAAAACATCCAAAAGGACTACTCAATCCTCTGCATATCTATTATGAACCCTACTTAGCATTCTTTCGTTTTGAGGTACGTCACTTGTTTTATTCTCTGTTTTGTACATCAAAATTTTACCAAAATGACATAAGGAAACTCTAATTTTGTCTATCAGCATTCTTAAGAATCGCTCTTTTTGGAAAAGCTTATGAAATATTATATCTTTGTTTTTCAAAAACAAAACGTTGTAATAATGGGTCCTCATGTTTTTTTCATCTGTAAGCTTTTTTTGCCATCTTCTCATTATGAACACAAATGAATGATGCTATTTCACATCAAAAGAGAACTTTTGATATCCTATGTTCTTTCTTTGGCATAAACTGATCAGCATGAGTCTTGAATCTTCATTTATACTCCCATTTCGTTGTTTTTGTTCATTCTCAATAATAATGTAAAGCTATTTGTAATTTTTTGCCATTTTGTCATTGGAATGTAGATATTTTATTTATATTCTAATTATTTCTCAGGTTTTGAGACTATTTACCAACGTATGTTTTCTTCTTGAGGCTTATTATTCTGTGGTATTATTTGTACAAAATAATAGATATGAATGTGGGTAGTTCTTCAACTATTGAGTCCAGAAACCTGAAACGAACAAAGACTGATATTGCTTGGAAATATGTTTCGCTTTCTACGGATAATAATGGAACAAAATTTTTGCACTTGTATGTTTTGTAAGAAAACTGTGTCTGGAGGGGGCATAAATCGAATGAAGAAGCATCTCGTAGGTGAAATTGGTGACATAGAACCTTGTAAAAAAGTGTCTGAAATTATTCGGATTGAAATGAAACAATTATTAGCTTATGTTATTGGTAAAAGAAGAGCACGCATGGAAGGAAATATAGGTGACTTTGATTGCTAAATTGATGAGGAGGGCATTGCTGATGATCTTGGTGAACATTTATATGCTGAAAAATTAGGAGAGTTATTTGAATATAGTACAAAAAATTTGAAAGAAATAAGTAAGACAATATTCAATAAGAGACAAATTGCAAAAAGCTTGGAAAGTGGAACACAAAAAAGTCTGAAAAGTTTTTGGTTTGCTCAGGATGCTGTTGATAGAGTCAAATTAGAGGTTGCCAAATTTCTATATGAATCATGTATCCCATTAAATGTTGTTAATTCACACCAATTTCATAACATGATTGAGGAGATAATTAGACTTGGACCTACATTTAAAATGTCAAGTTATCATGAGGTACGTATCCCTTTACTTCAAACTGCCAAACAAGAGCTGTAATTGTGGATATAAAGTATCAAAACAATTTGGTCAGAGACTGGATGTACAATAATGGCTGATGGATGGACAGATATTAGGTCTCGTACTTTAATTAATTTCTTGATATCTTGTCCTCGAAGAACAATCTTTTATCGCTCAATTGATGTTTCCAATATATCTAAAACTGCTAGAGCATTATTTCATTTATTTAGTGAGGTGATTGAATGGGTAGGACCACAAAATGTTGTTCAATTGGTCACAGAAAATGCTGCGAATTATATTGTTGTTGGGAGAATAGTTGAAGAACACTATACATCAATTAGTTGGTCTCCTTGTGGTGCTCATTGTCTTAATTTAATTTTGAAGGATATGGGAAGATTGAAAGTCATTTCATCAGTTGTAGATAATGCATCATTTTGTTCAAGATTTATCTATAATCATGTGTATTTATTAAATTGGTTGCGAGGCCGTGAGGGTTGGACAGAAATTTTATAAGACCTTGTACAACAAGATTTGGAACATCATTTCTAGCTCTTCAAATTTTTCATAAACACAAGCATGATTTACAAGCATTGGTTACATCTTTAGACTTTACTTCATCTAAACTCGCTCAAAATGCAAAATGAGAAAGATTTATGGCAATTGTTCTTGATAATAGGTATTGGAACAATTGTTTGATTGTCGTAAAAATTATGGAACATTTGATACGTCTCTTAAGAATTGTTGATGGAGACAAAAGGCCATCATTGGACTATGTTTATGAAGGAATGCATAGAGTTAGACAGTGCATAAAGACTATGTTTATGAATGTTAAGCACATGTATAAGCCTTATCTTGCAATCATAAAAAGGCGATGGATTCTCAGTTTAAAAAAAAACTCCATGCAACGGCTTATTGGCTCAACCCTGCCTTTCAATATAACTTGCATCATTCATCAAAGTTGAAGAAAGTTGTGTGTGAGGTGATAGAAGTGGTTTCACTAAAGGTTCAGGTGATCGCATTATGTATTTGGATGAGATGACACAATTTGAAGAACGAACAGGCAGCTTTGGGCATACTCTTGCATTAGAAACAAACAAAAGACACAAACCAGGTTTTTTAATTGAACTACTTATTTGATTCGCTATTTTGTTCTTGCATTGAATTATTTTTTTATGATACAAATCAATGGTGGAAGCATTTTGGTTCTAGTACACCTGCACTTCAAGAATTAGCAATAAAAATATTGGGTCAAACAAGTTCTTCTTCGGTTGTGAGAGAAATTGGAGCGTGTTTGAGCGTATTCATACAAAGAAAAGAAATAGATTGGAATATCACCGCCTTAATGATTTAGTTTTTGTACAATACAATCAAAAACTAAAGGATAAGTAATACTTGAATGCTAATTTTTTTGGATTTAAGATTCATAGTATCTCTCTCATATTGATTTTATTTTGTTTTGATTAGGTGGTATGCAAGAGTTGAGTCTTTTGACCCCATAGATGTTGATAGCATTGATAGTGTGGACATATGGATAGTAGAAGAAGATGATTTGGTGGACTCTAATGTTATTATGCAAACATCTTATGAAGATCTTCATCCTCCAACGTAGAGTTATTTGAAGATATTGTTGATCTTAGTATTTTAACTTTAGAGCATTCTTACTTTATTTTATTAAATCCATCTTTAAAACATATTTTATTATGTAGATAATACACTTGATAATTCAAACACATCTATTCCAACTCTGTTGGATTTAACATCATTTGAGAATTTGAGCATGGAAGAGGTTGAAGTACTTGGAAACGAGTAGAATATTATCTAAAAATCTATGTTTTAACTCAAATTTAACATCATAAGATTAGTTGTTTTGTACTTGTTATTATGTTTTGTTTCTATGAATCAATGAATCATAGAAACAAAAGCAAGGCTTCCCTTTGATTAAATGACATAATCATGTGGTAAGACACCTTAAACAAATCTCAACATCGATTATAGATGGTTAATAAATTGAAGCATTACGAATTCAAAGGCAAAAAACCTTGAATCTGAACTGGGCCACAACCATGGATTAAAACATGGGCCTACACGGCAACCAATCCCAAACAAAAATACTGTTTGTATCTACATTGAAACAGACGCTCCATCACCGAATAAAGCCAACCAAAGCAAAATCCAAATTCGCCTGCATGTCGACCATTTTCCCCAATACACAAAAAAATTAAAAATAAAATACCGGATAATAAAAAGGACATGACCAGAAGCCCAGAATACTATCTGTGGTTGCGGTGGTGGGGTTTTAAGCATTTATAAATCGCAGCGCCAAGTGGTTGGATAGCCAAAGGAATATGCCAAGTTAAACACAGGGAAGACACTTAAACTGGTCCCGTTTCTGGGCCAGAATTAAATCTATTGGGCCATAGGGCCCACTATCACCCTCACCACTTCTGCCACATTCACGTGGCATCTTAAACAGATAATCATTACCTACAACTGTACGTACGATTCTTTTCATATATAATAATAATAATAATAATAAAATATGTATATTATATTTAATATTCTCAAATTTATATTATTCGTCAAATTTTATTATTAATATATCTTAATTTTAAAAAATCTAAAACTCAAAGTATTTTGAAAACAAAGAGTATTCAAAGATATCTTAATTTGATAAACATGACATTAAGGAGTATCTTCTGCATGTGTTTTGAGATTTAGAATGCAGTTTGAGAATGTGTTTTCATAATGTGATTACAGATCATGAATGCATTCAGTGTTATGTAATAGATAAATTGAATTATAAAATGAAAATGATGTTCTGTATAAAGTTAAATATAAAATACATTTTAAGTAATATATAACTTTATTATCTTTTTAATTATGAATAACATTATATTCGATTTAATTAAATTTGAAATATTGCTAATATATCACAAATACAATTATTAAATAACACTTTATAATCATCCACGTTGTCTATATTGTCTGACACCCTAACAAAAACATGAACAGAACATAGCCTAAAAGTTTAATGTGTATGGTAAAAATTAGTCATCAAATTTTGTAAACTAGTTTTGATGCACGTTGATTGAATTTATCAAATATTTTGAAATATTTGGGATTGTTTTTGCTAAAACGGTCAAATTATTAGGACTACAGATGCTAAATTAAAATTTGAAGAACTAAATTTAGTAGAATAATGAAACTTCGGGGATCAAATACGACATTTTTTCATAACGAAATATTAGTGTCACTTTAGTATATGGTTGTCACTAATGATTAATTGGAGATTTAATTCCTATATTTAAATTAACGTGCACCACCATATCATATATTTCTAATAGGTTGAGTGTCACTTTCTTGTATGGTTGTCATTAATGATTAATTCGAGATTTAATTCCTATATTTTAATTAACGTGTGAACCATATTATATTTTTCTAATACAATTATTCATAGTTATGATAAAGTGGATACATTATTGGCATGCCACATCATTTTATAAGTATCACATATTCAAATCTAAAATACATTTTTATAATATTTAATTTGATATAAGAAATCTTAAATTAATATAAATATCACATTCCAAATTTTGAAACTTATAAAAGTATCAAACTTATTAAAATTCTTCATATTTATCACTATACTTTTAAAAAATTGTTAATGTTATAGAAAATAGCATGTTTGATCCATAAAGTTACGTGATTTTTGGTACATTTGATCCACAAACTTTAATGTATCATCCATATTCCATATATTTTGATCATTTTGGAAAAACAATCCCTAATTTTACAAAATTTAGCAAATTTAATCCCTGTATAGCAAAACTAACCCTCTAAATTTAATTACCAATTCTGCATACACATTTAACTTTAAGAATTAAATTTGTCAAAATTTATGAAATATGATGATTAGTTTTGCCAAAAATGAAAGTTTGTTTATTAGTTTTGCCTTCTAAAAACTTGATTTACCAAAAGTAATCAAATTTGTTAAATGATACAAATTTTGAAGGCCTTAAATATCATTCACCCTTAATGTTATGATATCTACATTTTATAATTATATATTTGATCCAAATAATCCACACCGTTCATGTTTGGTTCTAACATATGTTAATGTTTTAGACTGATCATAATAAAATAGTATTTATATTTAATATGGGAAGCTTAAAAGTGTATAAAGATCATGTAAGCAAACTTTTAAATGTAAAATATATAAAGTTATCAAATTTTTTACTAAAAAATAGATGGAAAATATTTAATATAAACTCCATGGTCACTTTTTAACTTTTTAAAAATTTCGTATGCTAAATATATATTTTCTAAACTGTTAAAGTATCGTTTTTACGGTTTGTTTAATTTACTAATTAATTATTATTATTATTAATCATGTAGATCCATGTTCATACATAGAGATGGTCATGGGCCAGACCCAGCGGATTGCGGGTTCAACCCAATAAACCCATCAATTCATACGAGTTGGTCAAATGGGTTGATCTTAAATTTCAACCCGTTAATGGGTCAACCCGTTGGGTTTGATCATTGGCCCAACCCGGTCTACGGGTTGGTCAAAATGGGTTAAGTTAACGGGTGTTGACAAAATCAATCGATTTGCAAATCTCTCGAATCGAGTTAATACAGTCAATGCTCGAGTTTGAGATTAATTTTTGTGAACCGAGTTGAGTTCGGTTCGAATTCCTAACGAATAGAAGTAACAATCATCGAACCTGAAAATTTTTAAATAACATATACGAACCGGTTTGAGATAATATTATTATAATAAATATATATATTATTTTAAATCAACTAAACATTAAATTCAAACTAGAGTCGAATTATAATCTCAATCGAAACAAATATCGAATTATAATTTTTTTGCTTTTAAACTCGAACCAAACTCTTTATATTTCGAGTCAAATTCGAACCATAAAATAATATAAATTCGGTTTGTTTACACATCTAGTTAAATTGGGTTGGGTTTAACCCATGAGTTAAACCCCATAGGATAATCCAACGATTATGATTTTTTCGACCCGTTACAACCCGTGGCCATAACGGGTCGACCCGTTGCGAGCCACGGGTTCATTCCATCAGCCCAATCCGTTACATATTTTCGAATAGATCAACCCACGGGTCGACCCATAGTGACGGATTGGGTTGGTCCATGACTACCTCTATTCACACACCACCTAATATTTCCTTTTTTTGGCCACTTATATTAAAACCTATCTATATAATGACGATTAATTACTTAGTTTCTCTATGGATTCATCAATCAAGCAAATTCGATATTGACCAGTCTTCTTTACTAAGTAAATATGTTCAAATCGATGGCTCCACATCATCATCCCATTAATGGTACGAGTATGACGAGATGGCCATAGCATATGATTTATCAACATGCCCACTAACATATACATACATATAATGTTTTAAAATTCTAGTATACCAATTGATATTGTTGTATAATAATTATATATTTAAAATGTTTTATTGAATTTATTATTATTTTATTATGTATAATAAAAGTCATTATTCTTCATCTTCACTTATCTATTTCATTGGGATGAGGTGGATATGATTTTATATATTTGACTATTTAAAATTATTTTCTATATATAATAATAACAAGGTTAAGAAGAACGATATAGAATATTTATGTTTTCTAATTTTGATCTTCTTATATGTTTTGATTTTGGGTTATCGACATTGACAATTATTCCTAAGGAATAAAGTTTTCCTTGTGTATCCTGAATGACATTAGTTTTCCTACAGATATTCTTAAGTTCAAAATCATTAAAATGTACTACAAGCGATACTCTTTCAGATTGGATTCGTAGTATCAAATCTCTTTCTGAATTTATTTTTAAATTTATTATATTTAATATTAATTTATTTTTATTTTTATGAAAGTTTTATCCGAAGACAATAATACCGAAAATATTGGATGTACCAGTTTTGGTGGGAATTAAACAAATACCGACATGTAAGAGTTTTGAGCAGATCGAGACCAATCAAATATGTTTGAATTAGTAAAAAAGAGATGTGGAGTTTGTAAAATTTTGTTATTTATATTTTTCAAATCAAATATAATATAAATTGAGAATGAGATAAAAAATTATGTATTTTATATATATTAATATTTTATTTTATTTTATTATTCTAATATATATTTTGAATACCCAATAAGGATCTGGCATATCGATGCACTTAGTTCGTCATGTATATCGGTCGCTATCGATATTTAAAGGATTNAACATTGAAACAGACGCTCCATTACCGAATAAAGCCAACCAAAGCAAAATCCAAATTCGCCTGCATGTCGACCATTTTCCCCAATACACAAAAAAATTAAAAAAAAAATACCGGATAATAAAAAGGACATGACCAGAAGCCCAGAATACTATCTGTGGTTGCGGTGGTGGGGTTTTAAGCATTTATAAATCGCAGCGCCAAGTGGTTGGATAGCCAAAGGAATATGCCAAGATAAACATAGGGAAGACACTTAAACTGGTCCCGTTTCTGGGCCAGAATTAAATCTATTGGGCCATAGGGCCCACTATCACCCTCACCACTTCTGCCACATTCACGTGGCATCTTAAACAGATAATCATTACCTACAACTGTACGTACGATTCTTTTCATATATAATAATAATAATAATAATAATAAAATATGTATATTATATTTAATATTCTCAAATTTATATTATTTGTCAAATTTTATTATTAAGATATCTTAATTTTAAACAATCTAAAACTCAAAGTTTTTTGAAAACAAAAGAGTATTCAAATATATCTTAATGATATGTTCTGCATGTGTTTTTAGATTTAGAATGCAGTTTGAGAATGTGTTTTCATAATGTGATTACAGATCATGAATGCATTTATTGTTCTGTAATAGATAAATTGAATTATATAATGAAAATGATGTTCTGTATAAAGTTAAATGTAAAATATATTTTAAGTAATATATGATTTTATTATCCTTTTAATTATGAATAACATTATATTCGATTTAATTAAATTTGAAATATTGCTAATATATTACAAATACAAGCATTAAATAACACTTTATAATCATCCACGTCGTCCATATTGTCTGACACGGTAACAAAAACTTGAACAGAACATAGCCTAAAAGTTTAATGTGTATGTTAAAAATTAGTCATCAAATTTTGTAAACTTGTTTTGCAGCACGTTGATTGAATTTATCAAATTTTGAAATATTTGGGATTGTTTTTGCTAAAACGGTCAAATTATTAGAACTGCAGATGTTAAATTAAAATTTGAAGAACTAAATTTAGTATAATAACGAAACTTCGGGAACCAAATACGACATTTTTTCATAACGAAATATTAGTGTCACTTTAGTATATGGTTGTCACTAATGATTAATTGGAGATTTAATTCCTATATTTAAATTAACGTGCACCACAATATTATATATTTCTAATAGGTTAAGTGTCACTTTCTTGTATGGTTGTCATTAATGATTAATTCGAGATTTAATTCCTATATTTTAATTAACGTGTGAACCATATTATATTTTTCTAATACATTTTTTCATAGTTATAATAAAGTGGATACATTATTGGCATGCCACATCATTTTATAAGTATCACATATTCAAATCTAAAATATATTTTTATAATATTTAATTTGATATAAGATATCTTAAATTAATATAAATATCACATTCCAAATTTTGAAAATTATAAAAGTATCAAACTTATTAAAATTCTTCATATTTATCACTATACTTTAAAAAAATTGTTAATGTTAGAGAAAATAGCATGTTTGATCCCTAAAATTACGTGATTTTTGGTATATTTGATCCACAAACTTTAATGTATCATCCATATTCCTTATACTTTAATCATTTTGAAAAAAACAATCTCTAATTTTACAAAATTTGACAAATTTAATCCCTGTATAGCAAAACTAACCCTCTAAATTTGATTACCAATTCTGCATACACATTCAACTTTAAGGATTAAATTTGTCATAATTTATTAAATATGATGATTTGTTTTACCAAAAAATCAAAGTTTGTTTATTAGTTTTGCCTTCTAAAAACTTGATTTACCAAAAGTAATCAAATTTGTTAAATAATACAAATTTTGAAGGCCTTAAATATCATTCACCCTTAATGTTATGATATCTACATTTTATAATTATATGTTTGATCCAAATAATCCACAACGTTCATGTTTGGTTCTAACATATGTTAATGTTTTAGACTGATCATAATAAAATAGTGTTTATATTTAATATGGGAAGCTTAAAAGTGTGTAAAGATCATGTAAGCAAACTTTTAAATGTAAAAGTGATATATAAAGTTATCAATTTTTTTACTAAAAAATATATGGAAAATATTTAATATAAACTCCATGGTCATTTTTAAACTTTTTAAAAATTTCGTATGCTAAATATATATTTTCTAAACTGTTAAAGTATCGTTTTTACGGTTTGTTTAATTTACTAATTAATTATTATTATTATTAATCATGTAGATCCATGTTCATACATAGAGATGGTCATGGGCCAGACCCAGCGGATTGCGGGTTCAACCCAATAAACCCAGCAATTCATACGAGTTGGTCAAATGGGTTGATCTTAAATTTCAACCCGTTAATGGGTCAACCCGTTGGGTTTGATCATTGGCCCAACCCGGCCTACGGGTTGGTCAAAATGGGTTAAGTTAACGGGTGTTGATGAAATCAATCGATTTGCAAATCTCTCGAATCGAGTTAATCCAGTCAATGCTCGAGTTTGAGATTAATTTTTGTGAACCGAGTTGAGTTCGGTTCGAATTCCTAACGAATAGAAGTAACAATCATCGAACCTGAAAATTTTTAAATAACATATCTGAACCGGTTTGAGATAATATTATTATAATAAATATATATATTATTTTAAATCAACTAAACATTAAATTCAAACTAGAGTCGAATTATAATCTCAATCGAAACAAATATCGAATTATAATTTTTTTTGCTTTTAAACTCGAACCAAACATTTTATATTTCGAGTCAAATTCGAACCATAAAATAATATAAATTTGGTTTGTTTACACATTTACTTAAATTCAGTTGGGTTTAACCCATGAGTCAAACCCCGTGGGATAATCCAACGATTAAGATTTTTTCGACCCGTTACAACCCGTGGCCACAACGGGTCGACCCGTTATGGGCCACGGGTTCATTTCATCAGCCCAACCTGTTACATATTTTCGAATAGATCAACCCACGGGTCGATCTATAGTGACGGGTTGGGTTGGTCCATGACTACCTCTATTCACACACCACCTAATATTTCCTTTTTTTGGCCACTTATATTAAAACCTATCAATATAATGACGATTAATTACTTAGTTTCTCTATGGATTCATCAATCGAGCAAATTCGATATTGACCAGTCTTCTTTACTAAGTAAATATGTTGTCATTAGATCGATGGCTCCACATCATCATCCCATTAATGGTTTGAGTATGACGAGATGGCCATAGCATATGATTTATCAACATGCCCACTAACATATACATACATATAATGTTTTAAATTCTAGTATACCAATTGATATTGTTGTATAATAATTATATATTTAAAAGGTTTTATTGGATTTATTATTATTTTATTATGTATAATAAAAGTCATTATACTTCATCTTCACTTATCTATTTCATTGGGATGAGGTGGATATGATTTTATATATTTTACTATTTAAAATTCGTTTCTATATATAATAGTAAAGAGGTTAAGAAGAACGATACATAATATTTATGTTTTCTAATTTTGATCTTCTTATATGTTTTGATTTTGGGTTATCGATATTGACAATTATTCCTAAGGAATAAAGTTTTCCTTGTGTATCCTGAATGACATTAGTTTTCCTATAGATATTCTTAAGTTCAAAGTCATTAAAATGTACTACAAGCGATACTCTTTCATATTGGATTTGTAGTATCAAATCTCTTTTTGATATTGTTTTTAAATTTATTATATTTAATATTAATTTCTATTTATTTCTATAAAAGTTTTATCCGAAGACAATAGGTATACTGAAAATGGTGGATGTACCAGTTTTGGTAGGAATTAAACAAAATACCGACATGTAAGAGTTTTGAGCAGATGAGACCGATCAAATATGTTTGAATTAGTAAAAAAGAGATGTGGAGTTTGTAAAATTTTTGTTATTTATATTTTCAAATCAAATATAATATAAATTGAGAATGAGATAAAAAATTATGTATTTTATATATATTAATATTTCATTTTATTTTATTATTCTAATATATATTTTGAATACCCAATAAGGACCTCGCATATCGATGCACTTAGTTCGACATGTATATCGGTCGCTATCGATATTTAAAGGATTAATATATACATACATAAGCAAAAGAGCTTTGCCTACTTTAATGTCTCATCCATGGATCATACATCCCATTCAATCCAAACGATATTTTATGCAAAAACGTGGTTTTTATTGGTTTTTTAGAAAATGTAATCGAACTTAAATAACACGAAGCCATAGATATTCTCCTTCATTTAGTGAAGTTGATTGATTATTTAATATGTTTTGTATAAACTACTTTATGAAACAAATACTAATAATATGATTTTTTATCAAATAGAATCAAAACTGATTCGACTAGTATAATATATTTTCTGATCCACTTATTCGACCGATTTCAAAACTATGGATCCCATCTAAATTCATATGTTCCAATATCATAATATATAAAATTATATGACTACAGCATTTAAATTCACATTTATATGAACATAACAACAAAATTAGTTTTATCTTTTGATGGTTTTCAAAAGATGAATTTGCTCTCGTTATTTTTTACCGAAACAATTATACGATTAGTTTTATCTTTTGAAATAATGGATTAGATTAACATTAAGATAACGACAAAAACATCTTTGGCGAAATTAGGGATGATGTTCTATCCGAATGAGTTGAACTCTCTATATTAATGTTCGTTAACATTTTTACTTGAAAAATGTTAATGTTGTTCATATTTTATTATAACAAAAATTAATATTCTAATATTGTTCAAATACTTATTTGAATGTTCATATTCTTTCGAATAACTTGTTTGAACATGTTTGAACGATATATTCAAATTTATTTGAATTTCAATATGAAATTCAATATATTTTGTTAGGTTAAAACTTGAAAATTATAATAATATAATTTATATTAATAAGAAAATAATAATAATAAATATATAAAATATTGAAGATATAATATGAAATATGATAGATTAGAGTTTTTTAATTTAAATAGTTAATAATAAATTTGTATTACATATAAATAATATAATATATTATTTACGAATGTTCATATTTGTTCACAAAAATATTTATATTCGTTCAAATTATAACCTTGAAAAATTATTCAAACAATATTTATATTTATATTCGAACGAACAAATCTAATTATATACAAGTTGAATACTTTTCGAATACGAACTGTTCATATTGCATAACACCCATAATCAAATAAATCGTGTTTTCAATGTTAGACTAACAAAATATGAACTATTTCCATTTTCAATTTTCAATGAATCGTTAATAAGTAGTGATCAAATGTATGGTACAATTAAAATGGTGTTAAACGTAATTAATGTTTACAACCTGTATATTTAATTTTGTTTTTTTATATAATATATTTTATGTGCTCCAGGTTGTCAGACATTGGGAATAATGTTACATTAAATGTGACAATAATAAAAAATATGTGGCGATTATTCAATTATGTAATATAAGAACTAGTTGCCGTGTCAATAATTGGTAAAGGGATTTTAGAATCCTTATTTTATATAAAAAAAATTAAATAAATTCCTTATATTTTTACAAAAAAAATAATAAAAATACAAATGCAATAAATTAATGGATGTCAATTGGCCGATTTAATAGGATCACCCAATTCAACTCACTCAATCATTAAATAATTGATTTGTATGCCAATGGTACAACGATGTTAGAAGTATAGGATTTAATGTTCGTTAATTTAAAATATCAAATTAATATATTAAAAATTATGCTTATAATAAGTTGAAAATAAAAAGCAACTAAATCTAATATTTTAAATTTGATAGATGATGCGCATCTAAGGGCAGGGAGATAAAAATAAAGACGTAAAGTGGGGCAGGGTGGAGTTAGTGCACCAGGGTCAGGGTTAGGGTCAGGGCCAGGGCCAGGGCCAGGGCCAGGGTCAGGGTCAGGGTCAGATTCAGACCCAGGTGTGGGTTGGCAATGCTAGGGAGTATAAAAGAATCCAGTCAACTTGCGAAGATTTTGAGACGATCCTGTCAAATTGTCAAAGTTTTTCGGTAAATTTGTTCATACACTTTATATATTTTAACAAAATCAATCTTCGAAGTTTTAAAATGGTAAAACTAGTTTTCAAAGTTTTGTGTGTGTGTGTGTGTGTCATAATTGATCCTCAAAGTAACATTATATAAATTTGGTCTTCAAAGTTTGCAAAACGTGGCAAATTTAATCCCTAACGCCATTAAGGGTCGCCAAAGTTTGCAAATACGAAGAGGAAGAGAGCGAACGAGGGACGAAACAAATTTGCTTCATAAACAAAAAACCATAACAGTAACGACATTACACAAATTTGGAGCAATTTTGCCAAATTTCCTAAACTTCGGGGACTAAAATGGTTAATATGTGTAAACTTTGAGGGTTGGTATTGCCAAAAACAAAGTTTGGAGACCGATTTTGTCACTTTGGAGATCCTATTAGCCAAATTAATCAAATTTCGAGGATCAAATTTGCCAAAAAATTAAACTTTTGGGACTATATTTGCCGTGTAAAAGTTTAGGGACCAAATTTACTATTTTATATAAACTTTGGAGACCAAATGCATCATTGTCTCTTTTTTAAGTAAGGCGAGCTCAACTCAAATTTAAATTCCTACGAATGGAACCTCAAAACTTTCAACAAACCCAGGTGAGCTGGTCGAGAGCTCATAAATTTATAATATTTATATATTTTTTGAATTAATTCCAATCCGAGTTAAACCCAAACCTTTATCAAACTTAACATCAAATCATAATTTTTTAAGCTTCGAACCCGAACCAACCCTTGTTTTCTCGAGCCGAACCCGGACATTAAAACACTTGAGTTTGGATCGGTTCATTCTTTTATACCACAAATCACAACTAAATGAAGTTAAAATAGGGTCGAACTTGGTTGTTCAATCGTGAATCAATTATAACATCGGTTTGTTTTTGAAATGGCAAAAAACCAAAACAAATGGATCAAATCATAAAAAATTGGCTCAATTCAATTGAATGGGTTAAAATTCATATTATTTTTTCTGTTTTGAAATGTAATAATTTTAAATAATATAATAAAATATGATTTAACCATGGTTGGTGAACAAAAATATAAGTAATAATATTTCGAGAACATTAGTCGCAAATCACAATAAAATCTTAACCGACACTCCAATATTTCGCACGCACGTGTGTTGGACTGAGTGAGACTACTTTGTAACTCTGTAATAAAATTTGCCAATTTTTTATATTAATTCGATGCATTCTTCATCAAATAACTAACTTATGTGTTTTTAAAATATTATTATATAATCGATATATTTATAAATTTTTCTTAAAAATAATATTAGATGTGAATGTGATTTTTTTAGGGAGGCGATTGAAGAATATCATTTTTTACTGAAATACTCAATACAAAAATGAGTATTTGTTAAAATAACCATCTGCAGTGTATTTTGATAGATAGATTTGTACTGTAGATGTGTATTTTGGTAAATACTCACTTTTGCAGTGGGTATTTTATCAAAATAGCCCGATTGAATAGATCCGCCACACTAAAAGATGTAGTTATAGATTTACAAAATTTGCACTATCAACAAATTTAGTTACATTTATCGATTTTATAATGATTTATATTATTTTATTTAAAATTATAAACGAATAAAAATCTACGGCGATCCGAACTCTCGAAGTCTGGTGGATGGGGCCCGCCCCACCCTACCACCACGTGGTCACTCTCTCATTGGTCCTTTTCCATTCTTCTTTTCAATCCACTCCATACTTCCCAATATTAATGAAACTCTAACCCAATATTAATAAGAAAAAATTATAGGAATTTAAGTCTAGTTAAATGTCACTTGTTTGAGTGTATACTAGCTTAATTGATACTCGATATTTTATTGATCGGTTGTGGGTATAATCTATGTTTTAAAATGGGTGGTTCGGATCAGTTTTAGTGAATCATATGTTTTTTTGTTCGATTTAAATATTTAGATATTTTAAAATATATGTGATTCATTCTGATTTTAACAAAGGTTCATATTAATTTGAGAAAATGACGTCTTTAGTACTCGTAGTTTGATCATTTTGGAAAATTTAGTCCTTCAAGTTTATTATGGCATTTTCAGTCTTCGAATTTTGGACATTTGGCAAAATCGATTCTCCTATTTTGGAACATTTGGCAAAATTGGTCCTCAAATTTCATATTTAGTTCTCCAAATGAAATCAAATAAAACCGATCCATGTAATTTGATCGTAGTGGCAAAATTAGTCTCCGTATTATATAAAAATGAAAATTACAAATTACAAACTTCGAAGACCAAATTTTTCATATATATAAAACTTGGAGGACCTAATTTGCCAAATGTGGCAAAGTAGGATGACTAATTTTGCCACAAATAAAGTTAAGAGACTTAATCTGCCATAATTGTCAAAATAGGAGGATAAAAATTGTCAAAATAAGAAACTATGAGAACTAAATTTGTGCATCTCCCTATTAATTTACATGAATGGGAAGCTCTTCGATTCAATCTAAAAAAGGGTTTGAAAACATTAGGTATTATGAATTCGGATGTGAAACCCGATTCAGACCCAAAAAGAATAAATCATATTTATTATTATTTAGCAAACTCTACATACTAAATACACAATTTCAAAATTTGTAGTCACTTTGGAATTATTTTAAATTTAGGTTTTGTGTATATAATTTAATGATTTATTTAATAAAGAAAAATGGATATATATTATAAATCCACGAGTGGTCCCCATAAATTAAATTATAAATTTCATCATCCTCGTGAAGTAGAGTACGGTATCCACGTGGTTCGTGGTCTCCATATTAATTAAAAATAAATAAATAAAATATAATTAGATAAGGTGACAATTTGGAAGTAAACAAAAGGGAAAATTCACATACAAAGAAGATTTTAGGTCATTATCTAGATATGTCCCCACTATTCATCACATGCATCTTTATCATTGTAAACCCTCACATCTACATAAAACGACAATTTAGTTCTCTAAGTTTAATGATTATTGTAATTTTGATACACAAAATGATGAGAACTTTAGGATCGGGTACCTTGTGATGGGTAAGACTCAGTAACCGTTGGGCCGATTCAAATAGTGAGAACGAACTCCTACAGCCCATTTACTCAAATAAGAAAGAGCGGTCCGATGTTCAACGAAAGGACCGAAGATAACCTTAACAAAATAAAACGTTTTCTGTCAGCTGCCACCTGGGTTCGGTCCGAACGGTTACAGAACGGTCACAACTCACGTTTTCCATGCTTCGGGCCTTCCCACGTTTACCACGCTTCGGACCCGATCACGCAGACCACGCCTCGGTCCCAACCTCGTTTTACATCCTGCGATAACAACCTCTGACAAACCTGTCAGAGGCAGTTACGGAGCGTGATTTACACACGCTATGAACTTTATAAATACGGGCAAGACGACAGAAATAGGAGGACCCTTTGGAAGCGGAAGAACATGCCGTTACCCCGCCGGAATTCTTACCGCTTTCTTTTCCTTGTCATTTTCTTTAGCCTCTGCTGTATTGACTAATGAGTTATTCGATTAGTGAACAGGCTAAGAGCATAAGCTGCTCTTAGTCAAGTGGTTTTCACCCCAATTCCTGGGGTTTCCACTATACATCGCTGTGCATTTACTTATTTCCAGCTTTTAATCGTCTTCCACATATAAAACAAATCATAACCGAGTTCGTTTGTTGAACGAACCGGACGACTGTTGGTACCCCTAAAAAGGGACCATAACACAAAGTATGAAGACAATAAAATTTGTCATAATATATATTTTAAATTTTGATAAAATCAGTCTTAAAAGTTTGGTATGCATGTCATATTTAGTCCCAAAATTGAAGCAAATGAGATATTTTGTCAAAATAAAATTATGTGGACTGATTTTGCTACTTTGAGATCTGATTTGACCAATTGTTAATTTAAATGATGAAATTTGCCAAAATTTTAAATTCTGAAAACTAAATATTTCATTATAAATTATGAGACCAATTTTACCAAAACTATAAAAGTTTTTATTAAGACGTCATCTTTTCATATAAACCCCTAAATCATTGTTTTAAATTTAACCAAAATTTTTGTCATCACCGAAATAAAATTCAACTATGCCAAATTTTGTAAGATTAGATCGGGTTGAATTTTTATTAATTGAGTTTGTTTCTTATTGATCCCCGAAGTTTTGAATTTTGACAATTGATATATTTGGTTAAAATCAAATTCGTTGATCGATTTTGACATTTTGGAGATCTAATTGTCAACGGGTTCAATCTTGGAAAACACAATTTACCAAAATTATAAAATTTAAGTATTAAATATGTTATTACAAATTATAATATTAAAATTAGAGAATAAATGTGAATTTTCTCATTTCTTAGGCATACCAACATTCAATTTCACTAATTGTTATTAAATAGTTTTCTTATAATATAATTCAATAGTACAATTCAAATAAAATAAAATAAAATAAAATTTTAAAATATTATATGACAGTTGTAAATTCAGAACGCAATTTGGGAATTTATTTTTTCTATCAATATTACATGACTATCTCTATCTCTATTTAAAGCCCGTTCCATCGTCATCTTCTTCTTCATTTCCATTACATTAAACCTTCATTCATTACAGAACACAAACTCTCTAGAAGGAAGAAGAATGATTGGGCTTGAGGAAGATGAAAGTTCCCAAAGATGCGTCTGGGTAAACGGCCCTGTAATCGTCGGAGCTGGACCGTCCGGTTTAGCGGTGGCGGCGGGGTTGAAGGAACACGGTGTACCGTTTATAATACTCGAACGCTCAGATTGCATTGCGTCTCTATGGCAAAAGAAGACTTACGACCGGTTAAAGCTTCATCTTCCTAAGAAATTCTGTCAACTCCCAAAATTCCCATTTCCTAGTCATTTCCCTGAGTATCCTTCTAAGAGACAATTCGTCGAATACCTTGAGAGCTACGCTAATCACTTTGGTATTAAACCTCAGTTTAACGAGTCCGTTGAGTCGGCTAAGTTCGACGAAGCTTGTAATCTATGGAGAGTGAGAACTGTTTCAAAGGAAGGAGGTGTAACGGAGTATATCTGTCAGCAATTAGTGGTGGCTACCGGAGAAAATGCAGAACCGGTGGTGCCGGAGATAGAAGGGTTATCGGAGTTCGCCGGAGAAGTGATTCACGCTTGTGATTATAAGTCTGGTGAAAGTTACAGAGGGAAGAAAGTTCTCGTTGTTGGTTGTGGAAACTCCGGTATGGAGCTTTCTCTTGATCTCTGCCTCCACAACGCGAAACCTTCAATGGTTGTTCGAAGCTCGGTGAGTATACTGTAAAACCCATTAAAGATTGAATTTTTAAAGCTTAAATTTGAAACCCAGAATTGATTTCTAATGGGTTTTGTGTTCTAATCAGATTCACGTATTACCCAGAGAGATTTTCGGTAAATCGACGTTCGAAATCGCGGTTTTGCTACTGAAATGGCTTCCTTTATGGCTTGTGGACAAGATGCTTGTTGTTCTTGCTTGGATTATCCTCGGAAACGTCGAAAAATATGGTCTGAAGCGATCTGAAATTGGTCCATTAGAGCTGAAGAACAGTAAAGGAAAAACCCCAGTTCTTGATATAGGCGCTTTGGAAAGAATAAAAAGAAGAGAAATACAAGTTGTGTGTGGTGTAAAGAAGCTTTCTCAAGGTTTTGCAGAGTTTGTTAATGGCGAAAAGATTAAAATTGATGCTGTAATTCTCGCTACTGGTTACCGTAGCAACGTACCTCAATGGCTCCAAGTAAGAAACCTTCCAACTTCTCATTAAATTTGAATAATTCAAGATTGAATGGATCCAAAAATGTGTAAATGTAGCTTAGTACATCAAATAATTGAATCACATTGAAAGTTTTATATCAATTCAATTGCTAGTGATATTATTTCCACAACCTATGGGACAATATTTCAATACATCGAAGCTCCAATGTGGGTTTCANTAATACTTTATTAACTGAGATATCTTTCTTCACGCCAGCCTGATTCAATTCCCACATTCTGATTCTATAAAGAGATTCCATTCTGAGCACAATTTTCTCAGAGTTTCACACATCATGCTTTCTTCTTCTATGCTGGTGGTGGTTCTTGTGTGTATCACTGCTGCCCTGATGGTGCGGAAAACCGAGGGAGCTCGTGCCTTCTTCGTGTTTGGTGACTCATTAGTGGATAACGGTAACAACAACTTCTTGGTTACAACAGCCAGGGCGGATGTACCCCCGTATGGAGTCGACTACCCAACTCACCATCCCACTGGAAGATTCTCCAATGGCTACAATATCCCAGATATTATCAGTATGCTTTCTTCATGTAAACTGCATGAAAAAATTAATACTAAATGCGAGTGTGTGTATCCACAGGTCAAGAACTAGGAGCAGAATCGACAATGGCTTACTTGAACCCGGAGTTACATGGGAAGAAGCTTCTGGTTGGAGCAAACTTTGCTTCAGCTGGAGTTGGCATTCTTAATGACACTGGCTATCAATTCGTGAGTAAAAAACAGTAGCTGCATACTTTCAAAAGTTGATGCTGAATTTAGATAACATTATTTTCAGGTAAATATAATTAGAATCCACAAACAGCTTGACTACTTTGAAAAGTACCAGTGCCGAGTTACCGAGCTGATTGGAGAAGAAGCAAAGACGAAGCTTGTGAAAGATGGCCTGGTTTTATTTTCCATAGGCAGCAACGATTTTGTCAATAACTATTACTTGACTCCAGTCACCATGAGAAGGGTTCAGTACAGTAACCTGCAAGATTATAACCATCTTCTCATCACTGAATACAAGAAGATTTTGCAAGTAAACAAAAAAATCAACTTGGATCATTCTTTTCTTTTTTCTTGAATCGCAATGGATATATGAGAACTGAATTTGACTGATGAAATTTGATGAATTACCAGAGGGTTTATAATTTGGGGGCTCGCCGGGTTCTGGTGATGGGAGTAGGACCATTGGGCTGCGTGCCGGCGATGCTTGCCACCAGGAGCAACGACGGCAATTGCGCTACCGAGGTTCAGATAGCTTCCTCCATTTTCAACCAGCAATTGGTTGAAATGATCAGCGGTCTGAATCAAGATGTCGGATCCAACGTATTTTTCGCGGTGAATGCAGGGAAAATGCAGAACGATTTCATCGACAATCCACATGAATACGGTAACAAACAACTGCGAAATTTTTTTGAAACACGGAAATCACCCATTTTTGTTGATCCTAGGGTTCGTGACATCGAAGGTGGCTTGCTGTGGTCAGGGACCGTACAATGGCGTAGGACTATGTACAGAAGCTTCGCATTTATGCAATGGGAGGGATAAATATGCATTCTGGGATGCATTCCACCCTACGGAAAAGGCGAATAGAATCATCGTCCGCACGATCTTGACTGGCTCCAGCGCATATATGATGCCGATGAATCTCAGTGCAATCATGCAACTCGACGCGGCGGCGGAAGATGCCATCCGATTTTGAATTTCGCTATGATTTCAAATTTTGTGCCTTCCCTTTCCGTGTAGCTGCAGTTAGTTTTACCAATTACAATTGATTGTTTGCCCTAAATCTATTTAGTCTTCTAAACCCCAATAAGCCATTCAATGTATCACAATTCACAAAAACTTTAAAATAAATAAAAACCCTGAAAATACATAAAAAATTTAAATGCAGAGTTTTAATTTATAAAATATTGTAATTAAACATATAGAATAATTCCTAATAAATATAAATATAAATATAAATATAAGATTTAATATAATAAATATAACTAATAATTCATATAAAGTATATTAATTGAGTATAACTAATATCTGCAAGGACAAATTGAGTAAACATTGAGAATTATGAATTGAGATGAAAGAATTTGAGAAAGTAAAAGAACTTTTACATTTTAAATTTAATTATGATAAACATTCAAATTGAAATTTTCGTGTCAAGTTTAATTATAATACGTAAAAACATAAATTTCTTAAAAATAGAGATTCACAAAATAATCTCTAATGATCAATTGAAACACAAAATTTGTATAATTTGCTAAATTTTGTTGGGAGTATCAGTACTTTTCCCTGGAGAGGGACGATCGACACCTCTTGACAATGGGTATCGGTCGACTCCTTAGAGGAGTGGGCTATCGACATGTGGGTGATCCAATCAACATGTGACAAGTGGCATAGAGAATCATGACCAACAGTCTGAATATGATCGGCGTTGAAGTGACGATCGGTACCAGGTTCCAACCTTGAGAACAATAAAGCTTCGGTGATAGTCAGTCAGTCGAAGGAGGTGCACTGAGTGGGGTCGACAAAGGATTAGTGAGCTTTAACCCTAAAGCCCACCTGCAACCATTATATAATGGGTGTCAAACGCTTTAATGCTGCATCATCATCTCAGAGTTTATCAGAGAATTGCAGAGAGCACGAGGAGCAGGTTCTGGGTTTGGAACTTTCTGTCTGTGACCTTGATTTAAGTTGCATAAGAACTCGATAGTTCTTGTGGCGGTAATCTTTGTGTTATTTTCGTGATAGTGGATTGACCAAGAAATTATCCGTGGTTTTCTCCCGGTACTTGGGTTCCACGTAAAATTTGATGTGTCTTTTATCCTATTTCCGCATCTAGTTTTGCTAAGTTTAATCGGTAAAAAGAATCGTAAAATCCATTATAAGCTAACAAATTTGATCTCAAATATTTCTTAATTTTGATAAATTTATCAATTTATTCCTAAAGTTTTTTGAAGGTAAAACTAATTATGAAACTTTGATTTTTTAGGAAAACTAGTTTTCATATTTCTCAAAGTTTAATATATATGACAAAATTGATTCTCAAATTTTACGGATTAGCATTATCATACGGGAATCGAATTTGCAAATTTTGGAAACATTGATGACCATTTTACAAAAAGCATCAAAATACGAGAACTTATGATCTAAAATTAAAGTTTGGAGATCAAATTTGCAAATTTTTTATACCGGTCCGGAATTACGTATCAGTATGAGCGGTACGACCGGTATACCAGTCGGTACCAAATTTTATTTTATTTTATTTTTAAAAAAATTAATATTTAATTAGTTTTTTAGAATTAGATCCAAAAAAACCCTGAAATCGACCCGAATACTCGGTACTAGGCGGTACGAAAAAAAATACCGACACCGAACGAAATTTGACATACCGGACGGTATACCATCCAGTATGAAAACACTGCAAATTTGACAAAATCAAGAAATTTTAGGAACTTAAAACATAATTTTATCATTAAAATTTGAAAATCAATATATCTTTTAAAATTTAGAACCCTAAAATAATAAATAAATTCAACTCCAACAACTTCTATGAAAACATTTCAGAAACATACCAAAAGATCTCACAATGAACACAACCAAGAGCTACACTTCAAACAGCCATATTCCGACCTGAGTTGATCTCGTTATTTACCACTCTTTTTAGCACGCTTTCCTTGGCCTTTCTTCGGTGGTCCTTTCCCACGACGCTTCAACATTTCGAGTTTATTCAGGCGCCTGCATTTAGATCAACGTAACATATGATCATTCAAATTCGATAACACAAACATTCGTGTGCATGTAACTCAATCAATCATGCTAAATGACAATCGAAAACTAGTTTTCCTCGATGTCATCGTCCTCATTCCGGAGCTAAACAAGCAACGGACACGACATCTATGAAGCTCTCTATATTAATAACTAGCTTATGTTGAAATATTGGTTCTATTGTAAAGAGCAAAACTGAAATTCTTACATCAATGAAACTCTCAATAGAGTGTTTTGTGTAGCTTAATTTATAAGATAATAATATAGAAAAACCAGTTCAAATCAATTATTTATGATATCGCTACTCTTATAAACAAAACATTTATAATTTCTATACGGTGAAGGATATGTATTCTCAATTGATTCAAATTCAAGATAAACGGATGTTTGTATTTCCTCACGAGAAATGGTGCTTTCCGTCTCCAAAATTTCATAATTTTGGAAAATTTATCACTCATAATTTGTAATGATATATCTAGTCCCCAAAATTTTAAGGTTTTGGCAAATTTGATCCTCTATTTTTGCAATATTTGGTAAATCATATCCCCAAAGTGGCAAAATTGATCCCCAAATTTGATTTTGATCGAATATCTCAATTGTCGAAATTGAAAATTTTGGGAACCAATTCTACCATACATACAAAAATTTGGGGATTGGTTTTGCCGAAACTTATAAAGTATGTGATTGGTTTTACCATCTTCATACTTTGGGGATTACAATTGCCACAATCATAAAACTTAAAGGATCAAAATCGCCAAAACCATGAACCTATGGGGACAAAATTCGCGTCTCGCATCATTTCCTCACAACAAAAGACAAAAATTCTTAAACAACACTAAGCTTTCTATTTTCATTTCAGCAGTAGTAGATAAAGGTTTAAGATTCTAAGCTTTAAAACTCATCTTTCTAAACAAATGCAGTACAATAATTATAAAAGAAAGCTTACTCTTGTTCTTTTCGGGCCATGACTAGAGGATCATCCTTGTTAATATCATGCGGATACCAAGAGGCAACTTTTTCACCAATGAGCTTTTTCCGCAAAAGCTTGTGAGCAGATCTTCTCCCTGTTGGGTTGAGCACATGACCAAAAATCCTAGCTCTTGCCTCTGTAACTCCTTCGATGGCTGCTTTAGCTAGCACATTCTTTAAGCTTCCCAAGCTCATATGTATAATCTTTAAGTATCTGTAACTCACCAAATCTGTAGTAGTATTAGTAATTAGAAACAGAATAAAGGTTTAGTAGAATAAAGATCAAACATTTAAGCACAATGTTGAAATTATAGAATATGACGAGAGTGTGCATGGATATGATTTATAAGGAGAGAAGAACACACTGTAAAAAACTTGAACAAGTCATATACCCCTTTGTCGAACGGTATTGTGTCGAACGGGATTGTGTCGATCAGCGGGTGTCGAACGCAATTATGACAATCTGCATGATACCACCAGCATGATGAGCAGGATGCCGATCAGCAAGAGCATGTCGATCGTCATAATCCACACTCACATTTTAAACTGTAATGGATTAATTGCATTGGGCCCCACACTAGATTTAGGGCTTATATATATATGTACTCTTTGTGCTTTAGCCGCAAGAGAAAGAGACATATTTTCAATTGAATCTATTTTCAATATGGTATCAGAGCTGTGAGTGGAGCGCTTCCGCCGCCAGGGGAGGATTTTCCCCCATTAACATCAGGAAATTCGGGTCTTTTGACACCGAGTAATACCAGGGGTGCACGAGCTTATAATCCTCGGACACCGCCACCACCACCGCTTTCGGGCATTCCGAGTTCCATACCTGTAAGCGGACCGCCGTCTGGTCAGAATGTGGGATTTTGGCATCCCCATTTTGGGGGAGTAAATGCCCCGAGTTTTATGCCCAATATACCCCAAAGCACGTTTGGAGCGGGGATGGTTCCTGTCCCATTCGACATCCATGGAGCGCCTTATCGAGATACGCTAGCCTGGACACTAGCTCCATCCGACCACTCTGGATTAATCATCCACTCGATAGTTTTGAAAGGAGATAATTATGGAGAATGGGCACATGCCATGAAAATGGCATTGAGGACTAAAAGAAAACTGGGATTTGTTGACGGGAGTATAGTCGAACCACATCCTGGGGTCGGACTCAGTGAGGAATGGATAACTATTAACTCCCTCATCGTCCAGTGGATTTTGAATACAATAGATTCTCAAATTAGATCCACAGTTTCATTTATCGACTCTGCGAAACTACTTTGGGAAGAGTTGCACCAACGTTACTCCATGGGGAACGGACCAAGGATCCATGAATTGAAAGGAGAATTAGCTGCATGTAGACAGCGTGGGGATAGTGTGGTCGATTACTTTGGTAAACTACGAAGGCTATGGTGCGAATTGTCTACATATGAGGACGGTTTCGTATGTTGCTGTAAACAAACATCTTGTGAGTCCGTGAAACATTTTCTGCGACGACAAGAAAATGAGAGAGTTCACCAATTTCTCCTTGGATTAGATGATGGAATCTACGGTACTGCACGATCGAATATCCTCAGTTGTGAAAACTTGCCATCGTTGAATCAAGTATATTCCAAAATTATTCTAGAGGAACGTCATAGAGCGGTAGTCCATGGAAAGGATGAAAGGCGAGAAACTGTTAGTTTTGCTACCCATACTGATGGGGTGGAGAGACCCACAAAAAGTGTGTGCTTAGCTTGTGATACGCAAGGTCACACAATAGATTTATGCTTTGCAGTTCATGGGTACCCCGATTGGTGGGGAGACAGAGCAAAAGTGGGAATAAAAAACTCCGCCACAGTCCTTACTTATCTAGGATCGAAGGGTAGAGGAGGAGGTCGTGAAAGAGGGAGAGGGCGAGGTCGCGGTCGACATTCGACCAGTGTTAAAATACCGATCGCAAACTCTGCAGCTGTTCCCACCTCCGGAGACACACTGCATACTTTGTCCGAGGATCAGTGGGCGTTCCTGAGAAACATTCTTGCATGTGCACCCAACTCTGCTAAACAACACATCTCCAGTGGTATGTTTCGTCATGGCTACTGGATTATAGATTCGGGTGTCAATCGACACATGACAGGGGACTTGAGCCTATTATCTGACATTCGTCACATTTCTCCTCGACACATCACGCTAACGGACAATAGGAAATCTATTGATTTGAAGTGTGAGAAAGCCCGCATTTCATCCAATTTGATACTTTCAGACGTCCTCTATATTTCTGAATTTGGCCATAATTTGTTGTCTGTTAGTCAATTGGTGAGATGAATCTTTATTGGTGATCTTTAGTCCTCAATTTTGTCTCATGCAGGACCCAACTTCGAAGACCCCGATTGGGGTGGGTCTTCAGAGTAACGGGGTTTATGGACTGCACTCACTAGATGATCAGGCAAATGTGGCTAAACAAGTTTCGGAAGACGGGTGGTTGTGGCACTGTCGTTGGGACATCCGTCAAAATCAGTGGTATCACATCTGCCAAATTCTTTGGTTTTTCCTTCTAATCATATTTGTACTGCATGTCATAAAGCCAAACAAACAAGAGACTCATTTCCTCCTAGTTTGAGTGCTTCAGTTTCATGTTTTGATTTAGTACACTGTGATCTTTGGGGTCCCTACCGCGTTTCGTCCGCTTGTGGTGGATCCTATTTTTTGACATTTGTCGATGACTATTCCAGAGGGATCTGGATCTACTTATTATCCGACAAAACTCAGGTTGCTTCCATTGTTAAGGAATTTTTTTCCTTAATTCAGACTCAATTTGATCGAGTTATTAAATGTTTTCGAACTGATAACGACACTGAATTTTTGCCTCTTAAATCGTTCTTTAGCTCTAAGGGTGTCGTTCATCAATCCACTGTGCCCCATACCCCTCAACAAAATGGTCGGGTAGAGCGAAAACATCAACATATCTTGAATGTTGCTCGTGCTCTCCGTTTTCACGCATCGTTACCAATTCAATTTTGGGGAGAGTGTGTACAAACCGCTGTGTATTTGATCAATCGAGTTCCCACTCCAGTTCTTGCCAATCGTAGCCCATATGGAATTCTCCATGGTCGATCGCCCCCAATGTCACATTTTCGTGTCCTTGGCTGCCAAGCTTTTGCCTATCGGTTGCCCAAACCTACAGACAAATTTGCACCTAGAAGCCGACCATGTGTATTTATGGGATACCCTGCCAATCAAAAGGGGTGGCGGCTATACGATCTAGAATCTCATAAATTCTTTGTTTCTCGCGATGTCACTTTTTGTGAATTTGTCTTTCCTTCCCAGGGGTCGTCCTCTGAAGGCGATCGTCGCGCGGACATCTCTCCCAGAGCGGTGTCGAACGGTCACTCTCCGTTATTGTCGATCAATCTCCTTCCACTCGGTCGCTACCCATCAGGGTCGACCGATCCCTTGTCGATCGATCAGCTCACTCCGTTGTCGGAAGATTCTTCCTCCCCCTCTGACCATTGTCTCGTTGTCCCCTAACCGACCTCTGTTGCCCGACCGACCTTCCTCAAGCTCAATATCGTCCCCAACCGTCTCACATTTGTCGCTGATTCCCTTAGTGTCCATAGACAACATGCCATCGTTGTCAACCGACACCACTGATAATGTCCCTGCCAAAGTTGAGACCACAGGAGATATACCATTGGGCAAAGGCCATAGACGAAAATATCCATCGGTCGTCCTAAGGGAATACGTTTGTTCGACAGCGTGTGTGCACAACATGAACTCCGTTACTGCTGGCTGCCCATCTTCAGGCAGGGTCTCGGAGAAATGCATATACCCCATTTGTGACTATATTACAGAACGCCGTTTCTCTAAGTCACATACCGCTTTTGCTAGTGTGTTGATGCAGACTGTGCAGGAACCAACAGGCTTCAATGAGGCATTAAAAAGTAAGGAATGGAGAGATGCAATGCGCAAAGAGATCCGTGCTTTAGAATCTAATGAAACCTGGACCTTCGCGGAATTGCCGGGAAAACGACCATTAGGCAACAAGTGGATTTACAAAATTAAACACCGAAGTGACGGATCTATCGAGAGATACAAAGCACGACTAGTTATTTTGGGTAATACTCAAATTGAAGGAATTGACTATGAAGATACTTTTGCCCCTGTAGCAAAAGACACTACTATCCGCACCCTCCTAAATGTTGCAGTATCTAAAAACGGGTGGATTCACCAGATGGATGTCAACAATACCTTCTTACATGGGGATCTACATGAAGAAATTTACATGAAGATTCCTCAGAGATATAAAGGGGCACCCGAGGGCAAAGTGTGTCGATTAAAAAAATCCCTTTATGGTTTGAAGCAAGCCTGTCGCTCTTAAAAGCTTCGGTTTTCAACAATCAGCGGCAGATTATTCTATGTTTACTTATTCTACTACAACATCTCAATTGTTTGTATTGATTTATGTCGACGATATTATTATCGCAGGTAGCAGCAAAACTATTGTTGAGGATTTCAAAGACAGACTTGGGAAAATATCCCAAATAAAAAATCTCGGAAAATTGAAATATTTACTTGGGATAGAAGTGGCGAGAGGACCAGAAGGCATGTACCTCTGCCAACGAAAATATATTTTGGACATCATCTCTCAAGCAGGACTTTTGGGATGCAAGCCTACTAAAGCACCTATGGAGCAACATCATAAACTGCTCTCTGCAACAGGAGACTTATTGGTCGACCCCATGCCCTATCGTCGACTAGTTGGCAAACTGATTTACCTACTATTCACTCGTCCGGAGTTGTGCTATCATGTGCACGTCCTATCTCAATTTATGCAACAGCCTCGACGTGAGCACTGGGATGCAATCCTGAGAGTGGTGCGGTACTGGAAGGGGAGTCCAAGACGAGGGATATTATTGCGTTCGGCATGCGATCTTCAAGTATATGGGTTTTGTGACGCTGATTGGGCGATGTGCCCAGAAACACGAAAGTCTCTAACTGGCTATCTTATATTTTTAGGGTCGTCCCCTATCGCATGGAAAACAAAGCGACAGGATACCCTATCGCTATCATCGATCGAGGCGGAGTACCGTGCTATGCAAGCTGCATGTCAAGAATTTAAATGGCTACGTAGCTTGTTGGCGGATTTGGGGGTTGTACAGAAATGGGTGTTATAACTCTATTCTGCGATAATCAATCAGCCATCCAAATTGCTGCCAACCCAGTTTTTCATGAGCACACCAAACATATTGAAGTCGATTGCCATTTCGTTCGGAATCAAGTGCTAGCAGGAGAAATCCGAACACGCCACGTGAAAAGCGAAAATCAGTTGTCGGACATGATGACTAAAGTTCTAAGTGCCGACCGTCTCCTTTATCTGCTGAACAAGTCGGGCATACATGATCTGCACTTGCCGACTTGAGGGGGGGTGTCGAACGATATTGTGTCGATCAACGGGTGTCGAACGCAATTATGACGATCAGCATGATACCACCAGCATGATGAGCAGGATGCCGATCAGCAAGAACATGTCGATCGGTCATAATCTCCATTCACATTTTGAATTGTAATAGATTAATTGCATAGGGCCCCACACTAGGTTTATGGCTTATATTATGTAATCCTTGTGTTTTAGCTGCAAGAGAGACACATTTTCAATTCAATCTCTTTTCAACAAGTTGTTACACCAAATTGTGAATATGAACTTCAGTGGGAGAAAAAAAATACAAGAAAAGCGTGTTCATACTTCATATACATATCAACTGGGCCAGAGGATAAAAAGTAAAGCTGGAATTATGATATGAACTCTATTTTTAATGTCATTGTGCCCTTTTCGTTTTTAGGCCTAACAAAAACAAGCCCTTTATTTTAGTGTTATTGTGTTACAAAAACAAGATCAAGGCAACAGGGGAAGTAATCCATGTCTGGCCATTTGTGTGTTGTGTGTTAATTTTGAAGATGTGTTATTTTTGTGTATGTAAATGTATGCATAGAAAGAGTACAGAGTAGGACTGCTGGTAGGATATGATCTGTTCTCCTTCTCCATCAGCATCATCATTACATCTGGACCAAATGTGTAATAAAGCCTAGACAAACATCCACGCTTTGTCTTGTTTATTTTTAGCACTTTTTCTTCACATTTCTCCACCCGATGCCACTATAAATAGAAGAACATTATTTGTTATTGCATAAGGTTTTGTATGCTTACAAATCTTATCATTATTTTATTCATTTGATTGTTGTTCTTCTTGATAATATGGAGATGATGATATTATTTTGTTATTGTTATTTAAATATATAATATGTATTAGTTTGTGATGGACAAACAAAAGAGTACAAAAATGTGAGGAGAGAAAGTCAACCCAACACGCACGGGGCAGCCGCAATTTGACTGGTGACTGTCTTCATAGACAAAGTTGCCTGCAGTAAAGAAATGAAAACTAAGTAACGAAGAAGAAGAAGAAGAAGAAGTCGTGCCGCGGTGGTGATTTGTGTTGTTTGGGTAAATAATGTCTTTCATTACAGCAACGTTACTAAGACACAAATCCGACAAGACTGCAGCTGCAGCTGCAACTGCAACTTCAGAGCATCATTTAATAATCCCTCGATTTTGTTTGTGTGTCTGGGTTTGTATGTAATTAATCTGGATTGNCACGCATCGTTACCAATTCAATTTTGGGGAGAGTGTGTACAAACCGCTGTGTATTTGATCAATCGAGTTCCCACTCCAGTTCTTGCCAATCGTAGCCCATATGGAATTCTCCATGGTCGATCGCCCCCAATGTCACATTTTCGTGTCCTTGGCTGCCAAGCTTTTGCCTATCGGTTGCCCAAACCTACAGACAAATTTGCACCTAGAAGCCGACCATGTGTATTTATGGGATACCCTGCCAATCAAAAGGGGTGGCGGCTATACGATCTAGAATCTCATAAATTCTTTGTTTCTCGCGATGTCACTTTTTGTGAATTTGTCTTTCCTTCCCAGGGGTCGTCCTCTGAAGGCGATCGTCGCGCGGACATCTCTCCCAGAGCGGTGTCGAACGGTCACTCTCCGTTATTGTCGATCAATCTCCTTCCACTCGGTCGCTACCCATCAGGGTCGACCGATCCCTTGTCGATCGATCAGCTCACTCCGTTGTCGGAAGATTCTTCCTCCCCCTCTGACCATTGTCTCGTTGTCCTCTGACCGACCTCTGTTGCCCGACCGACCTTCCTCAAGCTCAATATCGTCCCCAACCGTCTCACATTTGTCGCTGATTCCCTTAGTGTCCATAGACAACATGCCATCGTTGTCGACCGACACCACTGATAATGTCCCTGCCAAAGTTGAGACCACAGGAGATATACCATTGGGCAAAGGCCATAGACGAAAATATCCATCGGTCGTCCTTAGGGAATACGTTTGTTCGACAGCGTGTGTGCACAACATGAACTCCGTTACTGCTGGCTGCCCATTTTCAGGCAGGGTCTCGGAGAAATGCATATACCCCATTTGTGACTATATTACAGAACGTCGTTTCTCTAAGTCACATACCGCTTTTGCTAGTGTGTTGATGCAGACTGTGCAGGAACCAACAGGCTTCAATGAGGCATTAAAAAGTAAGGAATGGAGAGATGCAATGCGCAAAGAGATCTGTGCTTTGGAATCTAATGAAACCTGGACCTTCGCGGAATTGCCGAAGGTAAAACGACCATTAGGCAACAAGTGGGTTTACAAAATTAAACACCGAAGTGACGGATCTATCGAGAGATACAAAGCACGACTAGTTATTTTGGGTAATATTCAAATTGAAGGCATTGACTATGAAGATACTTTTGCTCCTGTAGCAAAAGCCACTACTATCCGCACTCTCCTAAATGTTGCAGTATCTAAAAACTGGTGGATTCACCAGATGGATGTCAACAATACCTTCTTACATGGGGATCTACATGAAGAAATTTTCATGAAGATTCCTCAGGGATATAAAGGGGCACCCGAGGGCAAAGTGTGTTGATTGAAAAAATCCCTTTATGGTTTGAAGCAATCCCCTCGATGCTGGTTTGCTAAATTGACTGCCGCTCTTAAAAGCTTCGGTTTTCAACAATCAGCGGCCGATTATTCTTTGTTTACTTATTCTACTACAACATCTCAATTGTTTGTATTGATTTATGTCGACGATATTATTATCGCAGGTAGCAGCAAAACTTTTGTTGAGGATTTCAAAGACAGACTTGGGAAAATATTCCAAATGAAAAATCTCGGAAAATTGAAATATTTCCTTGGGATAGAAGTGGCGAGAGGACCAGAAGGCATGTACCTCTGCCAACGAAAATATATTTTGGACATCATTTCTCAAGCAGGACTTTTGGGATGCAAGCCTGCTAAAGCACCTATGGAGCAACATTATAAACTGCTCTCTGCAACAGGAGACTTATTGGTCGACCCCATGCCCTATCGTCGACTAGTTGGCAAACTGATTTACCTACTATTCACTCGTCCTGAGTTGTGCTATCCTGTGCACGTCCTATCTCAATTTATGCAACAGCCTCGACGTGAGCACTGGGATGCAGTCCTGAGAGTGGTGCGTTACTTGAAGGGGAGTCCAGGACGAGGGATATTATTGCGTTCGGCATGCGATCTTCAAGTATATGGGTTTTGTGACGCTGATTGGGCGATGTGCCCAGAAACACGAAAGTCTCTAACTGGCTATCTTATATTTTTAGGGTCGTCCCCTATCGCATGGAAAACAAAGCGACAGGATACCCTATCGCTATCATCGATCGAGGCGGAGTACCGTGCTATGCGAGCTGCATGTCAAGAATTTAAATGGCTACGTAGCTTGTTTGCGGATTTGGGGGTTGTCCAGAACATGGGTGTTATAACTCTCTTCTGCGATAATCAATCAGCCATCCAAATTGCTGCCAACCCAGTTTTTCATGAGCGCACCAAACATATTGAAGTCGATTGCCATTTCGTTCAGAATCAAGTGCTAGCAGGAGAAATCCGAACACGCCACGTGAAAAGCACAAATCAGTTGTCGAACATGATGACTAAAGCTCTAAGTGCCGACCGTCTCTTTTATCTGCTGAACAAGTCGGGCATACATGATCTGCACTTGCCGACTTGAGGGGGGGTGTCGAACGGTATTGTGTCGATCAGCGGGTGTCGAACGCAATTATGACGATCCGCATGATACCACCAACATGATGAGCAGGATGCCGATAAGCAAGAGCATGTGGATCGTCATAATCCATACTCACATTTTAAACTGTAATGGATTAATTGCATTGGGCCCCACACTAGGTTTAGGGCTTATATATATATATATGTACTCTTTGTGCTTTAGCCGCAAGAGAAAGAGACATATTTTCGATTGAATCTCTTTTCAATACCCTTTCATCTTATAAACTAATTCAAATTTCATCACAAATCCAGGACAATTTGATATTTCTAACACTCACCAAAGCCAAAAAATTACAAATAAAAACAACAATAGCAATGAAAACCTTTATAGTACAAGGAAATCACATACTTAATTAAGCGCTATAAATGAAGAAAAAACCCTAGAATCAAGAAATGGAAAGCTTCACCCCTGATTTTCACTAATCACTAATGAATATCACTCTTAATTCTTAACACATAATAATCCGTAATGCCTCCAAATCCCGTTTCTATCATCTCAAGCTTCTATAAACTCTAAAACGATGACGCCCAGAAGTTAAAAACGGCAAACTAACAAAGTCTCCGGCAAACTCAAAATCCCTCACAGTATCAAATGAAATGAAAGTACATATTTTAAAGCGCTAATTACCGTATACCAGTCAACCCAGATCACAGAATTATCGAATGCACAAATTATTTCAATGAAGTATTAAATTTGGTATCGCTGTGGTCTTACCATAGCGTAACCGGAAGAAGTTTTCCGTTAGAGGGACTTTCGATCAATTGTATAATTTGGGCTGACTTCAAGGCTTTAGGCCCAATAATCCGCTGCCTTTGTAAATTTATATTTAATTTGAAAATATAGTATTTATATATATTTTTTATAGAAAACATTTATAAAAACAATGTTTTAAATCTTTGGAAACTAAGCCCGATACTAAAAAAAATTATTCGACATTTATAAAAACAATGTTTTAAATATTTATATGTGTTAAAGGTAAATATTTATATGTAATAATGATCTATTATATCATAATTTTGTTCATTGGAATTTTAATTATCTAAACTAATATTTTCATGTATTATTTTTGTAGTTTTAATAATTTATGTGTTATTTTTAAAATTTTTATATACAAACTATGAATGTATTTAAATATTAACGAGTTTTAGGATCAAATATAAATGATTTTGGAATTACGAAAGACAAACACACAATTATTAAATTATGAAGGTATTTTTATAACTTTTAAAAGTTGAGGAATAAAAAAAACATAATATATCAACTTCGAGAACTTTGAATGCAATTTATAAATTTTGATTACATCCATCGTATTTACATCATTTTAAAGTTCGAGGCTCCACAAAAACCACTCATTAAAAATATTTAAAAATACAACAAATGGGTTCAAGAGTCTCAATGATTTTATTACTTATATGGGTGATGTTTGCCCACGGCCCCCCAACTTACGGGGTGTGTAAAGGGCATACCCTCTAAGTTACAAAATTGCAAATATGATACACTTTTTGATAAAAAATATGCATTTATAGCCCTCCAACTTCAATTAAATGCAAATAAGACACCTAAAATTTCCAATACCGTTTATGATTGACACTTTAATGAACTCGTAAATTTTTAATATTTCATGCACAATTGTCGAACATCAATGGTAATTTTTGTATAATTTTTCAAATGGGTCCTATTTTCGACAATTGTGATGAGTTTTCAAACGGTTTTCAACTTACGGAAAACTGGTGTTATATGTCAAGGGTAAAAAACAAACGGTATTGATAACTTTATGTGTCATTCTTGCAATTTCGTAAGTTAGAGGGTATACCTTTTACACAATTCGTAAGTTGGGGATTAATTATGCAATTTTCTCCTACTTATATTTTGACTATTTATTTAAAATATTGCTATTTGTATCAATTTTGTATACTGTTTCCACAATAAAAATCGGGAAAAAAAGAAATAATATCTGCCAACCGTTTCTCAACGGTTTAGAACAATTTCAAAATCAAATTTCTTCTATAAGAAACCGCCGTTGGGTCCATAAACGGAGTTAATTACCCATACCCACAATGTCATCGAAGTTTCACGGTTTCAGAAATCTGATCGGCGTCCGGCGTTCCTGCGCCGTCACAGAGGTTGCGAACAGCGCCCGTGATGCGGAAAAGAGAGGAGTCGACGCCGCAGTTGAGAAGACAAAGGGAACCGTGTCGGATGTGGCCGGAAAAGTGAAGGAAACGACGGAGAAAGCCTTAAAGTCAACCAAGACGGCGACCCAATTGATCAAAGATACGGTGGCAGGTAAGGCGGAGGGGGCGACTGAGGCCACACGGAATGCCGTAAAGGAGGAGGCCACCATTATTGAACGATGCATGAACTCCAAGAATTGATATTTATATATATATCATTAGAGGTATAATTAGTACAAATTAGAAAGTTGAAAACTGGTTTTGTTGTAAATATAATTATTCAATAAATCAGAAAATTACACAATGTAATAATGTTTAAAATTGTGTAAAGACGATGTTCTAAAGTTTGTAAAGACAATGCCTTCAAATATTCAAAACCGTTCAAATTACCATCAAATTACAATCAAGTTAATGGATCAAATACACATTATAAAACATTTAAAATATTAATGAGAGTTAAAATAAAATATAAAAANATAAAAAATTATTTAAAAATAAAGGTAAAAAAGTCATTTTATAACATCACGATCACTACACCGCTGTTTTAAAAACAGTTTTTTAAAATCATGATAAGTTCATCTCACAGCACAATACAGTCATCTCATCTCACCGCTATTTATCAAACGTTGTTCCAAACGTATCCATTATTAGCTTCAGAACAAAATCAGTGCTTTAGAAAGTTTAAGATTTGAGGTTTGATTGTTAAAATTCAAACTCGAACCCACCTCATTTTGGTTCAAAAAAGTTGAAATCAAACTCAACCTTAACAACTCAACTTAGTGAATAGACTTGGTTTGTTTACATTAGATTCCTCGATTGGAACCGAACAGGCTGTTTGAGGGTAACCTGTCTTAAATTTACCTCTAGAATTCACTGTTTCTCAACTAAAAGTAAAAGCAATAAAGCACCTCATCTTGCAATTTCACATTTTCATCTGTCTTTTTACTCTTAACCTTACCAGGACCACATGAATTTGTCTGTTGCAATTCGGCATTGAGTTATGCCGACTGCCGACAATTCTTAAGAGGGATTCTTTGTTTAGTGAAATGAGTATGACATTAAACAGTGAAGGCATTCCAGCATGATCTATAAAGATGGGATGAAATCAACTATAAAAGAAAGTACCTTGAGCTCTCAAATAAGTTGCAGCAAACACCTCCCATTGTTCATAGCCTTTCATCTTTCTCTTTGTGATCATTCTCCAGCAAATCAGAAAACTGTTGAAATATCAAATTGTCCCACATGAAATTTGGATTGGTTTATAAGTAAATGACTGTTAAAATCTTTTACGGTGTGGTCTTCTCAGCTTATACATTATATCCGTGTACACTCTCATCACAATTTCGGCTTTTCATGTGTATGTGTGTTGTAAGTTAAGTGTTGCTTTATAGAATCCAAAATGAAGACAAAAAGGAAACTTAACGTGGTTGAGGTAACCGATTTGAACTGCTCAAGCTTGAATCTTCTGTGGTTCCTGCAAGGTAGAGAAACCAAAGTTAACTCCAAGAAAGTGAAGAAAGAAGGGGTGAATTGTGTTCCTCATTTAAGACACAAAGTTCTCCCCATCATTGATTCAAATCAGTGTTTCGGCAACAAAGAAAAGGTCAAAGGGAACAAAACTAATGCTCTTTCGAGGATGAAAGAGCTGATCAATAAAACTACAGTAACAAAGGGAGAAAGACATGTCACTACAAAGGTAAACATAGATCAAAATTAAATTATGGTTGTATTGCTACTAAAATGTTTATTATGACTCACAGTTCTATTTGAAGTCAAAAGGCATACCAGATTGTGAAGAATCTCCAAACATCAGTAGGGAAAGAGACAGCTGCTCTATAAACTCTGCGATTTCTGCTGCTGCTTCTTCCCTGCGCAACGATGAAATGGAGTGGGGTACTACTAGAGAACTTGTTAATAGAGGCAGAAACTGGATCACAACGGATATCGAATGTAAGTCGTCTATAATCGAATCAAGCATATCTCGACTTTGATAAAATCTAACCTTAGATATATGCTTTTACCAGATGTTGTGCTAGAGCTTTGAATCCCAACCAAAAGTAGGAGATTGATCCTACAAGGCATTATCAGATTAGAAGATAAAATAGTAGCTTTCATTTCATTTTTTTTGTTTTCAATTGTCATTATGTAGAAGAATATTTCATAGTCATTATTATTTTGAAAAAAAATATAAATTAGTTGGGATGACTTGTCTTGAGTATCACATCTCAACATTAACTCAGCATTGATCATATGAAAATGAACTTGTCTTGGATATATACAAAATGATCATGTATCCAAATACAAAACAAATAATTAAAGGAGTTTGAAATATGGGAGCAATCTCATCATCAAAAGACCAGTCTTACAAAATAGAGCAGCAAAAAGGCATTCCGAAGAATAATAAACTTGACATGCAAGAACATTACCATAATTCGCCGTGATGTGAAGAAGTGTAGAATTAGTGACATTTGAATCCACCACAAACTGATAAAACTATGATGAGGATGAGGGCAACGATAATGCCAAGGACAATAAGCTTTATTTTCATGTTCTGGAGCCACATTTTTCTCCTCATCTTGGTACCCTGCACTCTGAAATCTTGTGCCTAGAACAAAAAGGAGTAAAAAGGTCATAACTAGTTACAAGAGTAGAAGAAAATGAAAAGAGTGAAAAATAGTAGACCTGAGAGCGAAGATTCTCAGTTTTATCCACCAAAAGCTCGATTTTTTCTCCACGATCAAGAACCTAGAAGAAGAGCAACAACAGTTCAAACCATCTTCAAATGAAGCTGCAAAATGCATAGAACTTATCAAGAGATAAGGTGAAAAAGGCATTCGGTAGTCGTATACTTTCTCGATGTTCTCCATCATAACCCCTTTGACTTCTGAGACCTGAGTTTTCACTTTAGCAAGCTTGCTAATCTCATCTGGATGGTCGACGCAGTATTGCATTTGCTCTTTCAATTTAGGGCTGTATTGTTATACAAGTCCCACAATCAATTATAAATTGTGAAGAGGGCATCACGGATTTAATACATGGTACTAAGGAAGGCTATAGTTTTACCCAAACTCCTTGTTCAAGCTGTTAGCTAGAGATGTAGCAGCCTTCCCCTCACCATATATCTTCACAAAATCCTCCTTAATCCGCTCAAGAAATGCAATAGGAATCTGCCTTCCAGCCGATTCAACCGCCACCACGCAATAAGCTATCAATAAATGGGATTATATAATCATTAAACTGAAGAGTTTCAACAATGATACAAATCCTAAAAGCAAGCCAATGCTCACGAAGAACAAAAAAATATTCATCCCTTTTTCCAGAAACATGGAAAGGCCTATACCGCAGCTTAAGAATCCGAGGAACCATACCCGCTTCACTAATATCGTGGTTGAACAGCTATGACCCCACATTAACTAAAACCAAAGACGAAATACATACAGTCCATATACATTCAAAAACTATCAATCTCGCCTAGATTCACAAACAAAAAATGCTTAAATTCAAAGATCCCGCGAAATCCAAATAAAAATATCTATGATCATTAAACAAGGGCGTTCTTAACAAATAAAAATATCTCAAGGACCAAAATACAAATAACAACATTTCAGGGGGAACAATGATACAAATTCCTAAAAGCATGCCAGTGCTCGTGAAGAACAAAAAAGCATTCATCCCTTTTTCCAAAAGCATAAAAAGGCCAAAACCGCAACTCACCAAATGTAAGAAAAATAAAAAAATAAGTGGAAGCATACTCGCTCATAAATATCGCGCTTGAAGAGCAACGTTCCCATATTAACTAAATACCAAGACGAAATAGATACATTGCATATACATTAAAAAAACTAACGTATTCCCGCTAGATCCAGCAAACAAAAAATGGTCAAATTCAAAAAAGATCCCGCGAAATCAATGTTTACAATCTGAAAAAATGCAGACCAAGGATTGCTCACTATATCCATCTTCAACAAGGTAATTGAAGGTGTGTCCATCGCAGTTGTAGGTAAACTTGTTGTTTGTAGCAGGAAGCTTCTGAAGACATTGTGCGGCGATTCCTGTGAAATTTCCAGTAAATTCAGTGTACTCAGCGAGTATAACCGTTCCACGAGCCACGAGACCGTAGATCAACGATTGCTGGCCCATAACGACTTCTCCGATGAACGCTAGAAGAGGAAGAGAATGTAAATTAGAGGAAGTGAATGCAGAAGGAGTAGCAAAAAAAGGAAATAAATGGAGTTTAGACGCAACGGATATGCAAGGAAAGAATCGAAATCTAATACCTCTTTCGGTTCGGAGAAAGCGTTACTATCCAGCAAAGCAACCAAGAGGTCCGGCCGCTCAACTTTCCTTTTCATTGCGCTGCTTCGTCTTGTTCAACTGCCGTTAGCTATACACCGACTCATCAGTAGTGTGGGCCCCACTTTGCTTTTTATCGGGCCTTACTGGGTTTCTGCTTCATTGAGGCCCATATATTATAATTGGGCCAAACCCGAATAACCCAATACCCATGAAGTATATATAGGACCCAACAAAGAGTAAAATTGACTGGGCTATGACAAAAAAATCAGAGTATGCGTGTCCATGAGTTAAGGTAACTGGGTTTGATTAATATGAGAAAAATGATATGAGATCCAATATTATGTGGGTAGATTTAAGATATGATGAAACTTTGATAGATATGATGTTATTTTAAGTTTAAATATATTAATTTGATGATGATAAATAAAGATATGATTTTATTGTTTGATGTTATTGATATGTAGTTCATGCTAATTTATAACTATTAAATTTAATATTGGTTAAATTTCATTTTTCTTCTTCTTTTATTTGGAAGTATAAAAAAATGTCTNAGTGGAAGCATACTCGCTCATAAATATCGCGCTTGAAGAGCAACGTTCCCATATTAACTAAAAACCAAGACGAAATAGATACATTGCATATACATTAAAAAAACTAACGTATTCCCGCTAGATCCAGCAAACAAAAAATGGTCAAATTCAAAAAAGATCCCGCGAAATCAATGTTTACAATCTGAAAAAAATGCAGACCAAGGATTGCTCACTATATCCATCTTCAACAAGGTAATTGAAGGTGTGTCCATCGCAGTTGTAGGTAAACTTGTTGTTTGTAGCAGGAAGCTTCTGAAGACATTGTGCGGCGATTCCTGTGAAATTTCCAGTAAATTCAGTGTACTCAGCGAGTATAACCGTTCCACGAGCCACGAAACCGTAGATCAACGATTGCTGGCCCATAACGACTTCTCCGATGAACGCTAGAAGAGGAAGAGAATGTAAATTAAAGGAAGTGAATGCAGAAGGAGTAGCAAAAAAAGGAAATAAATGGAGTTTAGACGCAACGGATATGCAAGGAAAGAATCGAAATCTAATACCTCTTTCGGTTCGGAGAAAGCGTTACTATCCAGCAAAGCAACCAAGAGGTCCGGCCGCTCAACTTTCCTTTTCATTGCGTTGCTTCGTCTTGTTCAACTGCCGTTAGCTATACACCGACTCATCAGTAGTGTGGGCCCCACTTTGCTTTTTATCGGGCCTTACTGGGTTTCTGCTTCATTGAGGCCCATATATTATAATTGGGCCAAACCCGAATTACCCAATACCCATGAAGTATATATAGGACCCAACAAAGAGTAAAATTGACTGGGCTATGACAAAAAAATCAGAGTATGCGTGTCCATGAGTTAAGGTAACTGGGTTTGATTAATATGAGAAAAAAGATATGAGATCCAATATTATGTGGGTAGATTTAAGATATGATGAAACTTTGATAGATATGATGTTATTTTAAGTTTAAATATATTAATTTGATGATGATAAATAAAGATATGATTTTATTGTTTGATGTTATTGATATGTAGTTCATGCTAATTTATAACTATTAAATTTAATATTGGTTAAATTTCATTTTTCTTCTTCTTTTATTTGGAAGTATAAAAAAATGTCTCCATCATGAATAAATTCAAACTCATCATGAACTCTATCGTGAGTTTATGAAGGATTTCAATATTGATAGTTCAATATAGTTTGGATTCGACTAGATTCGAGCCAAATATAGGTTAGAGTCGTGCTGATGAACGACTAGATTGGACAATTTATTAAGGTACATCAATGTCAATGAAAATCATATTTAAGTTCTACATTGGATATTCAATGAACAAAATTAATGGGTAATGGATTAATGGAGGCAAGTGTCCTAAAGCCAAATACCAAAATCTTATTTAATTTGACATTTTATTAATGCATTAAATTAATAGCCAAATAAAATGGAAAACAATAGATCTGTATATACAAATCACAAAGTAGGGCGGCGGTCGTGGGGAGGAGAAATCACAATTCACGGTGTCGGGCACTCGTTACCACAATTCGTCATCTTTTCTTTCTTCTCGGCTTTCTTTTTCCGCTACGATTGTCGAAGCATGGAATGGATGGACGAGTTCAAGGAAATGATGGAAGATGAGTCGGAGGATATTTCCGAGGCATTTATATGCTGTGTTTGCCGGTAATCTCCTTTTTTCGCACCGCCGATATCTCATTTGTTTGGTGCTTTTTTACGGACGCTTTTGTTTCGATCATCTGGTTGAAACCTGAGGCTAATAGTATCTGTTTCTCGTGTTTTTGTGACTTTTAGTTTAATTAAGCATCATTATGGATTGATGAGGATTACCTGGATGTTGTTATTGGTTATTAGTAAACTATGCTTGGCTAATCGGGAGGGAAAATGTGTTTTTGGTTCGTTTCTGAGAGTTTAGACTCTGTTGTTTTCCGTAACTTTAATGGCTCCTTGTGGATTGCCTGCCTTTGTCAGCTTGATGCTATATTTTGGCCTGATCCGGTTTAGTTTTAATTTTATGTTATCGCACTTGTTGATGATGATTAATTTAGAGTGGTAATCTGTGCTTAGCATGCCTGTTTGGATGATGATATCTTAGTCCTTGAAATTAATTGTAAAAAACTTCATATTTTCAGGGACCTCATGTACAAGCCTATTGTTTTAGGTGAGACATTTCTCTTAATGCGTCCAAGCCCGCATCATAGCAATATTTTGACTGGTTAACATAATGCTTCAATTCTCAGCATGTGGCCATATTTCATGTTTCTGGTGTGTCCACAAGTCAATGAATGGCGTGCAAAAATCCAGCTGTCCAGTATGCAGGAATCAATATCTTTATTTTCCATATGTTTGCCATATGCTACACTTGCTACTTCAGAAATTATATCCTAAATCATATATGAGAAGGGAACGCCAAACTTTAGGTCAGCCTGTTTATGTCATATCAGTCATAAAGTGTATAATGTGTTTAATTTTTTCATGTTTCAGATGAGGAAACAAAAATGGGATACTTTTCCCCAGAAATCGAAGGTCCAGCTTGCCAGTTACGACCTGAGGCAGCCAACAAACCGCGTGATTCTTCACGATATGTCCCTGAGGTTAACCAATTAGTAGATCAATGCTCTGCTGGAGCTGGAGAAACACAGCTTATAGAACTTGAACAAGATGGTCTAGTGACTCAGGGAATTGGCTTTGAAAATTTTCCGAACCATAAGGAAGATATTTCTGCTGATGGTGAAAGTACAAATTCAAACCAGATGCAAAAGGATAAATTAGCAAGCGAAATAAAGCTAATGGTTTCTTGCGGTTCCTGTAAAGAAATGCTCATCCTCCCTGCTGCCCTTAACTGTGGCCATGGTATGATTCATCATAATCTTTTCTTATAAATTGGAATCCACAGTTAAAATGCTCATTTTTTGTATGTTTTATGTCACTAAAATGCCTGTTGCAGTGTTTTGTAAATGCTGCCTAGTTCCGTCCAAAGATGGGAGTCTTAAGTGTGACGTTTGTCAAACTCCACACCCGGGTGCCATTCCGAAAGTATGCTTGGAGCTCGATCATTTTCTCGAGGATCATTTTCCTCAAGAGTATGGACTGAGAAGTGACAGTTTACGGAAAAAACAAGAGCAGCACCCTAATGAGTCACAGAGCACATGTATGTTTGCTTCTAAATTACATCTCTCGTTTATTGAATTAACATCAGTCCTGGTAGCTTTATATTTGCATCCTGATTCCCGTTAGGCTCATCGGATGCTAAAAAAGATGAACTTTGCTTTGGACTCCCGTTACATTTGTGGAATAACAATTCGAAAGTCCATATCGGAGTAGGATGTGATTCCTGTGGGGTAAGCTTATAAATTAGCTATACAAATCACTATTCATTCCTCTTTCACGTGATATCCATATACACGTATTCATATTTTTATGTATAAATCCGAAGAACAAATCCAATCTCCCGAGATTCCTCTTGTTCTTTCGATTTGAATGAATATCATGTTGGGCGGATGACATTTAAGATCCCTATATTGGTATGATTTGATAAATTTGGTTCCCAAAATTTCTTAATTTTGACAAATTTAATATCTAAAGTTTTTTAAGGCAAAACTAATATCTAAATTTTGGTGAAACAATTTCTCAAAGTTTAATGTACGTGCAAAATTGATCCTTAATGTTTGAGAATTAGTTTTGTAATTTGTGGATCGAATTTGCCAAATTTAAAAAATATTGAGGATCGTTTTTGAAAAAATGATAGGGTATGAGGACAATGGATGTCAAGTCAAAGCTTATCAAATTTGTCAAAATTTTGAAATTCTAACCACCAAGCATGCCATTTTCTATATCATGTTAGCATATGTTGCATCACTTGTATCTTGACGTATCATGTTATTGATGTACTCTTCATTTGTAATTGTACATGCAGATGTTTCCAATAATCGGGGATAGATACAGATGCAAGGACTGCGACGAACAAATTGGTTTCGATCTCTGCAAAGATTGCTACACAAGTCGATCCAAGCTCCCTGGCCGATTCAACCAACAACACACCTCCGACCACAAGTTTGAATTAGTGAAATCAAATGCAATGCATGAACTCATGTTAAGGCTGTTACGTCGATCCCACGAAGCTCTCGACTCCTCCGATGCCTCCGCCGATGGCTCAGACATCGCCATATATGGATCTGATANATCGGGGATAGATACAGATGCAAGGACTGCGACGAACAAATTGGTTTCGATCTCTGCAAAGATTGCTACACAAGTCGATCCAAGCTCCCTGGCCGATTCAACCAACAACACACCTCCGACCACAAGTTTGAATTAGTGAAATCAAATGCAATGCATGAACTCATGTTAAGGCTGTTACGTCGATCCCACGAACTCTCGACTCCTCCGATGCCTCCGCCGATGGCTCAGACATCGCCATATATGGATCTGATATCACCGATGAAGTCGAAGACACCGACCTCGCTCCTCCTCCCTCACTACCCAGGAATTGATTCTCTTCCAAATATACTAATTTGTGATTTAGTGCAGGAGGGACAGTACAATTCTTCGAATAAAAAGCTCTTCATTTTAGACTGAGTTGAATAATCTTGACACTTATCCTATCTATCTGATTGTGAGGAATAAAGACAGGGCAGGAAAAGGACGAAAGATGTGCGTGTGGGTCAGTCAGCCTCGATCAACGAGCCCTGCGACGCAGCAACATCGAGGAGGTGGTAATTCAGTTGCCTTGACATTCGAGCACTTTGATGACTGTTGATGAATTAATTGAAGGCAAGTTTCGTTCATGCACATGCCTTCATCATCTCATTATGATTTACTTGGGCGGGAAACTCTGAAGATTCTTTCTTCATAGGGACCCGAGCCGAGCTGATCTCTAGCTCAACTACAGAACAGATACAGTACAGAACTGCTCCTCTTCAATAATAGAGGTATTTCTTCTTAAATAATTAATATACGAGCTTATCCAGGAAAAATAAATAACTAGTTAAGAAAAAATGCTGGTTCTCAAAATCTATTCTTTTTGGTAAATTTAACCAATTATCTTTGTTATGGTATGTTTTAGTTCCTATATTTTGTATTTTTGTAATATTAACCAATGTTTTAATATATATCCAGAATTTCATTACAATCCGGATGAGAGTGAATTTGTAAAATAACTATATATTAAAGATTCGTTTGTAAAATAACTTGTTTTGATAAAGGTTTTGCAAAATAACATGTTTTCATAATGTATTTGCTAAATAGTCTATGTTTATATATTTTAATAAAATTAAATCAAATAATTTATATTATATATATATATATATTAATTAAAAATATATAATAAATTAAANATGAGGATTACCAGGATGTTGTTATTGGTTATTAGTAAACTATGCTTGGCTAATCGGGAGGGAAAATGTGTTTTTGGTTCGTTTCTGAGAGTTTAGACTCTGTTGTTTTCCGTAACTTTAATGGCTCCTTGTGGATTGCCTGCCTTTGTCAGCTTGATGCTATATTTTGGCCTGATCCGGTTTAGTTTTAATTTTATGTTATCGCACTTGTTGATGATGATTAATTTAGAGTGGTAATCTGTGCTTAGCATGCCTGTTTGGATGATGATATCTTAGTCCTTGAAATTAATTGTAAAAAACTTCATATTTTCAGGGACCTCATGTACAAGCCTATTGTTTTAGGTGAGACATTTCTCGTAATGCGTTGAACCCGCATCATAGCACTATTTTGACTGGTTAATATAATGCTTCAATTCTCAGCATGTGGCCATATTTCATGTTTCTGGTGTGTCCACAAGTCCATGAATGGCATGCAAAAATCCAGCTGTCCAGTATGCAGGAATCAATATCTTTATTTTCCATATGTTTGCCATATGCTACACTTGCTACTTCAGAAATTATATCCTAAATCATATATGAGACGGGAACGCCAAACTCTAGGTCAGCCAGTTTATGTTATATCAGTCGTAAAATGTATAATGTGTTTAATTTTTCAATGTTTCAGATGAGGAAACAAAAATGGGATGCTTTTCCCCAGAAATTGAAGGCCCAGCTTGCCAGTTACGACCTGAGGCAGCCAACGAACTGCCCGATTCTGCACGATATGTCCCTGAGGTTAACCAATTAGTTGATCAATGCTCTGCTGGAGCTGGAGAAACACAGCGTATAGAACTTGAACAAGATGGTCTAGTGACTCAGGGAATTGGCTTTGAATATTTTCCGAACCATAAGGAAGATATTTCTGCTGATGGTGAAAGTACAAATTCAAACCAGATGCAAAAGGATAAAATAGCAAGCGAAATAAAGCTAATGGTTTCTTGCGGTTCCTGTAAAGAAATGCTCATCCTCCCTGCTTCCCTTAACTGTGGCCATGGTATTATACATCATAAATGTTTTCTTATAAATTGAGATCCAAAGTTAAAATGCTCATTTTTTGTATGTTTTGTCACTAAAATGCCTGTTGCAGTGTTTTGTAAATGCTGCCTGGTCCCGGCCAAAGATGGGAGTCTTAAGTGTGAAGTTTGTCAAACTCCACATCCGGGTGCCATTCCTAAAGTATGCTTGGAGCTCGATCATTTTCTCGAGGATCATTTTCCTCAAGAGTATGGACTTAGAAGGGACAGTTTACGGAAAAAACAAGACCAGCATCCTAATGAGTCACAGAGCACATGTATGTTTGCTTCTAAATTACATCTCTCGTCTATTGAATTAACATCAGTCCTGATAGCTTTATATTTGCATCCTGATTCCCTTTAGGCTCATCGGATGCTAAAAAAGACGAACTCTGCTTTGGACTCCCTCTACATTTGTGGAATAACAATTCGAAAGTCCATATCGGAGTAGGATGTGATTCCTGTGGGGTAAGCTTATAAATTTGCTATACAAATCACTCCTCATTCCTCTTTCACATGATATCCATATACTCATATTCATATTTTTATGTATAAATCCGAAGAACAAGTCCAATCTCCCGAGATTCCTCTTGTTCTTTCGATTTGAATGAATATCATGTTGGGCGGATGACATTTGAGATCCCTATATTGGTATGATTTGATAAATTTGGTTCCCAAAGTTTCTTAATTTTGACAAATTTGGTATTCAAAGTTTTTTAAGGGAAAACTAATATCTAAATTTTGGCGAAACAAGTTCTCAAAGTTTAATGTGTATGCAAAATTGATCCTTAATGTTTGAGAATTAGTTTTGTAATTTGTGGATCGAATTTACCAAATTTGAGAAATATGAGGATTGTTTTTGAAAAAATGATAGGGCACGAGGACAATGGATGTCAAGTTAAAGCTTATCAAATTTGTCAAAATTTTGAAATTCTAACCACCAAGCATGCCATTTTCTATATCATGTTAGCATATGTTGCATCACTTGTATCTTGACGTATCATGTTATTGATGTACTCTTCATTTGTAATTGTACATGCAGATGTTTCCAATAATCGGGGATAGATACAGATGCAAGGACTGCGACGAACAAATTGGTTTCGATCTCTGCAAAGATTGCTACACAAGTCGATCCAAGCTCCCTGGCCGATTCAACCAACAACACACCTCCGACCACAAGTTTGAATTAGTGAAATCAAATGCAATGCATGAACTCATGTTAAGGCTGTTACGTCGATCCCACGAACTCTCGACTCCTCCGATGCCTCCGCCGATGGCTCAGACATCGCCATATATGGATCTGATATCACCGATGAAGTAGAAGACACCGACCTCGCTCCTCCTCCATCACTTCCCAGGAATTGATTCTCTTCCAAATATACTAATTTGTGATTTAGTGCAGGAGGGACAGTACAATTCTTCGAATAAAAAGCTCTTCATTTTAGACTGACTTGAATAATCTTGACTCTTATCCTATCTATCTGATTGTGAGGAATAAAGACAGGGCAGGAAAAGGACGAAAGATGTGCGTGTGGGTCAGTCAGCCTCGATCAACGAGCCCTGCGACGCAGCAACATCGAGGAGGTGGTAATTCAGTTGCCTTGACATTCGAGCACTTTGATGACTGTTGATGAATTAATTGAAGGCAAGTTTCGTTCATGCACATGCCTTCATCTTATCTCATTATGATTTACTTGGGCGGGAAACTCTGAAGATTCTTTCATCATAGGGACCCGAGCCGAGCTGATCTCTAGCTCAACTACAGAACAGATACAGTACAGAACTGCTCCTCTTCAATAATAGAGGTATTTCTTCTTAAATAATTAATATACGATACTTATCAAGGAAAATAATTAATTATTTAACAAAAACTGTTGGTTTTCAAAATTTAGTATTTTTTGTAAATTTAGCCAATCATCTTTGTTCTGTATTTTTAGTTCCTTGATTTTGCATTTTTTGTAATATTAACTAATGTTTTCAGTAACAATTTTATTTTTTTAAAAAAATATTTCATTATTATTTACCCCAGGCTGCCCTGGGGGAGTTTTTTACCTAAATAACTCACTTTGTTTTTTCTCTTATCAAAATAACCTACTTCCAAATTCTTTTACTCCATTAACTCACTTACGGGAAACTCTATTTGGGTAAAACACCCTGCATTGGGGGTATTCGCGTGTGGTGTATTTTGAATCTTCTACCCCTCTTTCTTTTCTCCGTTCATGTGTGGTGTATTCGTGATTCCTATAAATGGAATGCATCGCGTACTAACACCTGTGTGCATCGACTCTCCATTTTTTCACACGCATCCGTGTCGGACTGAGTTCGACTCTTAGACTCGCTCCGACGCTTGAAACTTAACACAAAACGATATCGTTTTGATTTTTTTCTTAATTCGATTTGTTATTCGCTAAAGAAATGATTTATGTACTTTCACAATTTCTATCATGTAGTCAGTTTACTTTTAGATTATTTTTGAAAGTGATGATAGATCGGAAAATGGAAGCTTTTGGGAAGTTGGTAGAAGACACTCATTTTATATTAAGTAAAAAATTTGTATTGAATAAATTGATAAATATTTATATTTTTAAATTTAATTTATGCAATTTTTCATAAAGATTAACATTTATTTATATATTTTTGTTTTTATTTAATAATTCGAATCGAGTCAAAAATTCGACTCTTACAATCTGGTTCAGTCGAATCTAATCGAATCGTGTCGTATCGAGTTGGTGCTACATAGACTAACACTTCCATTTTATCCGAAGCTCGATCTCAACCCAAAAACCTTATAAAATATAAATACAATCTGAATTTTTTATGGACCCAGTGAAAAGAAAACATTCATATTTACTTCAAAATATATAAAGATTGAAACTAGTCATCAAAGTTTGAGGATTTATTTTATCATAATTTAAAATATTAAGGGACTAACATTGTGAATTTAAATATTTATTTGAGAAAATTGCATAAATAGCCCCCCAACTTACGAGTTGTGTAAAGGCTATGCCCTCCAACTTATGAAATTGCAGGAATGACCCATCAAATTATCAAAACCGTTTGTTTTGACCCCTGGTATTTAATACATGATTTTCCGTTAAGTTTGTAAACATTTTTCGTTCGCAGTATTAGTTGTCAATGTTCACAAATTATGCAAATAAGTATTTTATACGAAAAATTATACAAAATTGATACTTCAAGTTCGAGAAATGTGCATCTGGACGTAAAACAATAACAATGTCGTAGAGGGTCAATATTAAACGGTATTGTTTACTTTAGGTGTCGTACATGCATTTAATTAAAGTTGGAGGGTCATATGTGCGTATTTTTATTAACTTTGAGTGTCATATTTGCATATTTTTGGTAACTTGAGGTGTCATATTTGCAATTTCGTAACTTGGAGGGCATGCCCTTTACACCACACGAAAGTTGGAGGGTCACCGGCAAACGTCACCCCATTTGTTTAATATTGGAGGGCATGCCCTTTCTATTTGTCAGTAAACTAGAGCATGTAGAAGTGGTATGTATTTCACCATTTGTTTCTCCAATAATTCACTGACAACCTTCTAGAAAATGGATTTTTCATCATCCTATTCTTCTCTATTGCATATAATTGAGATCTCACCCTTTCTTTGGTCATAAGACCAGCTTAACCGATGATCTCACCATTATTTTAATTGTTTAATATAATATATTTTATAAATCTAATTTATTAATATGAATAAAAATCTTATTATAAAAAAAATTAAATATTATTATCATAAATCACATAGACAAAATACGATTAAACAACGAATTTTGAATAAATAAGAAATTACATAACATTTAATACTTTATTAATCAATGAATTTGGATGTTGTCGAATACTATCGTTACGTGACTGATTTGAATTACTACCGTAGTCGACCGATGGTGGTGTAGATCGATTGTATCCATATTTTATTCTAATTTGACAATTCTACAATTGAAATATGTGTTTCATGTTGATATTGCCCGGGGTTATTTATGTAATTATCATAACCCCGAGACTCGTCTGACGTGGCTAAAGGGTATTTTTGATTTTCTATTACATTTATTGAGCGATGTGATTTCGGGGGTAATCTCATAATTCGGGCATCCCGGGCCCACTTATGAGGATTCTGATTGTGTTTTGAGCTGTTCTGGATGATTTCGGTCAGAAATGATGCAAGGGGTATTTTCATAATTTGGCACTCGGAAAGCTCGTTGGCGACCTAATGCGATATTTTTTGTTATCTCCTAAGCATTTGGAGACAATGAACTGGTAAAGAATATTCTCGGATATTTTCTCGACATTACGTGCTACTAGTGTTCGACCGGGTGCATTCTCGAAGTTCCGGGGCTCTGTGACACTTATTTCAGATTAATTGGATATTTTCTAAGTAAGTTGGGCTAATTTGAGTAAAATTGGGTTTTTGGACCTTAAGTTGACTTATTGAGCCGAGTTTTTTTCTATAAATACAAGACCCCAGGCCCCATAAAAGGTTCAGACTCTTGGCATGCTTCCCAAAGCTTCCGTTTTCGCCAGATAATGCCCCAGTCGCGACTTTTTGCCAAAAAGTCGCGAGAGCCCTTGTTAAAGCCCTTACTCGGGAGTTTGTGCATGTATTCGCGAGATTGTGATCGTAGTCGCAACGTTGTGAGTGTATTCGCGAGTTTGTGCATGTATTCGCGAGATTGTGATCCCAGTCACAACTTTTTGCCAAAAAGTCGCGAGAGCCCTTGTTAAAGCCCTTACTCGCGACATTGTGCATGTATTCACGAGATTGTAATCGTAGTCGCGACGTTGTGAGTGTATTCGCGAATTTGTGCATGTATTCGCTAGATTGTGATCCCAGTCGTGACTTTTTGCCAAAAAGTCGCGAGAGCCCTTACTCGTGACATTGTGTAGGTAGCCGCGAGATTGTGATCGTAGTCGCGACGTTGTGAGTGTATTAGCGAGTTTGTGCATGTATTCGCGAGATTGTGATCGTAGTCACGACCTTGTGAGTGTTGTCGCGAGATTTTGTAGCTGTTCCCGNTGGATGGAAAACATTCATATTAACCTCAAAATATATAAAGATTAAAACTAGTCATCAAAGTTTGATGATTTATTTTATCATAATTGAAAATATTAAGGGACTAACATTGTGAATTCAAGTATTTATTTGTCAAACTTTGGAATTCATAATTGTTACTATAATCAAAATTGTCAAATTAATGAAAGCTCACCCATAATTTAATATTTAATAGTTTATCATTTTAGTGTCTAGCCATTAAAGTTTATGAGATTTATGATTTATACATATATATATACTTAAATTTTAATGCATTTCACCATCATTCCCGGTTTTAAATATATTAAATTCTGATTGTTTTTTGTATACAATTTGTTTGCATGTTTAATATTATTTTATTACAAAATATATTAGTAATATTCAAAAGAATCATTTGAAAATTTATCATAATTTATTTGTTATTTACTTTATATATAACATGGTGTATACTATTTTTTATTTTTACTATTTTAAACGGAGTAAATAGTTATTCAATCCCTAAACTTTTATAATTTTATCAAAATTGATCCTCAATTTGTAATGAAACATATAGTTTATAAATTTTATGTTTTTACAATTGTCTTATAACTTTGCAACATTTATCAAATCAGATTCTCAAGATGGTGAATTAGGCTCAAATTTGATTTTAGCCAATGGATTTCAATTAAAACTTTGTGTAATAATTATGACCCCTACATACTAAACTTTACAGGCTGATTTTAATGCTTACAAATTATGTAAATCTATTCTGTTATCTTCATAATTTGTAATCACAATTGTCGTAATTATAAAAATTTAATAAATAAAAATATAAAAATCAAGAAAATATAGTAACCTTGAGCGACATTTAAAGTGAATGCGATGGGGAATGCCCTAAATCTCGTGGCCGTGGTATTTCCATATAAATGAGATACATTGGGTTTGTTTGATATAACTTTTTAAAATTGCGGTGTGGTGAGATGTGGTGAGGTGCGGTGAGGTGTGGTGAGATATGATAATCGTGAATTTTTAAATATGTTTGGGAAAATTGTGATATTATGACCGTGATATATGTAAAAATAATAATATACCCTTATATATATATAAAATAATAAATATAATTATATTATAATTAATAAAATTAAAGGTAAATTAGTCTTTTCCAAAATCACGATGAGGCTACAGTTAGTTTTAACATCTGTAATGATATCGAGATTTTTTAACGATTATCACATCGCAGTTAAGTCTATGTTTTGTGTAACATAAGAAAATCATGATCTGTACATCGCATCGCATCTCACCGCAGTTTTAATTTGAGTACAAAACAAACTCATTAATAGATTCAAAGATTTTGACTTTCACCATAACTTATATATGATAAAATTGAAAGTGGTGGTCCGTCTCCGTACAAGTCAAATATGATGTTAGGTGGAAAAAAAACATGTTGAAATTGCAATGAAAAGTGAGTGTAATTATTGTATTTTGTTGGAAAATGCAGAAAAAAAGCATACAAAGTTATAACAGACAAAACATAAAGAAGGGTGCATTTTTTTATTTTCTTAATGTTAAAAAAAGGTAGAGTTTAAAAAATTACCCCCAAAAATAATGAACTCCATTGTATGAAAATGACTTATCCAAAAATAAGGAAGATGTGGCTTTTGCTTTCATTTGAATTGAGTTGTAATGGGTAATTGTGATAGAAAGCAAAAGTTGAAAAGACTCTCTTTTATCCACTTTTTATATTAGGGAATTTTAGAAATATATATATATTTAAACAAAATGTATGTACGTATTTTGAATGTGTTGCATCGATCCAATTTGTTTGATTTAGAAAAAAAATATAAATTTTTTAGATTTTTTTAATTATTATTTGTTCAATTAAAAGTAATTCAATTGAGAATGAATTAAAAATTTGTGTATTTTTTCTAATATATTTTATTATTTCAGTGTAGATCCGATATACGTAATATTGATTACACAAATTCTAACCTGATAGAGTGCATGTTTGAATATCATTGGGGAAATACTGGTGAGGTGGGAACATTTTTACTATGTTGTGAGATGATAGTGGTATAAGTAACACGATTTAAAAAAATTGCTTTGAAATATCAGTACTGTTATTGTGATTTCATGTAATAATTTTTTTGTTGTACTTTTAATTAAATTTGAATTAAACAATAATTAAATAAGGATAAAAATAAAATTTTACAAAGTATATTTTGCTGATAGTTGAAGAAAAATTAATATCATGAGATCATTATTTTTTTGCTTTCAAAGAAAATAATTTATATTAGTATTTTATTTGTATTAAATAGAACCACTATATGGTTATCATATTACATCACTCACTATGATTCCAAGTATAGCCAAAGTCGACCAACCTTGATTCGAGCTATATTGTTAGGGTCCATCATAACACTCGTTCTACCTAAAGATTTATTAAAAAATAGAAAAAATATTAAAAATAAAATAAATCTATTAATAAAAGGCGATGCGCAAATATAGTTCTCATTGTTTAGGGATAATGACAAATTGAGTCCCCATCATTTTAAAATTTTGGCAATTTTGAACCCCAAAGTTTTAGAATGGCAAAACAGGTCCCCGACTTTTATATGGTTTGGCAAAACTAGTCCCCATTGTTTATCAAAATTTGCAATATTAGTCCTCAAACTTTTCAATTTCGGCAATGTTAATCTTCAAACAAAAACAATGGCGTATTTGATCCTCATAATTCCAGAGTTTTGGCAAAAAAGGTCCCTAACGGTGTTAGAGATTCTCAACGTTTTGAAATATGACAATTACGGTCGTTAAATAATTTTGCAACGGTGTTCCTCAACGTTTTGAAAAACGTAAACCCTAACTGCCGTTAAATAATTTAGGGACCAATTTCGCCAAATTCCCCAAATTTGGGGACTAGTTTTGCCATCAAACGTAAATAATGAGGACTTGTTTTACATTTTTTAAACTTTGAGGACTAATTATGAACTTTGGGGATTGAATTTGTCAAATTTTACAAACTATGGAGATGAATATTGTCAATTAATTGAAGTTTGGGGATTCTATATGCCAAAAAATAATTTGGGGATCAAATTTGTCAAAATCAACAAAATTTGGGGACCAAAAGCGTCATTTTCCGATTAATAAATATCAAATGATATTTTTAAAATTTGTGAAAAATCAATCGTATAGATATACAATTAAAAAATTCTTTAAAAATGGTATAAAGTGGGTCCCGCATTTGGTTTCAGACAAACTTATCCCCAACTTTTACTGGTGAACCCTAACCCTAAAATTCCTAATTATTTTCTTCTTTTAGTGCACTCTTCATCTCTCTCCCCCTCTCCCATTTTTCAACTTTCGCTTCATTGTCACAGAGAGTGAAAGAAGATGCGGAAGTGCATGCGTAAGCCTACAGAGGGAGCAAGGCATGAGGTTACAGTGATGGGTGATGCATTGCATTCACCGCCTTCCGCTGGTGTCCGAACCAGAGCAAGAACATTAGCTGTTCAGCGACTGAAAACTAACTCCTTCCATGTCCAGAGATTGGATTGTCTTGAACTTCGCTCAAGATGTCTTGAGAAGCCTCATCACTTACTTAAGCGGTATATTCAGAACTCGAAAAGGAAGACCGCCCCTGAACGAGGATTTTCTCGTAGAGAAAATGAAACCCCTCAAATTGAACGTGGTCCGGAAAACTTCTGTCTGGGTTTCGGTCCTCATGCAGAGAAGACAAACAATTTAGACGCTGTAGACAGGTATTTTCCTCAGTATTTCTTATTAGTTTCCATGTTTCCGGTTGATGTATTCAGCCTCGCTCATTTCAAGCCTTTATTCCCTGAATCTGTTTTTTCTTAAAAAAAGGTAACTTCTGTGTATAAAGATAGAATATTTGCTCTTTGAGGCATTGTATTCTTAGTTTTTTTCATTGAAAACAACATTTTTGAAGTGCTTTACATTCCAACTTTAGACCGCAATGTTCACCCTGAATTTAGTACCTCGTCACTTTCCTCTCTTTTGTATTCCCGGCTGAGATAACCTTCTCACGTAGTTTTTAGTCTTTTTTTCTCTTTGAGTGACTTCTTTTTTTCAAGTCTTGTTGTTGTTGTTGACATTATTCTTTTGAAATCTTCAAAGAAACCACTTGTGCATTATTTACCTAACAGAAAGCTCCAAAGGATTAAATTAATGGAACTTCTGACTTTTCTGGCACAACTTTTCTCTCTTTCTCTATCCCTTTTTCAAATCCATGTGCGCTGAAAATTGTATGATTTCTTAAGTGTTCTTAAAACAGAATCGCCATTTGTCACTGGATAAGATCATCTTGCTAAACAGGGAGTTTGTTTAAATTACATCTACGCTATTTCTCTTGTTCATTAATTTTTATCAATGAAAACTGTTAAATGTAAGTGTAGCTTATGGATTAGATACATTTCATTTGACCAAATTACATTAATGTTGTCTGTATTGATTCCATTCGTTTGTTCTTATAAACCCCACAAAATGCCTAGAGCTGGACCACAAATTTCTAAGTGTTATTATCATAGATGATTTTACTAAGATGTATTCTTTGTCCGCAGAGAAAGCACCCCGTGTAGTTTGATCGAGACCGGAGATGGCGTCACACAGCATATCCAAACTTCAATTCTCAGAAACATCCCAACATCATTAGAGATTGAAGAGTTTTTGTCCAATTACGAACAGCAAGAGCAACGAGATTTCATCGATAAGTAAGAATCTGTTGAACCAATGAAATTTGTCCCACATCGGAAATTGAAAGTGGTGTGGATTGATTTATACGAGGGAATGTGGATCATACTAAATAACTTGTTCAAATCGTTTACAGTGTGGTCTTCTCCCTGTTATACGTTATATCCGAGGACACTCCCCATATAAATTGACTCGATTCTAGAAATTTAACCGAATCAATCCATATCTTCATCCCACATTCAATCTAACAAGCCATTTTGTGAATGCAGGTACAATTTCGACATCGTAAACGACTTGCCACTCGCAGGGCGCTTCGAATGGGTAAAAGTAATCATCCCTTGAGCAAACGTGGTAGTAGAATCTAACATGTGTTGTAAAGTGAAGGTTTTAGGAGTTAGTGAAGATTATTGCCTTTGTTTGTACTGTTATGTCCACATGATGTTGAAAAGTAGATTATTGCCTTTTTGTTGTTTTGATTTGAACAAGTTTAAGCGTTGAAAATGAAGAGGAAAGTGAGTGTAGCGGAAGAGAAGGGGGTTTCAGGTTCAGACTGTGTGGAAGAGGATAAGGATAAGATGCGTTCAAAGTACATTTACAAATTTGTCTGTAAATGAACAAGAATCTCTTTTGGGTATTGGGGTTTCAGTGTGTGATTAATAAGTATATTTAATAATGGGAAAAGATATTGATAAAGGGGATGTAGCTCAGATGGTAGAGCGCTCGCTTAGCATGCGAGAGGTACGGGGATCGATACCCCGCATCTCCATTTTTCACATTTTTGAATAAATTAGTTCATTTATCACCAGTAGAATTTATTATTAAAGTTTTAATTTCGTGCATATTCTGATTGCGTTGTCATTTTTAAAATGCATTTTGTATTCGTTTACAGAACACCCCAACGTTTTAATTCTCATTATGATAATCAATTTTCAAAACGCGTTATGAGTTTCATTCTTCAACGCTAAATGACTCAAATCCCTCATTTTGAATTCCTGGAATGTATTTTAAAAAATTTCTGACCAAACTATCCTTTTGATCCAATCCATTATTTCTAGGGGTGTTCACTATTTAGTAAAAACCGAATATCAAACCGTTTACTCTTTTTTTTTACCGAACGGATACCAAATTATAAAATTCGGTATTGACCGAACAGACAAAATTCGGTAGCTAATTTTTTGACTTATTCGGTAATTGAAATTCGGTTCGGTATTTACCGAATTAACATCCCTACTTATTTCTAATTAAATAAATTTTGTTTTATATAATTATAATGACAAAATAGCATTTTAATATTCATGATACATTCTCATAACCATTTTTTACAGAACATTATTCTTATTTCATTATTCATTATTTACCATGTAGAACACTTAGAGATTCACATTCTATAAAATATATTCTTATAATTCATTCTAAAAACACATTTATATTCTCATAATACACCATTCGAATTTGTTAGATTTTGTGCTGGAAAACAAAATTTTGATTGCATTTTGTAATATACAATTTATGAGTTAAATTGATAGTTGAATATATTAAATATATCATCATTATTTTTTTAGAATTGAAATATAAAACATGTAACATATAAATTTCAAATTAATTATTTAAAATCAATAATCCCTATAAGTAAATATGGATCCCCAAATTTCTGAGAAATCAATTTTATTTTGGTTTTGATCTAAATTTTATTGAAATTTAGGTTAAACTTAAAACCATGTGTACATAATTGATTCAAAAATATATCATCAAAAAACAATATTTTATTTTCTATCCTTCACCATTTTTTGTTTGTTGGCAACAACTATTTATCTTATACAAAAACAAATAATTTTCAAAATCCATTTTGACAATGAGACCCGATGAAGATCCGATTGATGCGAAGCCATAGATTCAAAATCTCGATTCGGTTGAATTTGGGAACCATTAATTTACATAGACCAACCAAAACTACCCAACCCGCGTACAAAGAATCGACTAGTTGAACCAAATATGTTACCATTATATGTGATACGATTCCTAATCATTATAATATTATTATTGTTATATACTTTTAAATTTTTTTATAAATTAAAATAACTATATTTATCGATAGAATATACTTTAATCATTAATAAAATAATAAATTTTATCATAAAATAATAAATTTTATCATAAAATTTAAAGATTAAAATTTCGTTAAAATATAAATTTTAAAAATAATTATAAATCGATAAAAATTACCTAACAACTAATTTCTAATACAATAATAATTAATAAAAATAATTAATTTTTTAGATTTTTTATTCATTTTTTGAATTTTATCTTAATGATTCAAGAATTAGAGAAAATCATAAATCCAAAAAACCCATTAGTATATTTATGTAAAAACTAAGAATTATAATAATTAATAACATAGTAATAAAGTGAATCAATTAATTAGGGTTAAAAATGGACAAGTCTTCCACAAAAGACACCCAAGTTCCTAGTAACACATTAAATAAAATACCCTTCAATTTTAGAGGTTACAACATTCTTCATCACTACTCCTTGCTCCTTGAAGATCTATCTTTTCTATGCCCACCAAGAATACGAGAAATCTGAAGCCCCCGACTAAACGCTTGATTAAACAACATCCTCGTTTGAAACTCCGATACAAACGGAAACCAAGCAAGAAACGCAACCGGCGTAAACAAAAACAACCCCATCACAATCTCGTATCCACGAGCCAATGTCTTAACCGATCCCCAAAATCCACCTCTTTGTACCAGTGGCTTACATGCTTGTGCAATCTTCCCATAATGCAAATAAATAAATAAATAAATCATCATTTATAGCCACGTAAAAAGACGAATAAACGAATGAAATGCGAAAAACTTACGAGGAGTAAGCCCCAGCCAGTAGGCATGAAGGCAAGCACACAAACAATGATATCTTGAACTGTCATGTGAGGGAGAGCAATTAAGATAGCTAGAATGGATATGAATGTGATGAAGATCAACCCCTTTATGAGTCGGAAAACTAGCTGAAAATTAGCACTGAATTTCCTTCGTCCCACTGAAATCGTCTGCGAAAGTGAGCATGAAAAGGTTATAAACATAATGAACACGAGAAACGAGTTGACAACGTACTTTTAAGACGAAGAGTATTATGAATATCACCAGCCATGATATGCCATACACCTGCGATAAATAGATTGATTGATTATGAGAAAATGGTGCGCCTTCGGTCTCTAAACTTTCGTGGTTTTGACAAATTCGATCCTCATAGTTTATAATGCATATTTAGTCCAACAAATTTGCAACATTTGACAAAATCATTTTGAGTTTGGCCGAGAACCTCAATTACAAAAATTGAAAACTTGGTATCAATCACTAGACCTTGGGGACTCGATTTGCCAAAAATTACAAAATATGAGTAACTATTTTGACAAATTTGATCCTCATAGTTTGTAACGTTGTATTAGTCCCCAAACTTTAAGGGTTTCGCAAATTTGTCCAACAAGTTTGCAACATTTGGTCATTGCAAATTGAAAACTGAAGATCAATCACTAAACTTTCGGTACTGGATTTGCCAAAAATTACAAAAAAATAGGAGGATCGGTTTTGCTATCTTCATACTTTCACAATTATTACTATCATAAAACTTAAGGGGGCAAAAAATGTCAAAACCATGAAACTACGGGAACCAAATTTGCGTCTCACCCATTGATTATATAGTGACGGTAAAAAAAGATAATGAAAAGGGGATTGGGGCACATACCAGGACACTTTGGTTGTTCTTTGTGATGTTTAAATGATACACAAGTCCATACTGATATATAAAGAATCTCAATGACAAAATTATCTCCGAAGCGATACCCCGTTTACCCGAATGACGAAGATGATCTTGCTCTTCTTCCCACCAAGATTCCCAGCTTTTCTCCGGAGGAACACCAATCCCTCCTCGATTACTAATCCACTTATTCCAATCCGTCCAATCATCGACTATTTTTTGCCATTCGAAACCCGAAGGATTAAAGAGAAAAGGAGCAAATAGCCAAGTGCCAACCATAAACCACATTGAAACAGTGATCAAAATGTATGGTACTGAGCCTCTATATGACTGACCAAATATTTGGTAAACAAGAAGCAGCACCATAAGCTCAAGACCTTTAACAAAGTGGCTTCGAGAATAGAGTCGATAATTATCAGCAAATTTTGCATGGAACACCACAAAGCCTCGCCCCGTAGGCCTATATTTAGCACCTCCATGAAGCAATGTTCTTCCGTAGTAATGTGTCTTAGTTCCAAGAGAAAATGTGAAAAAAACTGGTGCTAGTTGAAGCTGCATCAGAATAAATTCACTTAACGCAGTACGAAAACCATTTTCGAGACCGATTTCCATCATCATAGGAAGAGCCATAAGAAATCCTATTTGCACAAAAGACTGGGAAGCTAAAGCGATTTCGATCGATCTATTTTCTCGAATTGCTGGCTGTGACATTAACCCTTTTTCAAGGCCACTAAGAACGAGATAAAGTCGACCATATAGGAACACATACACTGTGAGTACCGTAATCTGCAACAAGAATCACTGTTAGAAACAGCATAAGAAGCTGAAAAGCATATATTCTGAAGTTTGTATCTTTTACCAAGGTACTGATGTAAAAGCCAATGGTCGTAAAGTAGCATGACAACATTCGGAAGAAGTCAAAGCGATGTCCCAACCGATACAAGTCACGGCTAAGTGTTTGTTCTCCATTCCCATTTCCAATTTTAGCCTCAAAGAGAGAAATCTGATTAAGCCCCACATCCCTTCCCTTGCCAACTTGAATGTACTCATGATGTGTCACATTACCTTCCCTAAGAGTAGAATTAAAACCTGCGCATAGAAACATCGTAAATATCTAAATGCAAAGAACGTAATGAAAAAAAATACTACGACCATACCAGCAAAAATGTCCTCACTCAGGTTGATAATTTTGGAGGCTTTACTGACCCCTCCTCTTGTGAGGTGAAATAGTCTATCAAAGACGTCAGGATGCCCGTAATGAAACCGTACCCTGCAAGAAGAAAGACAACAAAAATAAAGTTGCAAGAATAAGAGATTGGAAATGATTGTGATAGAAGACACTAAAGGTGTGTGTCTCTGTTTCCGAAATAATTTTCTTCAATGATTTATTGCAAAAAATGGATAAAAGTTACGAGGATTAGAGCTTATCGAGTTGGTCATTCCTTCAAAATATCGCATAAAAATAACTTAAGAATTTTGATAACATTACCCCTACAGTATACAATGTTTGTAACAAGAAAAAGTAATACCAACATTGTTATATATAGCTGTAGAATACATTAAAAACTTACTTTAGAGGGTTGGCCAGTAACCTTTGACCAATAGTAACAAAACTTGTCTCTTGATTAGACATAAACCAAGCGAGAGAAGACACACTGCATAAGACGAAAAACGATCATGTTACTATATAGTCGGAAAAGAAACACTCTGACTATAATGGCGAATAACGTTTTGTTATTCCCGGTTATATCTAATATTATACTATATTTCGATTCAAAAAAAAAGAGAGGAATATTCACCTTCCAGTGAAGATATGTTCCCTTAACCCAAGAATAGAGGGGTATCTCACATCATGTTTTTCGAGAAATTCTTGAAGCAAATTTCTCATTTTCAGAGCTTCTTCCATGTAGTTATCCTAAATTTCATTTTTAAGGATTATGTAAATAACAAAATACGTAAATGAGTAAAATTAGCGTACCTGATTCATATCAATTGTCTGTAAGCCTTCTCCACGTGTAAAAACGATGGCATGATTTTGATTCTCAGGCTTCCCTTCACCCAAGATAGCGGGGCCTGGAAGTTTTATACGGTAGATAACCTACNCTGAAGAGAAGACACTGGGAATTACCGCGTCCCGTGCAAAAGAGTGAAGGGCAAGGCAAGATTCCTACGGGAATTCAGGTGATTATTTGGAAAATTGGCGACTGGATCGACTTAACTGAAGGATATGGCGGCGATGCAGGCGGCTTTTGGTAATTTAACGCCGACGGAGAGGGGATTTTTGACTGGGGTGAACGTTGGTGCATCTGCTCTCTCTCTTGGAGGTTCTGGCTTCATAGTTCTTTGCTATGTACTCTTCAAAGAGCTTCGAAAGTTCTCATTTAAGCTTGTCTTCTTCCTCGCTCTCTCCGTGAGTTATACATTTAATTACTGGATTCGTATTTTCAGTTTATTTGGAATTTGATATTTAAGTATTTTTCTATAGAATGTGCTATCTGGTTTCGTTAAATATTGAACAGATCCTTGCGTTCCCCCATTTTATCATCTAAAACACTTGTATTTGTACTTGGAATGCAATTACTCCGTAGTTGCAGCTGGTAGGTTGCGAGGATTGAACAATTATATAATATTTTGTATCGCCTGAAGGAATGTTAGGGTTTAGGGGCTGAATTGATCCCTCTGTAATTTTAACTTGGCATGAGCGATTGATAGGTTTAATTGTGAGATAATTTATTGTGATGGAACAAGTGTTCGATTCTGATTTATATTGACATGATACTCCATATTGTATATTATTCTACGATATGTCTTTGTCCTGCTTTGAGTAATTATAAGTCAACAGTTTTGAAATTTGTTTCTGGTACAGGATATGCTTTGCAGTTTCTTTGGCATCGTTGGGTAAGCTCTTTTCTCGTCTCTGAGGCAGTCATATCAGAACCTTCATTGTGTCATGAGCATTATGCAATTTTTTCCTCTAAAAACGAAGGTGCTATCTGCAGGGATCCTTCTAAAGGGTACTTTTGTTATGCTCAGGGATACACGACACATTTTTTCTGTGTGGCATCATTTTTATGGACAACTACAATTGCTTTCACTCTGCATCGAACAGTTGTTCTGCATAAAACTGACGTGGAGGATTTAGAGCCAATGTTTCATTTGTATGTATGGGGTATGAGTTTAAGGTGTTCTTGGTTTATTGACTATGCAAAGACTTCTTCTTTTTTATCACTAGGAGAAGTGTTCCTTTTTTTCAAAATATATATATCCTACATATTCAGAATTTGTAACTCTTGCAGGAACTTCTGTTGTTATGACAGTGATTCGTTCAATTGGAAATGACCATCGGCACATAAGACGTTTGGCTGTGTGGTGCTGGGCACAATCTGGACGCACAGGAAAGGCAAGTATATTATATTTGTCAGATGAACGAAGTTGTTCAACTGAAGGCTGATCTTTGCTTTTGTTTTGATTTGCAATATGATTCATTGTAATTTTTTTCTAACAGGCGGTTCACTTCATCACATTTTATACACCGTTGTGGGGTGCGATTTTATTTAATGGCATCATCTACTTCCAAGTAATACGAATGTTAAACAATGCCACTCGTGTAAGTTGGTTATCTCCTTTTCCTCTTTGTATTTGCTAAATACTAAAAATGAGATAATGCATTTGCACATATCTTCCCCGGATTTTGAATGTTGAAAAAATCAGTTTTTCATTTAAAATCTGATTTTTCAGATGGCGGTGGGAATATCAGATCGGGCATATGAATCAAATTCAAGGCCAGATCTAAAGGTTAATTTTATTTTCCTCTTACATCAGGCTATTTAATTAGTTGATCATTTTTCTTCTCTTTCTTTGGCTATGAACTGTTAGTGTTTCTCCTTACAAGTTTGAGTGTGCTGTATCATTTTTATTCCCTTGTTGTCCCATATATCCATGATTTAATTCTCCCTATTAAGCCCCTTGTAATAGGATAGTGTGTCAGGGCAAGAGNCCACCTCTTTGCACCACTGGCTTACATGCTTGTGCAATCTTCCCATAATGCAAATAAATAAATAAATCATTTATAGCCACGTAAAAAGACGAATAAACGAATGCGAAAAACTTACGAGGAGTAAGCCCCAGCCAGTAGGCATGAAGGCAAGCACACAAACAATGATATCTTGAACTGTCATGTGAGGGAGAGCAATTAAGATAGCTAGAATGGATATGAATGTGATGAAGATCAACCCCTTTATGAGTCGGAAAACTAGCTGAAAATTCGCACTGAATTTTCTTCGTCCTACTGAAATCGTCTGCGAAAGTGACCATGAAAAGGTTATAAACACAAGAAACGTAATGAGAAACGAGTTGACAACGTACTTTTAAGACAAAAAGTATTATGAATATCACCAGCCATGATATGCCATACACCTGCGATAAATAGATTGATTGATTATGAGAAAATGGTGCGCCTTCGGTCTCTAAACTTTCGTGGTTTTGACAAATTCGATCCTCATAGTTTATAATGCATATTTAGTCCAACAAATTTGCAACATTTGACAAAATCAATTTGAGTTTGGCCGAGAACCTCAGTTACAAAAATTGAAAACTTGGGATCAATGATAAACTTTTGAGGACTGGATTTGCCAAAATTAGAAAATAGGAGAATCGGTTTTGGCACATTTGATCCTCATAGTTTGTAACAACATATTGGCCCTCAAACTTTAAGGTTTTCACAAATTTGGTTCAAAGTTTGCAACATATGGCAAAAATTACTAAACTTTTAGAAACATATGGCCATTGCAAATTGAAAACATAAGATCAATCTCTAAACTTTCGGAACTGGATTTGCCAAAAATTACAACAAAATAGGAGAATCGGTTTTGCCATCTTCATACAATCACAAGTATTATCATCATAAAACTTAAGGGGCAAAAAATGTCAAAATTATGAAACTATGGGGACCAAATTTGTGTCTCGCCCATTGATTATATACTGACGGTAAAAAAAGATAATGAAAAGGGGATTAGGGCACATACCAGGACACTTTGGTTGTTCTTTGTGATGTTTAAATGATACACAAGTCCATACTGATATATAAAGAATCTCAATGACAAAATTATCTCCGAAGCGATACCCCGTTTACCCGAATGACGAAGATGATCTTGTTCTTCTTCCCACCAAGATTCCCAGCTTTTTTCTGGAGGAACACCAATCCCTCCTCGATTACTAATCCACTTATTCCAATCTGTCCAATCATCAACTATTTTTTGCCATTCGAAACCCGAAGGATTAAAGAGAAAAGGAGCAAATAGCCAAGTGCCAACCATAAACCACATTGAAACAGTGATCAAAATGTATGGTACTGAGCCTCTATATGACTGACCAAATATTTGGTAAACAAGAAGCAGCACCATAAGCTCAAGACCTTTAACAAAGTGGCTTCGAGAATAGAGTCGATAATTATCAGCAAATTTTGCATGGAACACCACAAAGCCTCGCCCCGTAGGCCTATATTTAGCACCTCCATGAAGCAATGTTCTTCCGTAGTAATGTGTCTTAGTTCCAAGAGAAAATGTGAAAAAAACTGGTGCTAGTTGAAGCTGCATCAGAATAAATTCACTTAACGCAGTACGAAAACCATTTTCAAGACCGATTTCCATCATCATAGGAAGAGCCATAAGAAATCCTATTTGCACAAAAGACTGGGAAGCTAAAGCGATTTCGATCGATCTATTTTCTCGAATTGCTGGCTGTGACATTAACCCTTTTTCAAGGCCACTAAGAACGAGATAAAGTCGACCATATAGGAACACATACACTGTGAGTACCGTAATCTGCAACAAGAATCACTGTTAGAAACAGCATAAGAAGCTGAAAAGCATATATTCTGAAGTTTGTATCTTTTACCAAGGTACTGATGTAAAAGCCAATGGTCGTAAAGTAGCATGACAACATTCGGAAGAAGTCAAAGCGATGTCCCAACCGATACAAGTCACGGCTAAGTGTTTGTTCTCCATTCCCATTTCCAATTTTAGCCTCAAAGAGAGAAATCTGATTAAGCCCCACATCCCTTCCCTTGCCAACTTGAATGTACTCATGATGTGTCACATTACCTTCCCTAAGAGTAGAATTAAAACCTGCGCATAGAAACATCGTAAATATCTAAATGCAAAGAACGTAATGAAAAAAAATACTACGACCATACCAGCAAAAATGTCCTCACTCAGGTTGATAATTTTGGAGGCTTTACTGACCCCTCCTCTTGTGAGGTGAAATAGTCTATCAAAGACGTCAGGATGCCCGTAATGAAACCGTACCCTGCAAGAAGAAAGACAACAAAAATAAAGTTGCAAAAATAAGAGATTGGAAATGATTGTGATAGAAGACACTAAAGGTGTGTGTCTCTGTTTCCGAAATAATTTTCTTCAATGATTTATTGCAAAAAATGGATAAAAGTTACGAGGATTAGAGCTTATCGAGTTGGTCGTTCCTTCAAAATATCGCATAAAAATAACTTAAGAATTTTGATAACATTACCCCTACAGTATACAATGTTTGTAACAAGAAAAAGTAATACCAACATTGTTATATATAGCTGTAGAATACATTAAAAACTTACTTTAGAGGGTTAGCCAGTAACCTTTGACCAATAGTAACAAAACTTGTCTCTTGATTAGACATAAACCAAGCGAGAGAAGACACACTGCATAAGACGAAAAACGATCATGTTACTATATAGTCGGAAAAGAAACACTCTGACTATAATGGCGAATAACGTTTTGTTATTCCCGGTTATATCTAATATTATACTATATTTCGATTCAAAAAAAAAGAGAGGAATATTCACCTTCCAGTGAAGATATGTTCCCTTAACCCAAGAATAGAGGGGTATCTCACATCATGCTTTTCGAGAAATTCTTGAAGCAAATTTCTCATTTTCAGAGCTTCTTCCATGTAGTTATCCTAAATTTCATTTTTAAGGATTATGTAAATAACAAAATACGTAAATGAGTAAAATTAGCGTACCTGATTCATATCAATTGTCTGTAAGCCTTCTCCACGTGTAAAAACGATGGCATGATTTTGATTCTCAGGCTTCCCTTCACCCAAGATAGCGGGGCCTGGAAGTTTTATGCGGTAGATAACCTACCAAAGCCAAACAAAACAGTCACAAAAAACCTGTTGAATAATAAATAGAACCAAATCCAAAATTTATGAAGGTGAAGCCATAAATTTTATTAGCTTTGATACTTGAGATTAGCCTACAAATTGGGTAAAGGCATATTGCAACTAGCACAATGCAAGACATTCAGACCCGAATTGTTATTGTCTATTCAAAAGTGAGATTTTCTATAGGAATAAAAAATCCAATGGAAATTCAACTTTGGTTATAATTCACCAAGTGTGAGTTTAAGCAAGCGCTTGCTTACCTGATCTAGATTCTGTCCTGGTTCAGAAGGCTTTGATTTTGGCAGTGCAGCCTTCACTAGAGTGGAATAATAGACCTTATCGTTCAACTTCTTACTCTTGTCTTTACTCGGTTCTTCAACTTCATCAATATATGCTACTCGTAGAGAAGGATACCTGTTAAGATACAACTACATGATGAAACGAATGAGACAAGCACACGACAGTTCAGAAAATTTACGTTGTCATGAGTCTTAATATGTCCTGAGCTCTTGGATCACCGGACCGCTTTTGAATTCCATATATTTGGCAGGATACGACATAGGTAAACTTCATGTCAGCTACGGCTTGGCATTGTGTCCAGAGAGACCTTTCTCCCTTCATCTGATCCTCGTTCAATTCGATCGCCTTATAGCCTTCCATTAGATCTATTTAAATTGCAGAAGATGTTTTGATTAACTAAAATATTTGTACCAAAATGTTCAAATAAACTAGAACATGATCTGCTTCGAATAATATAGAGAACAAATGCAGTACCATCATCCTCAGCCATATCGAGAAATGCTTGGAGCTCTAAAGCTTTACGATAATACATCATCCCTCTCACTGAAAAAAAAAGTTGAGATAACGATAAACTCATGAAACCTAATAAATTTTGCAGCAACTAAAGCCAAAACTCCAAATAAAAAAACTCATGACTGGTGGTTAAGTTGATTAATCAACTGAATTTAACCTAATTTGTATTTCAGATGAAGCATTAAAACACTTCTATTTCAGAAAAAACACTTTTAAAGAATGAACGACTTAAGAGGCAAGACCAACTAATCATAATACGTACCAGTTCTAGTAAGAGTTTGGCCCCTGTAGGATGCCCAAAGACGTAGTTGTTCTTCTAACTCGTCTGATCCCCTAAGTTCTTCTTCATTGAAACAGTTGACACGTTCCATAAAATTGTTCCATTCGTCTGTACAGCAGTATTAGAATATGGAAAAAGAGAAATTAATGTATATGACAACCGACAATGAAATCTCAAACCTGGGAAAATTTTCTGCAAGTAGAAGAGAATAGAGACACCATCTTCGTTTGGTACTTCCAGCTCAGGCAATGAAAAAAGAACTTCCTCCTTGTAATATGGTGTTAAAACACTACATGCATGGACATGATATAAAATGCCAAATCAAACAAAGGAACGATAGCATTTTTGCATGATAAAGGAACGAAATACAAGAGCATGGAAGTTATGACTAACAAGAACGAGAGCAAATTATATTTATCAGAGAGCATTGAACTGAGGCTCTTGGAGGATCAAAATAAGATAGCATTGAAAATTAAAACTTACGAGAAAGAGAGCATATTGCGAACTTTAGGAGATGTTGGCATGTCCATAAACAATGAGTTAGCAAAGAATGACATTCGTCTTCTCGCCTCTAAATTTGATGGTACATCCATTGCAGATTCCTTTACTGTTAACAATAAGTCCAATCTCTTGATCTGTGAAAAGGAAGAAAAACAAAATATTTAGCAAGTTTAGATACTTCAGTAGTTTTTAGATGTTATTCTAGTTTCTTTTACCTTTTCTTTCCAAGCTTCTGATTCGGGAGCTGGGAACTTGATGGCCCCAGCAGATGCAAATAACTGATACTGTTGATCAAGAGGAACCATCCCCTCATGCCCAGATCCACCGTGGATTGAATCCAACAAGCTATTAGGAAAAAATCATATCTTAAGAGCACGCCATCTGTGTAAAGAAATGCATAAACTTTTGTTTTAAGAAGCATTACTCAGACAGATGATCTTCCATCATTATATCTCTGGTCACTACTTCTAACATATCCTGGAAAAGAATAACTACTTGATCCCTGTCTTCCTGCTTATTCTCTAGCTGAGGAAAAAAATAAGAATGACGTTTCTGCATCAAAACACATCTACAGATCTCTCAAGGAAATATAATATGCAGCCGAACAAAGAAGTGCATACCAAGTATTTTACAAGCTTAACAAATAGGTCATACAAACTTGGAAGAGCGCTAAGCTTGTACTCAGATGGGAGATCATCATCATTTATATGCTTGTCCACTTTTTCAAATATGAACTCGATAACCCTGATGCACATAGAGTTAGAAAATACTGCAAAATGCACGAAGTACAAGATAAAACTTCCTAAAGAACTTACTCTTTTTCTCTTTCGCCACGAACTAAGAATTTTACAATATTCCTAAATGAAGCATAGCACTCACAGACAGCTGAATACATATAATTGTCAAACTTGATGCGCTTTTTCAGTTCACCTTGCTTTCCACTACTGTCTTTCGCCATATCCACAGCTATTGGAATCTATAGGGTCCAAAAGAGCAGTTTACAATGCAGATTCTTATGGTATAATGACCTCAAAAAATTAATGAGAATAAAAAAGAACAGAGAGATCAAGAAAAACATATCTTGGAACATGTACAAAATGAGCTCTTTACCATGTGAAATACATGTTCCAAGCTTGTGTACAGTTGATCAAAAAACAGTACACAGAGAAAGGAAAAAATGAAACAAAAGACACCTTGCTTGCAAGTAAAAAAGGAGGCCACTGCATCAGCTCTAAATCACGATCAGCCCAATAGGGAACAAGCAATAGATCCATTTCCCTGTTAATGAAAAAAAATCAGTACAATTATAAAGACCCAGTTCACACCGCTGAATGGTTTCAATCTTTGGCCTGAAGATACCTGTTACTTATAAGGTCCTCCTCTCTAAAACTTGAAATAATTTTATTCCACAATTGAGCAAATCTTGCAGCTGCCTTCTCTTTACTGGAGGGGATCTGGGAGGATGACACCCGAAAGATAATAGATAGAGCTTTAGTTCACTGTTGAATGAATCAGCAAAATAAAACAAGAAAAACAATGGACAATATGCACCGCACCACTTCAAACTTGCGGGAAAATGTGGCTTTCAGTCCCTTCTTCTTTGGTCGCTCTGATTTCTCCTCTGGTATCAAACATGCATTGAAAGCAACAGGTAATGATTGGAATCGAGATCTAAGCATCCCCAGTGTACGAATCTACGAAGAGAGACATAAAATGTTAATACCTCCAAATCCTGGAAAGCTCAGGTTGCATTATTACAAGGGCATAAAGATACAAACTACAGAAATATTTAATAATAGCGGCAACAAGACAACAGTTGGTTTCAAAACAGCTTTCTCACCTCTCCCAGGCGACGAAATGCACCATATATTCCACCAAAGAGAGTAGAAAATATAGCATACCAGATTTGTGAATCCATGAAATAAACCTGAAAGGGAAGTAAATGCAAATAATTTCTGTTACAAGAGAGATAGAGAGATACAGATAAAGATACAGACAAAAAACATGTTCTAAATGCATACAAGGATGACTGGTGCCCATAGTGCAATCACAACGCCTATGTTGTTCTTAGCTGTTAACAACGATGATCAGATTAATATAAATAGCACCGGAATGTCAAACAGAAGTTTCTTGTATTGCTTTCACGAAAATATAATAAGAGTAGCACACATAGAGCAACTACCTTGGGGGAAAAACTCGTGCCATTGGTATGTTGATATATGAACTTCCATAATAGCTTTTGTCGGACTGACAAGTGGCTTAATCTGAAATAAGACAATTTCATGTGAACTGAAAATCAGTGGAAATGGAAACAAGTGATGCACAAATAGACGATGCAAACCTCAATATAAAAACTGAAGGCCAACTTTGTGATGATGAGAAGCAGCCAAAAAAATGTATATCTGGATTACGTGCACAAAATTAGTGTTGGATAATCGAATATATAATCATTCTGGTTTCAGAGCTTACTTGAATAAAGAGAACATGCTTTCATGCATTCCCCTTCCAACATACAGTCTTGGCTGCAATAAATTAAAAAAGGAAAATGAAATTTAGCAATCTGCATTGGCAAAATTTATAGAGGGAGGAAAATCAACATTACCTGTGACCACCACATCATTAGCATCACAATCCTGTAATTGGAACTTTCAAGGACGCGACGAACAAAAGGGAAAATAAAGAGCAATCCAGCTAACATATTTGGTGATAGGTAGATAACAACAGCCAAAATAAACAATGAAGGAGAACTTGATCCATTTCCAAACCAACTTTTTATAGTTTGAGCAAATCCTGGAGGGTTTTCCCATGTATAAGCGTATGTAACAGGGAGAACAACAACCCAAGCAGCAGCTGAGACAAACTTCAGAAGATATCGTAATTGGACATGGCGTGACATGCTCCGCCTAGCCTTCCAACTAAAAATTAAATCCAGAATTGCTGCAGAGAGGTAAAAATGCAACTTTAGGGACAGATATCACATTCATTACAGCATGAATGACATCATTGAAAAGCTTGTGCAAAGCCCTACTTAATAAACCTCAATCATGAAATAGCAGCAATATCAACATCAATCACATGCAATACAGCAATTGTATCACTTTTGTATTCGTAACCATTTCTAGATAGTACACTTGTAGAATAAGTGCATATAACATCTAAATGGTGCATATGAAAGAGCAGTGGAAGCTTTATTATTGATAGTAAAGCATACCTTGCCCAAGCTTTAATATTGCAGCAGTTATAAAAATACTTAGTACTTTCTTGAAAACATCACCATCAAAAATTGAACTGGGCTGCCCCGAGCCATTCCAAGAGATAATGATCATAGCCTTGATAGATGATAACCAAAGAAATGTCAAAAGTCAAACATCAAGTAATATGAAGATAAGTGCATGAATAAAATAAAAAACCTGCAAGCATAATATGAAAAAACTCCACATTCTGTCAAAACTTCTAAAGATATGCCAAAACGATCTGATCTCTACAAAGTTAACTTTCCCCATCCACTGATGTTTAGTAGGTTTTCTTTCCTGAGTTAGCCAAAAAAGACATTAGGTTGTATTAGAAAATTCCTCATATGAGGAACAACATAATTACGATATTACTCATTTCCAAACTGCACACTTACCCCATTGATTTCATCCTGAAATCTGTCCAAGGGCTTATAGAAAAAATCAGCATCAGCACGCATGGGCCATCCAAGATGAAAACAATCCACAGACCTGAAAATTTTTTTGAATCAAGAAGAAGTTTACATACTAAACATACATCAAATAATAAACATAACCATAACCATACCAGAAGTATTCATTCAAATCATCATAATTTCTCCAATGAGAATGTTTAGACTTTGCCCTTTTGCTTCTTGCAGCTTCCTGAAGACTAAATATTAATGCAAAAGAAACATAACCAACAAATTATTCGGAATAGCAATGAATATATAGCATACCTGCGCAATCACTTCATAAATTGGAGTGACAACTTTTTTGAGGAATGCTTCTTCCTCTCCTCCATATGCAGGTTTAACATTTTCACCCGTCATGGGACTAACATTCCCAGCAAGCATACCATAGAGTTCAAAAGCCATCTGAAAAATCAGAAAAGAAATGAACACAAGAGAAACAGAGAATTGTTTTTTTCTGCATAAAACATTTGCAAAAAAGTGCTGAACATTCCCAGCAAGCATACCATAAAGTTCAAAAGCCATCTGAAAAATCAGAAAAGAATAATAAATGAAAAACACAAATGGTGGTATTCCTCTAAATCTCAAATGGCATATGTAAAAAAATGCTGAACCAAAGTTTAGAGTTTTAACCAAAGGTCCAAAATATAAAAATAAGCACAACGGTGAAGAAAGGTCGATGCTATTCAGTTCCAGAATGCCATCAATTTGAGCTTATTTTAATAAAAAATAGAAGAGCATAAAATGAATAGATTATACATAATAAAAACCATACATGATGATAGATGTAACAAAGGCATTCGGGCATGAATCTCAAGTTGGCAGCTTCTCCCCATATTAGAAGGTAGAGTCCCATATACAGCAGTTTCCGTTGTTGCACCTCCTGCTGTATTGTAGGTAACCTAAAAAATTCATATGACAATTTACATTAACCTATGCAAATGGTGCAACTACACATAAGAAACTGTAATAAAATCCCCATCCAAAGCATTTTTTTATTCACATTATTAATCATTTGAGAGAAGTAATCTCAATTTCATAGCAAATATGAAATTTTATATCATGGGTAAGGAACAAACCAAAGGCTGCTTTTACGATCCAAATACTTGCACCAATTCTTGTAGTTTTTGAAAAGCTTTTTCATCACCTCATCAAGAGCACGCTCATCCAGCTGCCAAAGAAAATGGATATGGTTATAAAAAGTTTGAGAAGTCCACTAAACTTGCAACATAGCTGTGGAACGCATTCATGATTTCCCTCTTCCATATCACATGATTTCAGGGTCGAATTTCAACACCTCAAATATCAGCGACTGATTCTCCAGGTTAAGGCACAATAAAGCACGATGAGAGAATACAACATAAGCAACACAACAAGTTAATGACTTCCAATACATGAAGCGCAAAGAATATCAACCATTTCACAAGAAAGGATTTTGATCTTTCCGGCATCGCAAATATGATTTCTGAAGTAAAAGAAAAAACAATCATAAAGGCAAAAGTCTAGTAGGCCAACCTTAGGCTGCTGATCCAGGTTAGGAAACTGCCTTATGTGTACATTTGCCAGTAGCAAAATAAGATGCTCCCTTTGATTTGAAACATTGTCTTTCTGCAATTAGACATTAAGAGAAAATAGATCCTTTGATTTTTTCTTACATTAAAAATAAACCCCTATAAAAACAACAGTTATAATTTCACAAGGAAAAAATTAAGGCCCGTTTCTCCTAATTTGAATGATTCTCATTTGAGGCAAGGAAACTGGAAAAGCATAGCTAAAATTCACCTGGAAGCCAAACATAGCTTGAAGCCAGTCAAGAAGATCCTCATCCTTTTTCTTTTTGTAATCTTTTGGCCAGGGAAGACCTCTGGTATTACGCAACGCATATACAGCAGCTTGGATCTACATATATGTAAATGTTAGCTAAGACAACTAAAACACAATAAAGAATGGAAGGATAAAGTTTTGTTAAGACCTCAGGATATTTCATGATTGCCTGATTTGCACTATCAGGATCAAGGGGAAGGATATTATACGGGACGTAAATTTCTGTCTTCTCTGCAACTTTATCATGTGTTTCCAATATCTACAAACACAAAATAAACTTCTACTTAGACGGACAAGAATACTTACATTTACTGGATGAAAGTAGCAAACAATGTAGACGCAAAAAAAAAAAAATTTAATAAACCTCACGGTCAACTTCCACAGATTGCGTTTGATTTACAGCTTTCAGCACCTCAAAGAGAACGTTGGCTGTTTGGTATGCCTTAGTAAGTTGTGCCCTGAAAAGTTTCAGAAGTCAAGTTCCATAGAATACAAATTTGCGGGAGGGTTAAAATTTTAAAAAAACAAGTAGTCTGAGATAGAAAATGTTAGAGAGATATAACTAACTCACCGATCAGCTTTATCAGAGACATTTTGCAAAGCTTGGATATACTTCTTGTAATAATGTTGATAGAAGCTTTGCATTTCACGTGCATCGCTCTTTTTCACTCTTCCCATTAAGGTTGGATCATTTTCCTGATAGGGGACCATACTTCAAATGAACCAACAGTTATAAATCTGATGCATTTTCATTTCATATCAATTATGCTCTTTCACATTCAACTCAAACACCAGGATTTTTTGGTCTTGGATCATTTGAATCATTAACCACCATACACATCCTAATACTCATGCATACAACAAAACTGGTAAAATCAGCATATGCAGAGCATTCAAAAGCAAAAAACAATATTTAACTAGATAATTATTAGAATTTGATCACATGATATAAGCAATGTAACATAATAAGATGGCATATGCAGAATGCTATGTAAATGGTATCATTGTAATTTATCATGCAAACCCTTTCTAGACGTTGTAGAAGAGCTGTTTTGAATTGGCGAACACCACGCCCACTAGAAGATGGATCCAAACGATGGGCCTTTTCAAAAGCATAAAACCTGCCTGTAAAATTGAATACATAGTATTACTGCAAAGGAACATGAGAATAAGTAACAGGAGTCATGCAACATATACTTCATTGTGAACTCAATATGAATTGTCATTTATAGTAGCAACCTGGACACTGATGTGAACAATCCTTAACATTTATGAAAGAATGGATATGCATCAGCACCCAATCCATCCAAAAGAACGAACCCACTAAAGACTTACACAGGTAGGCAACCCGAGGGTTGCTGGGCTCAACTTCATTGGCAACTCGAAGAATAGGGGCAATTTCTACCAAAGATGAAGGAACTACTTCACTGTCAAAGATGGAATCCCCAGTATGCCCCACTGTCTGAGTGCGTGTGAGTCGCCGCTGAAGCTGAGGATTCCGCTGTGGAGTGTCCTCTCTGGATGACATTTTACTTGGTACAAGATTTTAGTTAAGCATTCACAGAAAAGGCATCCCTACAAATCAAATACATAATTAATATATAAGAAACTCATCTGACTCTTAAGACTACTGAATCTAGGAAAATTTAAATTCGTTTAAACACCAACAGTAACAAAGACTATAATGATATCCCGCAGAAACAGCCTAATTTGAAACTTCATAAAATACAAAATCCGTGAAAACCACGCGCACATGCATAACTTGCTCCAGTAATACAAGAACCCGAAACTGCATCCCGTTTAAAAAAGAACCCAGGCCTGAACGTTCAAGGAATAAAGAATTTTCCATTCCCGAAACGGAAAAGAAAATACAGCAAGTAGAAGAGTTGTATAGAACACAAACAACCTTACAATAAGTTACATTATCAAAAACCCAGTTCCCAAAATCCTCCCCATAGAAAAAGTAGATCTACCTGCATCAGCATTAACAAAGATTCCACTTACAATAAAGAAAAGTACAAAAGAGTAGAAAAAGCAAGTCGCCGAACTTGTTGTATATTTTACTTCCTTGGTGAAATAAAATCACTGTCAGGAACGATAATGTGACCTCCTAAGAATCATATTGGAGAAGGAAAAAGAAGGGAGAGTGGGGGTCATCTGGAGGCGAGGCCATTGTTACTTTGAGCAAGGACAAAGCAAATTGTGCAAGAGAAAGAGAGGAGCGGTCCAACTTTATAATTATTCAAAGTTGCTCACACGATTTCCATATTACCCCTTGAAGTAGCCGTTAATTGCAAAAATACCACAATTTTTTACAACGTTCGTTAAATTTGTTTTACTTTTGAAATTACCTTGAAAAGTTACCGTTGTCAATGTTGTTTGAAATTACAATTTGCTCAAATCCGAGCAATTCAACGGCCATGATGCAGCATTCCATTATTTTTGAGATCGGTTGGTCGAGTAGCGCTTTAAAAATTGATCTGATTGACTCTGAAAATCTTCTCATCTGAAAACTGGGTCATATTGGCAAAAAATCGACTTGATTTCGGAATGCTAAAAATCGATCAAATCCAATTCGACCAAGTATAATTGGATATAAATTTTGGTCAATGTTCATTGCGGAAAAATGTTAATTTTAACACATTTGCAATTAAATTAATGTTTATTATTAAATGTTATATAATACTCCATATTTTCATAATTAAACCATTTGAAGATATTTTCGATTCACTGATCTAACCGATTTAAAGACTATAATGTTATTCACTAGTATGAATTGAGTTCTCTATTTTCATATTTGTTCATAATTTTATTCAAACATTATACATATTAGTCCATATTTTATTCGAACAATAATATTTGAACATTTTATATAAATTTTGATAATTTTTCGAATATGATATGTTCAAAAGCTTGAATTTTTAGATTAAAAATTGAATTTTTTTAAAAAATATTATATTATAAAAACATAAGAGAAAATGGTTATAATACATATAATTCAATAAAAATATAAAAATATTAGAGAGATAATGTGAAACATTATAAATTACAATATTTTTATAATTCAAATAATAATATATTTTTATTAAATTTAAATAAAATAATACATTTATTCACAAAAAATGTTTATATTTATTTAAATTATAAACTAATATGAAATAATCTATATTATGACGATACATGACACGACATGATTCGCAATTTATAGTGCGTAATTTGTTTAGAGAATCACAATTGATTCGTTAAGGATTCGTAAATTTTGTAATTATAATGATTATTATAGTTATATATTTTATAATTTTTTATAAGTTAAAATAATCATAATTATTGATAAAATATATTTATTCATTATCAAATTATAAACATAATATAATAAAAAAATTATCATCAAACTTAAAAGACTAAAAGTAAGATCTAAAATCAATAAAATAATTAAAATTAGATAAAAATTACACCTTACCAAATTTTTAACATAAAAATATTGATTTCTTATTTGTTATTTGAATTTTCCAATTTTGTTTTCTCAATTAACCCGATTCAAGAATCGAAGAGAATCGCAAATTAAAGAGAATTCGATTAGTAAATATCTGTAAAAATAAAGAATCATAATAACATAGAAAAAATGTTCGAAAAAAATTCATATTTGAAAAACATTTTTAGTATGTGGGGGCTACATCGAATCATATAAGAGGAAAAACAAATCAACAAAATTGGAAGAATCAATTTTATGAAAAATTTCAAAGTGTTAATGTAATAATATAAATAATAATATTTAAACTTAGAAATATCATATAATCAACAATTTAAAGTTCAAATCCACATACAATATTTAATTTAATATTTATGCTTTTCAGTATTTTTAATCTGTCAAAAAATACTAATAAAAAGAGTAAATAGTTACTCTATTATATCTTCTTAGAATGATCACTTTCAACATTATGATAAATTTTTTTATATAAAATAAAAAATTCAAACAGTAATCAAAATAAATATATTAATCTATGAATATTTCAAATAAATATTATGTTTTAAAATTCAATTAATTTCAAAACCGCTTTGTCCAGTAGAAACTATAGTTTGAGGTTGTAGAAATTTGGAAGTTGACGTGATAAGGAAACTGAAGCCGCAACAAACTGGAAAGCAACGGTCACCCTATCGGAAGGGTAATTTGGGAATATAAAAATGAAGGGCAATTTGGGTATTTAGAATACAAATTAATTTGAAGCTGACCTGTTTAGAGGTGGGCACGAGTGGGTCCAACAGGTTACGGGTCGAAACCATTGAATCCATCAATCGTACAGGTTGAGAAATTTTCTTAACCGTCAACGAGTTGAAAATATGGCCCAATTCGTCAACAGGTTATATAAAATAAACTCTAAACTAAAAACCAAAATTTAAACCCTAATTTTTTTTAAAACTTTTTTGATCTATTTCAATCCGCTTACCCGTACGATTTGACGAGTTAAATTTAATTATCCAACCCGTAAACTAATATTTGACGGATCGACCTACGAATTAACTAGTGTTTTCACACCGGACGGTATACCAACTGATACGTTAAATTTCGCTCGGTACCGGGTATTCGTGCGGTACGAAAAAAGAAAATAATACCGCCTGGTACCGGGTATTCAAATCGGTATTATTTTAATGCATGTTTACAATTTTCTTGATTTTGGAACTACCTTTACTGGATTTATAATCTGTTAGCGAGAATGATGGTCGTTGAACAAAATGTTTATATGATCATTATTGGAGACCGTATTATTATCTCTAGAACATTCAAGTTAGTATATGTTTTTAACTTTTTTTTCGGTTTTTCTTCTTATTTAAGTTCTATTTCAAGAAAATATTTTTACTTTCCTTCTTAAACAAAACATTCATTAATCCGTTAACGGGAATGATGGCCGTTGAACAAGGTGTTTACATGACCCTTCTTGTAAACCATATTCTTTATCTCCGGAAACTCAAGTTATTGGTGATGTTTGAAAACCCAGTCCACCACCCGGTGCGGTGAAAGTACCGTAGTTGTATTCTACTTTTACCAAACATCATTAATAACTGCGTTCGTGTGACCGCAGAAAACAGCAGTGAGTTCACAGTTGGGTTAACCTAATGGCCACTAGAACGCACCTGCAAAATATCAATTTTACCCTTGATAAATTATATTTTTTTTTAAAAAAAAATAATTTTGATCAATAACTTCTTATATTCTATCAATTACGTGTTCAAACTATAAAAATATATATAACAATTTTAAAATGTAGTTTTGAAATAACGAATTTATCATAAATGATGAGAACTCTAGGACCGGGTACCATGTAATGGGTGAGGCCCGATAACAGTTGGGCCAACTTAAATAATCAAAACGAACACTTACAACCCACTTACACCTTTAGGAAGAGCGGTCCGATGTTCAACACAGAGGACCGAAGATAACCTTGGTAAAAATAAGTGTTATCTGCCAGCTGGCTCCGGGGTTCGGTCCGAACGGTTACAAAACGGTTACAGGCTCACGCGTTCCACGCCTCGGGCCCTGTCACNCCTTGGTGAAATAAAATCACTGTCAGGAACGATAATGTGACCTCCTAAGAATCATATTGGAGAAGGAAAAAGAAGGGAGAGTGGGGGTCTGGAGGCGAGGCCATTGTTACTTTGAGCAAGGACAAAGCAAATTGTGCAAGAGAAAGAGAGGAGCGGTCCAACTTTATAATTATTCAAAGTTGCTCACACGATTTCCATATTACCCCTTGAAGTAGCCGTTAATTGCAAAAATACCACAATTTTTTACAACGTTCGTTAAATATGTTTTACTTTTGAAATTACCTTGAAAAGTTACCGTTGTCAATGTTGTTTGAAATTACAATTTGCTCAAATCCGAGCAATTCAACGGCCATGATGCAGTATTCCATTACTTTTGAGATCGGTTGGTCGAGTAGCGCTTTAAAAATTGATCTGATTGACTCTGAAAATCTTCTCATCTGAAAACCGGGTCACATTGGCAAAAAATCGACTTGATTTCGGAATGCTAAAAATCGATCAAGTCCAATTCGACCAAGTATAATTGGATATAAATTTTGGTCAATGTTATGAGGAAAAATGTTAATTTGAGCTCATTTGCAATTAAATTAATGTTTATTATTAAATGATATATAATACTCCATATTTTTATAATTCAACCAATAGAAGATATTTTCGATTCACTAATCTAACCTATTTAAAGATTATAATGTTATTCACTAGTATGAATTGAGTTCTCTATTTTCAATTTGTTCATAATTTTATTCAAACATTATACATATTAGTCCATATTTTATTTGAACAATAATATTTGAACATTTCATATAAATATTGATAATTTTTCGAATATGATATGTTCAAAAGCTTGAATTAATAGATTAAAAATTGAATTTTTTTTAAAAATATTATATTATAAAAACATAAGAGAAAATGGTTATAATACATATCATTCAATAAAAATATAAAAATATTAGAGAGATAATGTGAAACATTATAAATTACAATATTTTTATAATTCAAAGAATAATATATTTTTATTAAATTTAAATAATACATTTATTCACAAAAAATGTTTATATTTATTTAAATTATAAACTAACATGAAATAATCTATATTATGACGATGCATGATTCGCAATTCATAGTGCGTAATTTTTTTAGAGAATCACAATTGATTCGTTAAGGATTCGTAAATTTTGTAATTATAATGATTATTATAGTTATATAATTTATAATTTTTTATAAGTTAAAATAATCATAATTATTAATAAAATATATTTAGTCATTATCAAATTATAAACATAATATAATAAAAAAATTATCATCAAACTTAAAAGACTAAAAGTAAGATCTAAAATAATTAAAGTAGATAAAAATTAAACCTTACCAAATTTTTAACATAAAAATATTGATTTCTTATTTGTTATTTGAATTTTCCAATTTTGTCTTCTCAATTAACCCGATTCAAGAATCGAAGAGAATGGCAAATTAAAGAGAATTCGATTAGTAAATATCTGTAAAAATAAAGAATCATAATAACATAGAAAAAATATTCGAAAAAATTCATATTTGAAAAACATTTTTAGTATGTGGGGGCTACATCGAATCATATAAGAGGAAAAACAAATCAACAAAATTGGAAGAATCAATTTTATGAAAAATTTCAAAGTGTTAATGTAATAATATAAATAATAATATTTAAACTTAGAAATATCAAATAATCAACAATTTAAAGCTCAAATCCACATACAATATTTAATCTAGGGCGGAAGGCAGTTTTGGTCCCCAAAGTTTGAAATTTTTGGCAATTTTGGTCTCCAAATTTTCCAATTTTGGCAAAACCAGCGCCAAAAGTTTCATGTACGCAAAACCGGTCCCCAAAATTTGCGAATTTTGGCAAAACCAGTCCTCAAAGTTATGTGCGTGTGACATAATTGGTCCCCAAAGTTGTAATTTATGGCAAATTAGGTCCCCGAACGAAAATTAATTTGGGGGCCGGTTTTGCCAAAATTCGCAAACTTTGGGGAAGTATTTTGCGAAAATACGCAACTTTGGGAACCAAAATTGCCAAATCATTAAAACTTTGAGGATTGTTTTTGCCACTCGAAACTTTTGGGACCAAAATTGCCAAATTATCCAAACTTTGGGGACCTAAGTCGCCATTTTTTCATTTAATCTAATATTTATACTTTTCAATATTTTTAATCTGTCAAAAAATACTAATCAATAGAGTAAATAGTTACTCTATTATATCTTCTTAGAATGATCACTTTCAACATTATGATAATTTTTTTTATATAAAATAAAAAATTCAAACATTAATCAAGATAAATATATTAATATATGAATATTTCAAATAAATATTATGTTTTAAAATTCAATTAATTTCAAAACCGCTTTGTCCAGTAGAAACTATAGTTTGAGGTTGTAGAAATTTGGAAGTTGACGTAATAAGGAAACTGAAGCCCCAACAAACTGGAAAGCAACGGTCACCCTATCGGAAGGGTAATTTGGGAATATAAAAATGAAGGGCAATTTGGGTATTGGAATACAAATTAATTTGAAGCTGACCTGTTTAGAGGTGGGCACGAGTGGGTCCAACAGATTACGGGTCGAAACCATTGAATCCGTTAATCGTACGGGTTAAGAAAATTTCTTAACCGTCAACAAGTTGAAAATATGGCACAATTCGTCAACGGGTTATATAAAATAAATTCTAAACTAAAAACCAAAATTTAAACTCTAATTTTTTAAAAATTTTTTTGATCTATTTCAATCCGCTGACCCGTACGATTTGACGCGTTAAATTTAATTATCCAACCCGTAAACTAATATTTGACGGATCGACCTACGAATTAACCAGTGTTTTCATACCGGACGGTATACCACCCGATACGTCAAATTTCGCTCGGTACCGTGTATTTGGGCGGTACAAAAAAAGAAAATAATACCGCCCGGTACCGGGTATTCAAATCGGTATTATTTTAATGCATGTTTACAATTTTCTTGATTTTGGAACTACCTTTACTGGATTTATAATCCGTTAGCGAGAATGATGGTCGTTGAACAAAATGTTTATATGATCATTATTGGAGACCGTATTATTATCTCTAGAACATTCAAGTTAGTATATGTTTTTAACTTTTTTTTCGGTTTTTCTTCTTATTTAAGTTCCATCTCAAGAAAATATTTTTACTTTCCTTGTTGAACAAAACATTCATTAATCCGTTAGCGGGAATGATGACCGTTGAACAAGGTGTTTACATGACCCTTCTTGCAAACCATATTCTTTATCTCCGGAAACTCAAGTTATTGGTGATGTTTGGAAACCCAGTCCACCGCCAGGCGCGGTGAACATACCGTAGTTGTATACTACTTTTACCAAACATCATTAATAATTGCGTTCGTGTGACCGCAGAAAACAGCGGTGAATTCACAATTGGGTTAACCCAACGACTACCAGAAGTCACCTGCAAAATGTCAATTTTACCATTGATTAATTATAGTTTATTTTTTTAAAAAAATAATTTCGATCAATAACTTCTTATATTCTATCAATTACGTGTTCAAACTATAAAAATATATATAACAATTTTAAAATGTAGTTTTGACATAACGAATTTATCATAAAATAATATGAAATATAATTTTTAAGTTATAAACAATTATTTAAAAATAAGGATAAAAAAGTTATTTTATGACATCACGATCACTGCACCGCTGTTTCAAAAACAGTTTTTTAAAATCACGATCAGTTCACCTCACAGCACAGTCATCTCATCTCACTACTATTTGTCCAATGATGTTCCAAACTTACCCATTATCATGTTTTTGTTTTAGTTTAAAATCATTATTATTTTTTATGTCGCATCAAATTCTTATGTTGGATATGTCTTGAGCATCTCTATTTAAAATTTTGTTTGATGCTTGGAACTACTCTTTTGTTGTATTATTTTAATACAATACCACCCAACTATTGCTTACATGTGTTGAGCATCTCTATTTTAAATTTTCTTGATGCTTTTTATTTTAATTTAATTGATTTTAGATTTGGTTTCTTATCCTTTAAATGCAATTGAAAAATTGTTAGTGCTAATCCTCTATCATTAAGCAGGATGCAACACACTGCTTAATTACTTGGCTCTCTGCTTCTATCTCTTGATTCAAACCACACCATCATTTGTACGTTCTTTGAGGTTACATCATTTGCAATGATCAATGAACCTGCTTTTTCCTAATTTTCAAAGCATTTTTACTACTTGTTTACACGTTCTCTAATTCTGCAGCTATTTCATGATCACACTAAGTATTTTGTTATTTGTTCTACTTCCTACTANATTCTTCTTGCTTTCTTTACCTCGTCATTTTCATTAGCCTGTTTTGTATGAACTTTGATTCATTTCTTTAGTGAGCAGGCTAAGAGCATAATCAGCTCTTAGTCGAGTGGTTTTCACCCCAATTCACGGGGTTTCCACTATATATTGTCGTGTATTTACTTTGGTTTTTAGCTTTTAATCGTCTTCCACATTTTAAATAAATCAGAACCGAGTTCGTTTATTGAACGAACTGGACGACTGTTGGTACCCCCTAAAAAGGGACCATAACAATAAAATAATATGAAATATAATTTTTAAGTTATAAACAATTATTTAAAAATAAGGATAAAAAAGTCATTTTATGACATCACGATCACTGCACCGCTGTTTCAAAAACAGTTTTTTAAAATCACGATCAGTTCACCTCACAGCACAGTACATCTCATCTCACCTCACGCTATTTGCCAACGATGTTCCAAACTTACCCATTATCATGTTTTTGTTTCAGTTTAAAATCATTATTATTTTTTATGTCGCATCAAATTCTTATGTTGGACATGTCTTGAGCATCTCTATTTAAAATTTTGTTTGATGCTTGTAACTACTCTTTTGCTGTATTATTTTGATATTGTACCCAACTTATGTGTAGTCTTGAGAATCTTTATTTTAAATTTTCTTGATGCTTGCAACTTGTTTTTGCTTTGTCTCCTCTCTTAATTGATTTTAGATTTGTTTTTTTATCATTTTAATGCAATTGGCAAATTGTCGCTCTTAGCTTAATTTTTCTACTTATTTATATCAACTTGGCGTCTCTCCATTAATTCTGCATGGCTTCATCCTGTAATTAAAATCCTGTAATTCTGCAGGGCTTCATCCTGTATAAGAAATAAGTATGGTGATGGTGTTCTAAGTTTCAAACCTCTTGGACAGATGGAATAAACCTTATACCTTTTTCAGTTCTACCAATCGTCTAACCTTGTTCACCTGGTTATGATGTTGATGAGCTCTGGATTGCATAGGTGGATCCATCTTCTTGGAGTGACCCCATTGGTTTTGTTTTGAAATTTCTCGGGGCCTCTGAAACACAAGAAATTTCATAAGTGGTTAAAGAGAGAAGTCGTGATTTTCTCTTCTCATTTACTAACCTGGCCTCTCTCCATTCATTATGCAGTTTTCCTCATTTGCGAACTGTAATTAAAACCCAAGGAAATTGTCAGATGGTTAATGCTGTAAGAAAGAAATCTGGTCCTGGTGCTTTATGTTTCAAACCTTTTGAACACATGGAGTAAACCTTATGCCTTCCTCAGTTATACCAATTTTTCAGTATTGAGCACCAAGTCGTGTGACCCTGTTCACTTGGTTATGACATTGATGAGCTCTGGACTAAAGAAGCGGATATATCTTCTTGGAACGACCTCATTGGTTTTGTTTTGAAATTTCTCGAGCCATAACTGTCCTGAAGAAACAAAAGAATTCACTAAGAGGTGAAAGAAGCATCACGTAATCAAGGGCAGGTCAACATCACCTGGTAGAAACATCCACTTTGACAATACTGCTATAACTTTCTGCAACACCGTTAACTGTATGAGCACAAACAACGCATAAATTAGACATGTGAACATTTTCAGGATACGGTTCAAAAAATGACATCATTTGCAACTTTACATCCTGGAAATATATTTACCATCATGCATTTTCATCGCATAGAGTAGAGAATCTGTTGGAGCATAGTAGAGTTTTTTACCATTATTATCTTGAACTTTCATTTGTTTTCCCTCAAGAGCTCAAGGTCATCAGTGACATACTGCTGAATCCTAGTAATGATAAGCTGCGCAGAAAAACCACAAGTGATTCAATACCAAATATAGAACTAATTCTAGAGTTAAAGCTCATGGGTACTGTCTTAATGAAGATGTTCTTGCATAAGACTCAAGCTCCACGTTTCCAAAGCCTCTAGCAAAACTGTGTGGTTAATATATGCTACAGTCCTGTGAAGAAGCATAAATAAGTGCTTAAGAGATGGTTATTTAAAAAATTAATATTACCAAGAAGAAAATATCTAAAAGCCTTTCCTGCTTATTCGGCTATGTTTTCTGAGGTGTCTCCCAAATGCTCTAGCCCCTCAGGGTAAGCTCTAGAAACATTCTTACAAAAATATAGCATCAAGATATTGAAGCACTAGAAACATTGTTCATACTTCGATATTGAATCGAAGTATGAAGGGACCTAGTAACGAAAATCCAAATATCTTATCGGAGAACAATTATAAAACACTGAAATCAACAATTTATAATGAATGCATCATTCTAATTTCAAACGAGCAGATCACGAACACTGCCAGCCATCACATAGTATGCTATGAGTGGTTCAGATCGGTCCCGAGAGGATGATACAGTGAAATCGGCATGATAATTGATATTTGACGCAATAGACATTGGATCGAGAGCCTGAGTATCCATTCCAACTGCTGTAATCAAATTAACAATCCAAACGACGAGCATCAAAGATCTTGTTCCTCCACCAACCATTCTAAAGGCCTTACACATTAATATGAAAAATAAATAGCAGCAAAACAAAGAAACTCGAGAAAACACTGCACATCGCCCCATATCTNATACATTTTTTATTTGATAATTGTAATGATCAAAGTATGATACACTAATTTTAATATTTTATAAATTTCAAATTTTTGCAATGAAAACCTCACCAAAATCAAATTTTGTAAATCAACCTTTATACTTTGGAGATCTATTTATCAAGCATTGTAAATATAGAGGATCAAATGTTAAAATCTTAAAATTTGACAACCAAATATATCATTACAAATATAAATATAAACTAATGTTTTCATACCCGATGGTACACCGGCGTTATACCACTTGGTACGTCAACACCGAGCTTGACATGTATATTTTTTGGACAGTTCGATATTGGGTTAGGGTCGGTTTCTAGTTTTTTCGGATATGACCATAAAAAACAAATTAAATATTAATTTTTAAAAATAAAAATAAAATAATATTTGATAGATACCGGTATACCGTACTTATGATTCATAACAGTACGAATTCCGGAACGGTATGAAAATATTGTACTTTAAAATTCAAATCCACATACATGTTGAAAACAATATGAAGGAAAAAGAGAATGGAGAAAAACTGGAAACTTATCTCTCTCTGCGACGAGCAAATCTGTGCTGCTGCAAACTCCATTTCCTTCTTTTGTTTTCTTTTTTTCTTTTTGGTGTGCAGGATGAACGGTGATGAGGTGGAACTAAGCTGGGCAAAAAAAATTGCACGTGTCCATACTGGAATAATAAACCAAAAGTTAAGGCGCTGAAATGGAAGAGAAGCGCTAATGCGTCTTAAGACTAACAGGGAAATAAAGACGCTGTATAAGGGGTAGAATCGTGTCACGATTCTATAACTGATAAAAGTGACTGTCAACGCGAGAGTTAAAAAGGGGGCAATTCGAATGGAAAACAAGAGAGCGTTTACAACATATCGAAAGAGAATCTGAGGGAGAACTAACCTGTAACCAGCATCAAACATTGGAAATTAGAAGCCTGAGGAGCGCCAAACGACACAATCTGGGCATCCCGAAGAACAGAGCAATCTGACCCGAGTTCCTCCCTGTTCTTGTTTCTATAATGTTGCACCTCCCTTTTTGTTATCTGTACACTAAACTGGTGAGTTAGTGAATTGGATCTATCGTTCGATCCCGAGGTTTTTCTCCGAGTTTACTCAGGTTTCCTCGTAAAAAACTTGTCCCCAAAACATCAAAATTATATCAGAAAGCTTCAAATCAAACAATTCTGAAATTCCTGGTTACCTGGTTCGTAGTGATTCTGATCGGATCAGAAAGACTATAGGGAAACTATAGGGAAGGTTTATTCCCAACACAATATTTATACTTTTCAATATTTTTAATATATCAAAAAATACTAATAAAAAGTAAATAATTGCTCTATTGTATCTTCTTCGAGTGATCACTTTCAACATTATGATAAAAAAATTATTTAAAATAAAAATTTCAGAATAAATATAATATATGAATATTTCAATTAAATATTATTTTAAAAATTCAATTATTTTAAAACTGTGTTCCCGTAGATACTATAGTTTGAGCCTTGAGGTTGTAGAAATTTGGAAGATTCACATTTGTGGGGTGATTGAAATTTACACCTCTAAAATATCGGATTTCTTATCATATAAAAACGAGAAATATCAACCATCTGATAANATATTAGAGAAGGAAAAGGAAGGGAGCGAAGGGGTCTGGGCTTTGGAGGCCAGAGAACAAAGGAAATTGTGAATGAGGAAGAGAATGCGCTCCAACGTTATAATTATTCAATGTTGCTCACACAATTTCCATATTACCCCTTGAACTAGCCGTTAATTGCAAAAATACCACAATTTTTTACAACGTTCGTTAAGTTTGTTTTACTTTTGAAATTAATTTGAAAAATTACCGTGGCCAATGTTGTTTGAAATAACAATTTGCTCAAATCCGGGCAATTCAACGGCCAGGATGCACTCAATTAATTTTGAAATTGATTGAGCGTGAATCGTTTTAATATTGATATGATCGACTCTAAAAATCATCTCATCTGAAAACCGGGTCACATTGGCAAAAAATCGACTTGATCTTGGGATGCTAAAAATCGATAAAGTCCGATTCGACCAATTATAATTGGACATACATTTTTACCAAAAATACTTCAATTTTGGTCAATGTTCATTGAGGAAAAAGTTAATTTTAGCACATTTGCAATTAAATTAACGTGTATTATTAAATGATATATTAACACTACATATTTTATTTTTATAAATAGATCTGAATTGATCTGACAATCTAATTCAACTAATATAATATATTTTCGATTCACAAATCCAATCGATTTAAAAAAATTATAATGCATTCTGTGAATTGGATGTATACATAAGGATATTATTCGACTTTAACGAGTTGAGTTCTCTATTTTCATATTTCTTGATAATTTTATTCAAACATTATGTGTAATTGTTCATATATTTAAACAATAATATTTGAACATTTTTCAAATATTTATATGAATATTTATATTTGTTTAAATATGATATGTTCAGATTTTTTTGAAGTTAATATTGAATTCAAATTGATATGCTCAAAAGATTGAATTTTTTAGATTAAAAATTGAAAATTTGTAAAATAATAAGAGAAAATGATTATAATACACATAATTGAATAAAATATTATAAAGATAACGTGAAACATTATAAATTAGAATTTTGTTATAATTGTAATAATAATATATTTTATTAAATATAAATAAAATAATAAAATTATTCACAAAAAATGTTTAGTTTTTGCTTATAATTTAAACAAATATGAAAAAAACTTGCTACCACAGTACATTACATGATTTACAATTCGTTGCAAATTTTTAAAGAATCTCAATAAATTCGTTAAGAATTCATATATTTTTTAATTATAATAATTATTCTAGTTATATAATTTATATTTTTTTATAAATTAAAATAATCATAATTATTGATAAAATATATTTAATAATTGTCAAATTATAAACATAAAATATAATAAAAAAATTATTATCAAAGTAAGATCTAAATTCAATAAGATTCCGCCCGGTACCAAGCATTCGGGTTGTTTTCCATTTTTTTTGGATTCGTCCCTAAAAAAACTAATTAAATATTTTTTTAAAAAAAAAATAAAATCAATTTGGTATCATCCGATATACCAGTATACACTCATACCTGTTCGGACCGATACAAAATTTCAAAACGATATGAAAACATTGATTTAGGGGCATCCATTCGGATATGCAGAAGAATGAATCAACAAACTTGGAAGAGTCACTTTTATGAAAAAATTCCAAAGTGTTAATATAAAAATAAAAATAAAAATAAAAATAAAAATAAAAATAAAAATAAAAATAAAAATATATAAACTTAGAAATATAATATAATCAACAATATAAAGTTCAAATCCAGATACAATATTTAATCTAATATTTATACTTTTCATATTTTAATCTATCAAAAAATACTAATAAAATGAGTAAAGTAAATAGTTACTCTATTATATCTTCTTCGGGTGATCACTTTCAACATTATGATAAAAAAATTATATAAAATAAAAATTCAGACATTAATCAAGATAAATATATTAATCTATGAATATACAAATTAAATATTATTTTTAAAAATTCAAATCATTTTAAAACTATAGTTTGAAGTTATAGAAATTTGGAAACTTCATATTATGGGGTGATTGAAATTTGCACCCCTTAAATATCGAGTTTCTTATCATATAAAAACGAGATATATCAACCATTTGCTAATAGGTTTGAAGGCCGTATTTGGGTTTTCTAAAAAAATATTACTTAAAATTTTTAAACATATAATAAATTGAATCGGTTACCGACCAGTATATGACAACGTTTTCATACCGGTCTGAGGTACCGTCTCGGTCTAGACCAGTACGGGCGATATATTGATAGTTAAGAAAAAAAATATTTTAAAATAAAAAAGTTTCAAAAAAAAGTTATTTTTCCAGGTCGACCTGGAAAACGTGGGTTATGATATGGATATCCGATACCATCAGGTTTCATCAAACCGGGGTATACCGAGTGATATAAAAACATTGAACAAGATTTTACCGCGGCTATAACAATCTTGCCTATGCCTTAACTTAATCACCGCGACTATGGATTTGATCTACCAATAGGAACAGGCATCTTGCCGCATTTAAGCAATAGAAATACAAAGAAAAGCAAAAAATCACATATATTCGGTAATGATTTCATTTTGGTCCGAAATTACATACCGGTCCGAACCGGTATGAGATGTACGACTGGTATACCCGTATTTTTATCTTATTTTATTTAAATAATATTTAATTAATTTTGAAGGTTCGGACCCAAAAAAATCTGAAAGGCGAACCTAATACAAGGTATCGGGTGGTATCAACAAAAATACCGACACTACCAAACGCGGTATGAAAACATTGATATTATGAAATGGATCGAATAGGAGGATACCTCTTAACTTAAACTTACCTTGCCACTGGAAATGGATTTTTGGTGGTTGGGTAAATAGAGCTTACATTTAGGTCATCCCAAATAAACGTGCCTCAGTCTTGGTTTGATGTTCCGGTGCATAATAATCATCATAGTCATGGTAGACCTGTAGAAAGAAAAGAAAGCACAAAATTAGCCTAGTTTCGATTTTCATATTATTCTTCTTCCTTGCATCACTTTCTTGGTTTTCTACAGTTGTGCGGTATCTTTGGGCTCACTGGTTTCATCATAACTCAGAAAAAAATCTTCAATGGTATCGTCGTCTTTTTGCCATGAGAACGCATGCTAGGCTAGCAATAAAAAGCACAAGTTGAGCATAAAACTCTATTGAATGATGGGATCAAAGAATTGTATTTGATACTTGCTATGAAAATACAGAGGGTCTTCAATGTCTTCATCATATAATGTTCACCATTTCCGACGAGCATGCTAGAAAGACGAATGTTTGTAAGAACTCGGTGAAATGATTATAATGTAATGAATCATTTCGTTTCTGAGATTGCTGATAAAGGACTTCTAATCATCCTATGGAACAAACAAACCTGAAAGCATAACATATATTCATACACCGATGTAGTTTATAATTCAGATTAAAACATAACAAAAAGACATAAAAATCTCAAGTTTAAGACTGAGGTCATTATCATTCAGTCATTTTAAAATTTATCAAAAAACATACCATACCTTTATGCACATAAAAAAACTTACTTTACAGGGTTAGTCAGTATCCGCTGAGCAATAGTAACAAAACTTGTCTCTTGATTAGACATAAACCAAGCGAGAGAAGACACACTGCAAAAGACAAAAAATGATCATGTTATTACTATATAGTTGGAAAATAAACGTTCTGATCATATTGATTAATATTGTTTTGTTATTTCTAGTTATATATAGTAGTACAATATTTCTATTCAAAAAAAGAAAAAGAAACGTTATGATTGAATGACCTTCCAGTGAAGAAGATATGTTCCCTTAACCCAAGAAAAGAGGGGTATCTCACATCATGTTTTTCAAGAAATTCTTGAAGCAAATTTCTCATTTTCAGAGCTTCTTCCATGTGGTTACGTAAATCAGTAAAATTAGCGTACCTGATTCATATCAACGAGAAAAAATGATGGCATGATTTTGATTCTCAGGCTTTCGTTCACCCAACAGAACGGGGCTTGGAAGTTTTATACAAAAAATAACCTACATAAGAGAGAAATCAGTTGAATAATGAAATAGAACTAAAATCCAGAATTGATGAAGGTGATGCCATGTCACATTGCATCCTATATTAGCTTTGATACTTGAGACTAGACTACAAATTGGGTACAGGCAGATTGCAACTAGAGACAATGCAATATGGTGTTAAAACACTACATGCAGGGATAGGATATAGAATGCCTAATCAATCTATAAAGAAATGATAACATTCTTGCACGATAAAAGGCTAACGGTGTGCCAATTTACATCAAACTACCAACCCCAAATATTCATCAGAGCATTGAGCACATAAAAGACCGATAAACAAGAGCAAGAATGCTATGCCTTAAGAGAAAGAGAGCAATATATTTATCATCGTAATTTCGAGAAAGACAGCATATTGCGAACTTTAGGAGATGTTGGCATGTCCATTCGCCTTCTTGCCTCCAAATTTGATGGTACATCAATTGCAGATACCTTTACTGTCAACAATAAGTCAATCTCTTGGTCGGTGAGGAGGGAAAAATACAATAACTTTACCAAGTTCGGACTTTGGATACCAAACCGAATACCAAATATGCATATACTTTTTGTTTAAGAATATTACTTGGACAGGTGATCTTCCATCATTATATCTCTGGTCACTACTTCTAAAATGTCCTGGAAAAGAATAACAACTTGATCTCCGTCTTCCCGATTATTCTCTAGCTGAAAAAAGAAGAATATGGTGTTTATGCATAAAAAAAAATCAAAAGATATTTCTCAAGGAAAAATAGTATGGAACAGAACAAACAAGTGCATACCAGGTATTTTACAAGCTTAACAAATAGGACATACAAACTTGATGGCAAATCATCATCCTCTATATACTTTTCAACTTTAACAAAAATGAACTCGATAACCCTGAGTCAAAAATATAGTGTATTTCTATTCAAAAAAGAAAAAAAACGTTCTGATTGAAGGAGGGAATACCACCTTCTAGTGAAGGTATGTTCCATTAACACACGGATATAGGGGTATATCCAACATCATATTTTTCAAAAAATTCTTAAGCAAATTCCTCATTTTCTGAGCTTCTTCCATGTACTTATCATACATGTCATTTATAAGAATTATGTAAATAGCAAAATATGTAAATGAGTAAAATTAGCATACCTGAATCATATCAATTGTCTGCAGGCTTTCTCCACGTGTAAAAATGATATCATGATTCTGATTATGAGGCTTCCCTTCACTCAAGATAGCGGGGCCTGCAAGTTTTATACGCTAAACCTACATAAGCCAAACAAAACAGTCACAAAAAATCTCTTGAATAATGAAATAGAACTAAAATCCAGAACTGATGAAGGTGAAGCCATACCACTTTATCCGACTGTAGTACCGTACATCAAAAAAATTTCAAATAAAAGTGTTCAAGACATGTAAACATAAAAGTTTGAAATGGAAGCGGTTTGTACACGAGAAATTGTTCAAATGAACACGAAAAGCAGAATTTTCGAGAACTTAAATAAGAAAAATTGTTTAATGGTCATTATTCCCGCTAACGGATTCAAAACCCAAAAAAAGTAGTTCCAAGCATAAAAAAATGTAAGTAAAAGTGTTCAAGACATGTAAACATAAAAGTTTGAAATGAAAGCGGTTTGTACATAAGAAATTGTTCAAACGAACACGAAAAGCAAAAAATTTTTCGAGAGAAAGAACTTAAATAAGAAAATTGAAACAAAAAAGTAGTATTATCTTGAAGGTTTTGAGAAATAACGAATCAGATTTACAAGAAAGGTCATTTAAACAACTTGTTTAACGGCCATCATTCCCGCTAACGGATTCAAAACACAAAAAAAGTAGTTCCAAGCATAAAAAAATGTAAATTAAAGTGTTCAAGACATGTCAACATAAAAGTTTGAAATGAAAGCGGTTTGTACACGAGAAATTGTTCAAACGAATACAAAAAGCGAAAAAAATTTCGAGAGAAAGAACTTAAATTAGAAAATTGAAACACAAAAGTAATATTTCTTGAAGGTTTTGAGAAATAACGAATCAGATTTGCAAGAATGGTCATTTAAACAACTTGTTTAACGGCCATCAGTCCTCCTAACGGATTCAAAATACAAAAAAAGTAGTACAATACATACAAAAAATTCAAATAAAAGTATTCAAAACATGTGAACATAGAGTTAGAAATGAAAGCGGTTTGTACACGAGAAGTTGTTCAAATGAACACGAAAAGCATAAATTTTTAAGAGAAAAACTTAAATTAGAAAATTGAAACAAAAAAGCAGTATTATCTTGAAGGTTTTCAGAAATACCGAATCCGGTTTGCAAGAAGGGTCATTTAAACAACTTGTTTAACGGCCATCATTCCCGCTATCGGATTCAAAATCCAAAAAATGTAGTACCATACATCAAAAAAAATTCAAATAAAAGTATTCAAGACTTGTAAACATAGAAGTTTGAAATGAAAGCGGTTTATACACGAGAAATTGTTCAAATGAACACGTAATGCATAAATTTTTCCGAGAAAAACTTAAATAAGAAATTTGAAACAAAAAAATAGTATTATCTTGAAGGTTTTCAGAAATACCGAATCTGGTTTGCAAGATGGGTCATTTAAACAACATGTTTAACGGCCATCATTCCCACTAACAGATTCAAAACCCAAAAAAAGTAGTTCCAAGCATAAAAAAAATGTAAATAAAAGTGTTCAAGACTTGTAAACATAAAAGTTTGAAATGAAAGCGGTTTGTACATGAGAAATTGTTCAAACGAACACGAAAAGCAAAAAAAATTTCGAGAGAAAGAACTTAGATAAGAAAATTGAAACAAAAATGTAGTTTTATCTTGAAGGTTTTGAGAAATAACGAATCAGATTTGCAAGAAGGGTCATTTAAACAACTTGTTTAATTGCCATCATTCTCTCTAACGGATTCAAAATCAAAAAAATAAAGCAAAAATGTGGTTCCAAGCATCAATGAAATTTTAAATCGAAGTGCTGAAGATATGCAAACATGAAAGTAAGAATTGAAAGCAAGGGTTAACAAGAAATTTTTCAAAGGAACACGTAAAGAAGAAACATTTCCTTGAAAAAACATAAAGAAGCAAATCGAGTAAAATTTGAAACAAAAAAGTAATACATCTTGAAAGTTTCTAGAGATAAAGAATCCGGTTTGCAAGAAGGGTCATATAAGCAAACACCTTGATCAACGGCCATCATTCCCGCTAACGGATTCAAAATCTATAAAACTAGATCCAAGCATCAAAATAATTTTCACATTCAACTCAAACACCACGATTTGTTTTTGGTCTTGCATCATTTTAATCATTAACCACCATACACATTCAGTTACTCACCCATAGAACAAAAATGATCAAATCAGCATATGTAGAGCGTTCAAAAGCCAAAAAGCATTATTTAACTAGATAATTATTAGAACAATAAGATGGAATGTGCAGAGAAGTACTTTTCTTGAAAGTAATCATACCTAAGCACCTGAGTGCTATGTAAATGGCATCATAACCTTTCTAGATGTTGCATGAAAGCTGTTTTGAATTGGCGAACACCACGCCCACTAGATTGAATACCTACCTGTAAGATTGAATACATAGTATTACTGCAAAGTAAAATGAGAATAAGTAAAATGATTGAATTTATAAAATACAGAGAATATATTTCAGGGTTTCTGCTAAACACAGAAAATCATAAATACTAAACAACTTGGTTTATGCATCAGCATTCAATCAATGAAATGTTCAAAATAGTAACAGGAATCATGCACCATATACTTCATTCTGAAGTCAATATGAATTGTCATTGATAGTAACAACCTGGAGATTGATGTGAACAATCCTTAAGATTTATGAAAGAATGGATATGAATCAGCACCAAATCCATCCAAAAGAACAAACCCACTAAAGACTTACACATGTAGGTAACCTGAGGGTTGCTGGGCTCAACTTCATTCGCAACTCGAAGAATTGGAGCGATTTTCACTGTCAAAGATGCAATCCAAAGTATGCCCACTGCAACATACAATATTCCATAAGAATGCGCACAGATTTCCAAATGAAACTCATAAAATACTAAATCCTTGAAAACTCATAAATTGCCTCAGCAATACAAGAACCCAAAACCTCATCCCGTTTAAAAAGGAACCCAAGCCTGGACGCTCAAGACAAAGAAATTTCCGTTCCGTTTTTAACGGAATATATTGAACTACCGAAGAAAACAACAAACAATAAAGCAAGGGATGATTTACAGGCCTGATTGTATATATATAGGGCTATACTTGTACTGCAAAAACTGTGAGAAATGATATAACAAAATTTCTCCAATTCTATCATTTACTGGTTCATTGAAACTCACTCCAGTAGTTCACATTCCTCTTCCGCCTGGAATCCCTCACGCAGGAACGATGAAGATCATTAAGTGCNGGAACAGTTTATATAGTACATATTTTTATGGTATAATGACTACAAAAAAATTAATGAGAATAGAGGGACCACATATCAAGAAAAACATATCCTGGGACATTTACAAAATGAGCTCTTTACCATGTGAAATACATGTTCCATGCTTGTGTACAGTTTATCAAAAAGCAGTTAGAATTCAGAGACCTTAAGGAAAAGAAATGGACCAAAAGGCACCTTGCTTGCAAATAAAAAGGAGGCCACTGCATCAGCTGTTGTTCTTAGCTGTTAAAAAAGATGTTCAGATGAATATCATTAGCTTTTTTGTATTGCTTTCGCGAACAAATGATATATTAGCTGTTGTAAATGCATTAAAAGAAAAAAAAAACTATGTTGTTATTAGGCTGTTAACAAAGATCTTTAGATGAATATCATTAGCTTTGCTGCATTGCATTCACGAAACTAGTGTTGTATAATCATATATTATCATTCTGGTTTCAGAGCTTACTTGAATAAAGAGAACATAAATTCCCCTTCCAACATACAGTCTTGGCTGCAAGAAATTAAAAATGGAGAATGAAATTTCAGAATCTGCTTCCAAAATTTATTGGAGGAAATCAACATTACCTGTGACCACCACATCCTCAGTATCACAATCCTGTAATTAGGACTTTCAAGGAAGCGGCGAACAAAAGGGAAAATAAAGAGAAATCCAGATAGCATATTTGGTGATAGGTAATTAACAACAGCTAAAATAAATAATGAAGGAGAACGTGATCCATTGCCAAACTAACTTTTGATAGTTTGAGCAAATCCTGGAGGGTTTTCCCATGTATAAGCATAGGTAACAAGGAGAACAACAACACAAGCAGCAGCTGACACAAACTTCAGAAGATCTCGTAAATGCAGAATGGCTGGAGAGGTAAACATGCAACATTAGGAACACGGATATCACATCCATTACAACATGAAAGACGGCATTGAAATGCTTGTGCAAAGCACTACTTAATAATCAATTGTAGTAGCATGTGCAATCACATGCAATAAATCAATTGTATCATTTTAACTATTTCTAGATAATGAAAGCAAGGGTTAACGAGAAAGTTTTCAAAGGAACACGTAAACAAGAAATATTTGCTTGAAAAAAACTTAAATAAGCAAATGAAAAGAAATTTGAAACGAAAAACTAATACAATTTTGAAAATTTCTAGAGATAAAGAATCCGGTTTGCAAGAAAGGTCATATAAACACCTTGTTCAACGGCTATCATTCCCGCTAATGGATTCAAAATCCATAAAACTAGTTCCAAGCATCAAAATAATTTTAAATAGAGATGCTCAAGACATGTAAACATAATATACTGATCATAATACCCGTATGAAAATATTGAAAAAGAGTTTACAGCTGCTATAACAATCTTGGTTATGCTTCACTTAATCACAATTTATCTCAACTATGGATTTGGTCTATCAAGAGGAAAGGGCATCTTGCCGTATTTAAGCATAACAAATACAGAGAAAAGCAAAAAAACACATATATAGCTCTTAATTTAAACTTACCTTGCCATTGGAAATGATTTTTTGTTGGTTGGGTAAAACTTACATTTAGGTCATCCCAAATAAACACGCCTCAGTTTTCGTTTGATATTCCGATGTATAATCATCATAGTAATGGTAGACCTGTAGAAAAGAAAGCAAAAAATTAGCCTAGTTTCAATTTCTATACTATTCTTCATCCTTTTGGTTTCTTGGTTTTCTACAGTTGTGCGGTATCTTCGGGCTCACTGCTTTCATCATTCATCTTCATCATAACTCGTAAAAGAATCTTCAATGGTTTCGTCTTTTTTCCATGAGACGAAGACCAACCTGAAAGTATAACATACACCGATGCAATTTATAATTCAGATTAAAACATAACAAAGAGACATAAAAATCTGGTGTTTTAAGAGTGAGGTCATTATCATTCAGTCATTTAACAAAAAACATACCATACCTTTATGTACATAGAAAACATACTTTACAGAACCTCTGAACAATAGTAACAAATTTGTCGCTTGATTAGACATAAACTAAGCGAGAGAAGACGCACTGCAAAAGACAAAAAATGATCATGTTATTACTATATAGTTGGAAAATAAACGTTCTGATCATATTGATGAATACTGTTTTGTTATTCCCAGTTATATATAGTAGTACAATATTTCTATTCAAAAAAAGAAAAGAAACGTTCTGATTGAATGACCTTCCAGTGAAGATATGTTCTCTTAACACAAGAATAGAGGGGTATCTCACATCATGTATTTCAATAAATTCTTGAAGCAAATTTCTCATTTTCAGAGCTTCTTCCATGTAGTTATGTAAATCAATAAATTAACGTACCTGATTCATATCAACTGTCTGCAGGCCTTCTTCACGTGTAAAAATGATGGCATGATTCTGATTCTCAGGCTTCCGTTCACCCAATAGAACGGGGCCTGGAAGTTTAATACAAAAAATAACCTACATAAGAGAAAAATTTGTTGAATAATGAAATAGAACTAAAATCCAGAATTGATGAAGGTGATGCAATGTCACATTGCATCCTATATTAGCTTTGATACTTGAGACTAGACTACAAATTGGGTACAGGCAGATTGCAACTAGAGACAATGCAATATGGTGTTAAAACACTACATGCATGGATAGGATATAGAATGCCTAATCAATCTATAAAGAAATGATAACATTCTTGCACGATAAAAGGCTAACGGTGTGCCAATTTACATCAAATTACCAACCCCAAATATTCATCAAAGCATTGAGCACATAAAAGACCAATAAACAAGAGCAAGAATGCAATGCCTTATGAGAAAGAGAGCAATATATTTATCATCGTATTTTCGAGAAAGACAGCACATATTGCGAACTTTAGGAGATGTTGGCATGTCCATTCGCCTTCTTGCCTCCAAATTTGATGGTACATCCATTGCAGATACCTTTACTGTCAACAATAAGTCAATCTCTTGGTTAGTGAGGGAAAATACAATATATTTAGCAAGTTCGGACTTTGGATACCAAACCGAATACCAAATATGCATATACTTTTTGTTTAAGAATATTACTTGGACAGGTGATCTTCCATCATTATATCTCTGGTCACTACTTCTAAAATGTCCTGGAAAAGAATAACAACTTGATCTCCATCTTCCCGATTATTCTCTAGCTTAGAAAAAGAAGAATATGGTGTTTATGCATCGAAAAAAATCAACAGATATTTCTCAAGGAAAATTAGTATGGAACAGAACAAACAAGTGCATACTAAGTATTTTACAAGCTTAACAAATAGGACATACAAACGTGATGGCAAATCATCATCCTCTATATACTTGTCAACTTTAACAAAAATGAACTCGATAACCTGAGTAAAAAATATAGTACTACTATATTTCTATTCAAAAAAGAAAAAAACGTTCTAATTGAATGAGGGAATATAGAGGTATATCTGACATCATATTTTTCAAAAAATTTCTTGAAGCAAAATTCTCATTTTCTGAGCTTCTTCCATGTAGTTATCATACATGTCATTTATAAGAATTATGTAAATAGCAAAATATGTAAATGAGTAAAATTAGCAAACCTGAATCATATCAATTGTCTGCAGGCCTTCTCCACGTGTAAAAATGATATCACGATTCTGATTATGAGGTTTCCCTTCACTCAAGATAGCGTGGCCGGGAAGTTTTATACCCTAAACCTACATAAGCAAAACAAAACAGTCACAAAAAATCTCTTGAATAATGAAATAGAACTGATGAAGGTGAAGCCATACCACATTATCCGACTGTAGTACCGTACATCAAAAAAATTTCAAATAAAAGTGTTCAAGACATGTAAACATAAAATGGACACGAAAAGCATAAATTTTTTCAAGAAGAACTTAAATAAGAAAATTGAAACAAAAAAGTAGTATTATCTTGAAGGTTTTCATAAATACCCAATCCGGTTTGCAAGAAGGGTCATTTAAACAACTTGTTTAACGGCCATCATTCCCACTAACATATTCAAAATCCAAAAAAAGTAGTACCATACATAAAAAAAAATTCAAATAAAAGTGTTCAAGACATGTAAACATAGAAGTTTGAAATGAAAGCGGTTTGTACACGAGAAATTGTTCAAATGAACACAAAAAAGCATAAATTTTTTCGAGAAACACTTCAATAAAAAAATTGAAACAAAAAAGTTGTATTATCTTGAAGGTTTTCAGAAATACCGAATCTGGTTTGCAAGATGGGTCATTTAAACAACTTGTTTAACAGCTATCATTCCCGCTAACGGAATCAAAACCCAAAAAAAGTAGATCCAAGCATAAAAAAAATGTAAATAAAAGTGTTCAAGACATGTCAACATAAAAGTTTGAAATGAAAGCAGATTGTACACGAGAAATTGTTCAAACGAACACGAAAAGCAAAATAATTTTCGAGAGAATGAACTTATATAAGAAAATTGAAACAACAAAGTAGTATTATCTTGAAGGTTTTGAGAAATAACGAATCAGATTTGCAAGAAGGGTCATTTAAACAACTTGTTTAACAGCCATTATTTTCGCTAACGGATTCAGAACCCAAAAAAAATAGTTCCAAGCATAAAAAAAAATGTAAATAAAAGTGTTCAAGACATGTCAACATAAGAGTTTGAAATGAAAGTAGTTTGTACAAGAGAAATTATTCAAACCAACACGAAAGCAAAAAAATTTTCCAGAGAAAGAAATTAAATGAGAAAATTTGAACAAAAAAGTAGTATGATCTTGAAGGTTTTCAAAAATACCGAACCCGGTTTGCAAGAAGGGTCATTTAAAAACCTTGTTTAACGACCATCATTCACGCTAACGGATTAAAACTCCAAAAAAAGTAGTACCATACATCAAAAAAAATGTAAATAAAAGTGTTCAAGACATGTCAACATAAAAATTTGAAATGAAAGCGGTTTGTACACGAGAAATTGTTCAAACCAACACGAAACGCAAAAAAATTTTCTAGAGAAAGAACTCAAATAAGAAAATTGAAACAACAAAATAGTATTATCTTGAAGGTTTTGAGAAATAACGAATCAGATTTGCAAGATGGGTCATTTAAACAACTTGTCTAACGGCCATCATTCCCGCTAACGGATTCAAAACCCAAAAAAAGTAGTTCCAAGCATAAAAAAATGTAAATAAAAGTGTTCAAGACATGTCAACATAAAAATTTGAAATGAAAGCAGTTTGTACACGAGAAATTGTTCAAACGAACACAAAAAGCAAAAAAAAATTCAAAAGAAAGAACTTAAATAAGAAAATTGAAACAAAAAAGTAGTATTATCTTGAAGGTTTTGAGAAATAACGAATCAGATTTGAAAGAAGGGTCATTTAAACAACTTTTTATAACGACCATCATTCCCGCTAACGGATTCAAAATCCCAAAAAATTAGTACCATACATCAAAAAAAATTCAAATAAAAGTATTTCAGACATTTAAACATAGAAGTTTGAAATGAAAGCGGTTTGTACACGAGAAATTGTTCAAGCCAACACGAAAAGCAAAAAAAATTTCGAGAGAAAGAACTTAAATAAGAAAATTTGAACAAAAAAGTAGTATGATCTTGAAGGTTTTCAAAAATACCGAATCCGGTTTGCAAGAAGGGTCATTTAAACAACTTGTTTAACGGCCATCATTCACGCTAATGGATTTAAACTCCAAAAAAAGTAGTACCATACAACAACAAAAATGTAAATAAAAGTGTTCAAGACATATCAACATAAAAATTTGAAATGAAAGAGGTTTGTACACGAGAAATTGTTCAAACGAACACGAAAAGCAAATAAAAATTCAAAAAGAAAGAACTTAAATAAGAAAATCGAAAAAAAAAAGTAGTATTATCTTGAAGGTTTTGAGAAATAACGAATCAGATTTGAAAAATGGGCCATTTAAACAACTTTTTTTTAACGGCCATCATTCTTGCTAACGGATTCAAAACCCAAAAAAAGTAGTTACAAGCATAAAAAAAAATGTAAATAAAAGTGTTCAAGACATGTCAACTTAAGAGTTTGAAATAAAAGCGGTTTGTACAAGAGAAATGGTTCAAACGAACACGAAAAGAAAAAATTTTCGAGAGAAAGAACTTAAATAAGATAATTGAAACAACAAAGTAGTATTATCTTGAAGGTTTTGAGAACTAACGAATTAGATTTGCAAGAAGGGTCATTTAAACAACTTGTTTAACGGCCATCATTCCCGCTAACGGATTCAAAACCCAAAAAAAGTAGTTCCAAGCATAAAAAAAATGTAAATAAAAGTGTTCAAGACATGTCAACATAAAAGTTTGAAATGAAAGCGGTTTGTACAAGAGAAATTGTTCAAACCAACACAAAAAAGCAAAAAAGCGGTTCAAATAAGAAAATCGAAAAAAAAAGTAGTATTATCTTGAAGGTTTTGAGAAATAACGAATCAAATTTGAAAGAATGGTCATTTAAACAACTTTTTTTAAATGGACATCATTCCCGCTAACGGATTCAAAACCCAAAAAAGTAGTTCCAAGAATAAAAAAAATGAAAATAAAAGTTTTCAAGACATGTAAACATAAAAGTTTGAAATGAAAGCGGTTTGTACACGAGAAATTGTACAAGCGAACACGAAAAGCAAAAAAAATTTCGAGAGAAAGTACTTAAATAAGAAAATTGAAACAACAAAGTAGTATTATCTTGAAGGTTTTGAGAAATAACGAATCAGATTTGCAAGAAGGGTCATTTAAACAACTTGTTTAACGGCCATTATTCCCGCTAACGGATTCAAAACCCAAAAAAAGTAGTTCCAAGCATAAAAAAAAATGTAAATAAAAGTGTTCAAGACATGTCAACATAAGAGTTTGAAATGAAAGTAGTTTGTACAAGAGAAATTATTCAAACCAACACGAAAGCAAAAAAATTTTCCAGAGAAAGAACTTAAATGAGAAAATTTGAACAAAAAAGTAGTATGATCTTGAAGGTTTTCAAAAATACCGAATCCGGTTTGCAAGAAGGGTCATTTAAACAGTTTGTTTAACGGCCATCATTCACGCTAACGGATTCAAACTCCAAAAAAAGTAGTACCATACAACAAAAAAAATGTAAATAAAAGTGTTCAAGACATGTCAATATAAAAATTTGAAATGAAAGCGGTTTGTACACGAGAAATTGTTCAAACGAACACGAAAAGCAAAAAAATTTCTAGAGAAAGAACTTAAATAAGAAAATTGAAACAACAAAGTAGTATTATCTTGAAGGTTTTGAGAAATAACGAATCAAATTTGCAAGAAGGGTCATTTAAACAACTTGTTTAACGGCCATCATTCCCGCTAACGGATTCGAAACCCAAAAAAGTAGTTCCAAGCATAAAAAAATGTAAATAAAATTGTTCAAGACATGTCAACATAAAAGTTTGAAATGAAAGCGGTTTGTACAAGAGAAATTGTTCAAACCAACACGAAAAGCAAAAAAAAATTTCTGGAGAAAGAACCTAAATAAGCAATTTGAACAAAAAAGTAGTATGATCTTGAAGGTTTTCAGAAATATTGTATCCGGTTTGCAAGAAGGGTCATTTAAACAGCTTGTTTAACGGCCATCATTCACGCTAACGGATTCAAACTCCAAAAAATTAAGCAAAAAAGTGGTTCCAAGCTTCAAGGAAATTTTAAATCGAAGTGTTGAAGATATACAAACATAAAAGTATGAATTGAAAGCAAGGATAAACAAGAAAGTTTTCAAATGAATACGAGAAGATGAAATATTTCCTTGAAAAAAACATAAAGAATCAAATGGAGTGAAATTTGAAACAAAAAAGTAATACAATCTCGAAAGTTTCTAGAGATAAAGAATCCGGTTTGCAAGAAGGGTCATATAAACAAACACCTTGTTCAACGGCCATCATTCCCGCTAACGGATTCAAAATCCATAAAATTAGTTCCAAGCATCAAAATAATTTTCACATTCAACTCAAACACCAAGATTTGTTTTTGGTCTTGCATCATTTTAATCATTAACCACCATACACATTCAGTTACTCACGCATAGAACAAAACTGATAAAATCAGCATATGTAGAGCGTCCAAAAGCCAAAAAGCATTATTTAACTAGATAATTATTAGAACAATAAGATGGAATATGCAGAGAAGTACTTTCTTGAAAAGTAATCATACCTAAGCAACTGAATTGCTATGTAAATGGCATCATAACCTTTCTAGATGTTGCATGAAAGCTGTTTTGATTTGGCGAACACCACGCCCACTAGATTGAATACCTGCCTGTAAGATTGAATACATAGTATTACTGCAAAGTAAAATGAGAATAAGTAAAATGATTGAATTTATAAAATACAGAGAATATATTTCAGGGTTTCTGCTAAACACAAAAAATCATAAATACTAAACAGCTTGGTTTATGCATCAGCATTCAATCAATGAAATGTTCAAAATAGTAACAGGAATCATGCACCATATACTTCATTCTGAAGTCAATATGAATTGTCATTGATAGTAACAACCTGGAGACTGATGTGAACAATCCTTAATATATATGAAAGAATGGATATGAATCAGCACCAAATCCATCCAAAACAATAAACCCACTAAAGACTTACACATGTAGGTAACCTGAGGGTTGCTGGGCTCAACTTCATTCGCAACTCGAAGAATTGGAGCGATTTTCACTGTCAAAGATGCAATCCAAAGTATGCCCACTGCAACATACAATATTCCATAAGAATGCGCACAGATTTCCAAATGAAACTCATAAAATACTAAATCCTTGAAAACTCATAAATTGCCTCAGCAATACAAGAACCCAAAACCTCATCCCGTTTAAAAAGGAACCCAAGCCTGGACGTTCAAGACAAAGAAATTTCCGTTCCGTTTTTAACGGAATATATTGAACTACCGAAGAAAACAACAAACAATAAAGCAAGGGATGANAAAAAAACTTGAATTATCATATATAAGAATATTAAAAAAGTATATTTATTGTTAATAACAAGTATTTAATACACCCTACACATATTCATAAAAAATTGGGATGCACATTGTTTTCTCTTTAATCTAACAAAATTAAAAAGAGTAAAGGGCAGATCATGTTACTATATAGTTATAAAAGAAACATTCTGATCATATTGATGAATAACGTTTTCTATTAAAAAAAATAAAAGAAACGTTCTGATTGAATGACCTTCCAGTGAAGAAGATATGTTCCCTTAACCCAAGAATAGAGGGGTATCTCACATCATGTTTTTCAAGAAATTCTTGAAGCAAATTTCTCATTTTCAGAGCTTCTTTCATCTAGTTATCCTACATTATCAATTGTGTAAATCAGTAAAATTAGAATACCTGATTCATATCAATTGTCTGCAGGCTTTCTCCAAGTGTAAAAATAATGGCATGATTCTGATTCTGAGGCTTCCCTTCACCCAACAGAGCGGGGCCTGGAAGTTTTATGCAACAAATAACCTACATAAGCCAAAAAAATCTGTTGAATAATGAAATAGAACTAAAATCCAGAATTGATGAAGGTGAAACCATATCACACTGCATACTACATTAGCTTTGATAATTGACATTTTAATACAAATTGGGTGCAGGCAGATTGCAACTAAAGACAATGCAATATGGTGTTAAAGCACTGCATGCAGGGATAGGATATAGAGTGCCAAATAAATCTGTAAAGAAATGATAACATTCTTGCATGATAAAAGAGCTAACGGTGTGCCAATTTACATCAAATTACCAACCCCACATATTCATAAGAGCATTGAGCAAATAAAAGACCGAATACAAGAGAAATAAAGTTATGCCTTCCGAGAAAGAGAGCAGTATATTTATCATAAGAGCATGTTGCTAATACACAATAAGAAATATACAAGTGCTAATACCTCCAAACCCTTGGAAGCCCATGTTGCATTATCATAAGAGCATAAGAATACCAAATATGACAATAATTAATCAATAGTGGCAACAAGACAATAGTTTATTTCACCAACGCTTCCACCAAAGAGAGTAGAAAGTATACCATACCAGATCTGTGAATCCATGAAATAAACCTGAAAGGGAAGTAAATGCAAATAATTTCTGTTGAAAGGGAGATGCGGAGATGATACAAAGAAAAAACAAGTTCTAAATGCATACAAGGATAACTAGTGCCCAGAGTGCAGTTACAACACCAATGTTGTTCTTACATGTAAACCAAGATGTTCAGATGAATTTCATTAGCTATGATATATTGCTTTCACAAAAATATGATAAGAGTAGACACAAAGCAATTACCTTGGCGTTTCAGGCCAAAAAGACAATAGTGATGTATTGTAAGATCCCAATACATCAAGTTGTGACAAAGATTCAAACAATGGCGTATCACTGGATAAAGGAACAAGGAAAACTCCATAGACTTAAGATAGATGAATGGGTTAGGGCCCCGTTTGAGGGCGTAGAAAACGCAGGTGTATAAATGTCATACAATCATGCCTTTCCTTTCCGTTATGTACCTTTAGAATACCTTATGAATTCATAAGGTAATCTATATATTAAACAGTTAAAAAAAAACAAAAAAAAACAAAAAAACAAAGCAATTACCTTGGGGGAAAAACTCGTGCCATTGGTATATTGATATATCAACCTCCATAATAGCATAAATATAACTTGAGAAGCATAAAATTTTTTCGAGAAGAAGAACTAAAATAAGAAAATTGAAACAAAAAAGTAGTATTATCTTGAAGGTTTTCAGAAATACCGAATCTGGTTTGCAAGAAGGGTCATTTAAACAACTTGTTTAACGGCCATCATTCACGCTAACGGATTCAAACTCCAAAAAAAGTAATACCATACAACAACAAAAATGTAAATAAAAGTGTTCAAGACATGTCAACATAAAAGTTTGAAATGAAAGTGGTTTGTACACGAGAAATTGTTCAAATGAACACGAAAAGCAAAAAAAAATTCGAGAGAAAGAACTTAAATAAGAAAATTGAAACAAAAAAGTAGTATTATCCTGAAGGTTTTCAGAAATACCGAATCTGGTTTGCAAGATGGGTCATTTAAACAACTTGTTTAACGGCCATCATTCCCGCTAACGGAATCAAAACCCAAAAAAAGTAGTTCCAAGCATAAAACAAATGTAAATAAAAGTGTTCAAGACATGTAAACATAAAAGTTTGAAATGAAAGCGGTTTGTACACGAGAAATTGTTCAAACGAACACGAAAAGCAAAAAAAATTTCGAGAGAAAGAACTTAAATAAGAAAATTGAAACAACAAAGTAGTATTATCTTGAAGGTTTTGAGAAATAACGAATTAGATTTGCAAGAAGGGTCATTTAAACAACTTGTTTAACAACCATCATTTCCGCTAACGGATTCAAAACCCAAAAAAAGTAGTTCCAAGCATAAAAAAAATGTAAATAAAAGTGTTCAAGACATGTCAACATAAAAGTTTGAAATGAAAGCGGTTTGTACAAGAGAAATTGTTCACACCAACACGAAAAGCAAAAAAATTTTCGAGAGAAAGAACTTAAATAAGAAAATTTGAACAAAAAAGTAGTATGATCTTGAAGGTTTTCAGAAATACCGAATCCGGTTTGCAAGAATGGTCATTTAAACAGCTTGTTTAACGACCATCATTCACGCTAACGGATTAAAACTCCAAAAAAAGTAATACCATACAACAACAAAAATGTAAATAAAAGTGTTCAAGACATGTCAACATAAAAGTATGAAATGAAAGTGGTTTGTACACGAGAAATTGTTCAAACGAACACGAAAAGCAAAAAAAAATTCAAAAGAAAATCGAAACAAAAAGTAGTATTATCTTGAAGGTTTTGAGAAATAACGAATAAGATTTGAAAGAAGGGTCATTTAAACAACTTTTTTTAACGGCCATCATTCCGCTAACGGATTCAAAACCCAAAAAAAGTAGTTCCAAACATAAAAAAAATGCAAATAAAAGTGTTCAAGACATGTAAACATAAAAGTTTGAAATGAAAGCGGTTTGTACACGAGAAATTGTTCAAACGAACACGAAAAGCAAAAAAAATTTCGAGAGAAAGAACTTAAATAAGAAAATTGAAACAACAAAGTAGTATTATCTTGAAGGTTTTGAGAAATAACGAATCAGATTTGCAAGAAGGGTCATTTAAACAACTTGTTTAACGGCCATCATTCCCGCTAACGGATTCAAATCCCAAAAAAAGTAGTTCCAAACATAAAAAAAAATGTAAATAAAAGTGTTCAAGACATGTCAACATAAAAGTTTGAAATGAAAGCGGTTTGTACAAGAGAAATTGTTCAAACGAACACGAAAAGCAAAAAAAATTTTAAAAGAAAGAACTCAAATAAGAAAATTGAACAAAAAAGTAGTATGATCTTGAAGGTTTTCAGAAATACCGAATCCGGTTTGCAAGAAGGGTCATTTAAACAACTTTTTTTAACGGCCATCATTCCCGCTAACGGATTCAAAATCCCAAAAAATTAGTACCATACATAAAAAAAAATTAAAATAAAAGTATTCAAGACATGTAAACATAGAAGTTTGAAATGAAAGCGGTTTGTACACGAGAAATTGTTAAAAGAACACGAAAAGCATAATTTTTTCCGAGAAAAACTTAAATAAGAAAATTGAAAGAAAAAGTAGTATTATCTTGAAGGTTTTGAGAAATAACGAATCAGATTTGCAAGAAGAGTCATTTAAACAACTTGTCTGAAGATAAATTGTTTAACGGCCATCATTCCCGCTAACGGATTCAAAATCCAAAAAATAAAGCAAAAAAGTGGTTCCAAGCTTCAAGGAAATTTTAAATCGAAGTGCGGAAGATATGCAAACATAAAAGTATGAATTGAAAGCAAGGATAAACAAGAAAGTTTTCAAATGAACACGAGAAGATGAAATATTTCCTTGAAAAAAACATAAAGAAGCAAATGGAGTGAAATTTGAAACAAAAAAGTAATACAATCTCGAAAGTTTCTAGAGATAAAGAATCCGGTTTGGAAGAAGGGTCATATAAACAAACACCTTGTTCAACGGCCATCATTCCCGCTAACGGATTCAAAATCTATAAAACTAGTTCCAAGCATCAAAATAATTTTCACATTCAACTCAAACACCAAGATTTGTTTTTGGTCTTGCATCATTTTGAATCATTAACCACCATACACATTCAGTTACTCACGCATAGAACAAAACTGATAAAATCAGCATATGTAGAGCGTTCGAAAGCCAAAAATCATTATTTAACTAGATAATTATTAGAACAATAAGATGGAATGTGCAGAGAAGTACTTTTCTTGAAAAGTAATCATACCTAAGCAACTGAATGCTATGTAAATGGCATCATAACCTTTCTAGACGTTGCATGAAAGCTGTTTTGAATTGGTGAACACCACGCCCACTAGATTGAATACCTGCCTGTAAGATTAAATACATAGTATTACTGCAAAGTAAAATGAGAATAAGTAAAATGATTGAATTTATAAAATACAGAGAATATATTTCAGGGTTTCTGCTAAACACAGAAAATCATAAATACTAAACAGCTTGGTTTATGCATCAGCATTCAATCAATGAAATGTTCAAAATAGTAACAGGAATCATGCACCATATACTTCATTGTGAAGTCAATATGAATTGTCATTGATAGTAGCAACCTGGAGACTGATGTGAACAATCCTTAAGATTTATGAAAGAATGGATATGAATCAGCACCAAATCCATCCAAAAGAACAAACCCACTAAAGACTTACACAGGTAGGTAATCTGAGGGTTGCTGGGCTCAACATCATTCGTAATTCGAAGAATTGGAGCGATTTTCACTGTCAAAGATGCAATCCAAAGTATGCCCACTGCAACATACAATATTCCATAAGAATGCGCACAGATTTCCAAATGAAACTCATAAAATACCAAATCCTTGAAAACTCATAAATTGCCTCAGCAATACAAGAACCCAAAACATCATCCCGTTTAAAAAGGAACCCAAGCCTGGACGTTCAAGACAAAGAAATTTCCGTTCCCTTTTTAACGGAAAATATTGAACTACCGAAGAAAACAACAAACAATAAAGCAAGGGATGATTTACAGGCCTGATTGTATATATATAGGGCTATACTCGTACTGCAAAAATTGTGAGAAATGATATAACAAAATTTGTCCACTTCTATCCTTTACTGGTTCATTGAAACTCACTCCAGTAGTTCACATTCCTCTTCCGCCTGGAATCCCTCACGCAGGAACGATGAAGATCATTAAGTGCAATAGAAAAGAAAAGACAGCAATTAGAAGAGTTGTGTAGAACATAAACAACCTTACAAGAAGTTACATTATCAAAACCCTCCCCAAAGCAAAAGCTGATNAAACAACTTGTTTAACGGCCATCATTCACGCTAACGGATTCAAAACCCAAAAAAAGTAGTTCCAAGCATAAAAAAAATGTAAATAAAAGTGTTCAAGACATGTCAACATAAAAGTTTGAAATGAAAACGGTATGTACATTGTTCACACCAACACGAAAAGCAAAAAAATTTTCGAGAGAAAGAACTTAAATAAGAAAATTTGAAACAAAAAAGTAGTATGATCTTGAAGGTTTTCAGAAATAACGAATTAGATTTGCAAGAATGATCATTTAAACAACTTGTTTAACAACCATCATTTCCACTAACGGATTATAACTCCAAAAAAAGTAGTACCATACAACAAAAAAAATGTAAATAAAAGTGTTCAAGACATGTCAACATAAAAAATTGAAATGAAAGCAGTTTGTACACGAGAAATTGTTCAAACGAACATGAAAAGCAAAAAAAATTCAAAAGAAAGAACTTAAAATAAGAAAATCGAAACAAAAAGTAGTATTATCTTGAAGGTTTTGAGAAATAATGAATAAAATTTGAAAGAATGGTCATTTAAACAACTTTTTTTAACGACCATCATTCCCGCTAACGGATTCAAAACCAAAAAAAGGAGTTCCAAACATAAAAAAAAATGTAAATAAAAGTTTTCAAGACATGTAAACATAAAAGTTTGAAATGAAAGCGGTTTGTACAAGAGAAATTGTTCAAACCAACACGAAAAGCAAAAAAAATTTCGAGAGAAAGAACCTAAATTAGAAAATTTGAACAAAAAAGTAGTATTATCTTGAAGGATTTCATAAATACCGAATCCGGTTTTGCAAGAAGGGTCATTTAAACAGCTTGTTTAACGGCCATCATTCATGCTAACAGATTCAAACTCCAAAAAAAGTAGTACCATACAACAAAAAAAATGTAAATAAAAGTGTTCAAGACATGTCAACATAAAAAATTGAAATGAAAGCGGTTTATACATGAGCAATTGTTCAAACGAACACGAAAAGCAAAAAAAAATTCAAAAGAAAGAACTTAAATAAGAAAACTGAAACAAAAAAGTAGTTTTATCTTGAAGGTTTTGAGAAATAACGAATCATATTTGAAAGAAAGATCATTTAAACAACTTTTTTTAACGGCCATCATTCCCGCTAACGGATTCAAAATCCCAAAAAATTAGTACCATACATCAAAAAAAATTAAAATAAAAGTATTCAAGACATGTAAACATAGAAATTTGAAATGAAAGCGGTTTGTACACGAGAAATTGTTCAAAGAACACGAAAAGCATAAATTTTTCGAGAAAAACTTAAATAAGAAAATTGAAAGAAAAAGTAGTATTATCTTGAAGGTTTTGAGAAATAACGAATCAGATTTGCAAGAAGAGTCATTTAAACAACTTGTCTGAAGATAAATTGTTTAACGGCCATCATTCCCGCTAATGGATTCAAAATCCAAAAAATAAAGCAAAAAAGTGGTTCCAAGCTTCAAGGAAATTTTAAATCGAAGTGCTGAAGATATGCAAACATAAAAGTATGAATTGAAAGCAAGGATAAACAAGAAAGTTTTCAAATGAACACGAGAAGATGAAATATTTCCTTGAAAAAAACATAAAGAAGCAAATGGAGTGAAATTTGAAACAAAAAAGTAATACAATCTCGAAAGTTTCTAGGGATAAAGAATCCGGATTGGAAGAAGGGTCATATAAACAAACACCTTGTTCAACGGCCATCATTCCCGCTAACGGATTCAAAATCTATAAAACTAGTTCCAAGCATCAATATAATTTTCACATTCAACTCAAACACCAAGATTTGTTTTTGGTCTTGCATCATTTTGAATCATTAACCACCATACACATTCAGTTACTCACGCATAGAACAAAACTGATAAAATCAGCATATGTAGAGCGTTCAAAAGCCAAAAAGCATTATTTAACTAGATAATTATTAGAACAATAACATGGACTGTGCAGGGTAGTACTTTTCTTGAAAAGTAATCATACCTAAGCAACTGAATGCTATGTAAATGGCATCATAACCTTTCTAGACGTTGCATGAAAGCTGTTTTGAATTGGTGAACACCACGCCCACTAGATTGAATACCTGCCTGTAAGATTAAATACATAGTATTACTGCAAAGTAAAATGAGAATAAGTAAAATGATTGAATTTATAAAATACAGAGAATATATTTCAGGGTTTCTGCTAAACACAGAAAATCATAAATACTAAACAGCTTGGTTTATGCATCAGCATACAATCAATGAAATGTTCAAAATAGTAACAGGAATCATGCACCATATACTTCATTGTGAAGTCAATATGAATTGTCATTGATAGTAGCAACCTGGAGACTGATGTGAACAATCCTTAAGATTTATGAGAATGGATATGAATCAGCACCAAATCCATCCAAAAGAACAATCCCACTAAAGACTTACACAGGTAGGTAATCTGAGGGTTGCTGGGCTCAACATCATTCGTAATTCGAAGAATTGGAGCGATTTTCACTGTCAAAGATGCAATCCAAAGTATGCCCACTGCAACATACAATATTCCATAAGAATGCGCACAGATTTCCAAATGAAACTCATAAATTACCAAATCCTTGAAAACTCATAAATTGCCTCAGCAATACAAGAAGGAACCCAAGCCTGGACGTTCAAGACAAAGAAATTTCCGTTCCCTTTTTAACGGAAAATATTGAACTACCGAAGAAAACAACAAACAATAAAGCAAGGGATGATTTACAGGCCTGATTGTATATATATAGGGCTATACTCGTACTGCAAAAATTGTGAGAAATGATATAACAAAATTTGTCCACTTCTATCCTTTACTTGTTCATTGAAACTCACTCCAGTAGTTCACATTCCTCTTCCGCCTGGAATCCCTCACGCAGGAACGCTGAAGATCATTAAGTGCAATAGAAAAGACATCAATTAGAAGAGTTGTCTAGAACATAAACAACCTTACAAGAAGTTACATTATCAAAAATCCTCCCCAAAGCAAAAGTAGATCTACACACATCAGAATTAACAGTATAAAAACACAATCGCCGAACATGTTGTATACTTTTACTTCCTCAAATGCAGTGGGGAAATAAAATCACCGTGAAGAACGATAATGCGACCAAACAAGAAGGAATGAAGGATATTAGAAAGGGAGCGTAGGGGGGTCTGGGCTTTGGAGGCCAGACCAGAGAACAAAGGAATTGTGAAAGAGAGAGAATGCGCTCCAACGTTATAATTATTCAAAGTTGCTCACACAATTTACATATTAACCCCTGGAAGTAGCCGTTAATTGCAAAGATACCACAATTTTTTTACAAACATTTGAAAAGTTTGATAATTAACTTGAAATTTGAAAATGTACCGTTGCCAATTTCTCTATTTTTTTGTTTGAATTACGCATAATAAAAATCAGTTTTTTATAGCACAGTTCGCTCAAACTTTGCAAGGTCATGATTACGGACGGGTGTAATGAACAAAAATCCAGACAAACTTTAGTCTTTTTTTAATTCAAATTACGCTCGAAATATACATGTTTGAAAATAAAAAAGTATACAATTCGAGGTTTGGTTCAATTGAGGTTCGGGTTCGGTTCATATCCGAAATTTAAAATAATATATATTTTAATATATATTAGCATTATATATTACTACCTCGTGAACCAGTTCTACTCGGTACATTAGGAATTTGAGGTTTGAGGTTTGGTTCGCTATGAATTTGAACACGAACCAAGCTCAATTCAGTTTGAAAAAAATCGTGTTCAAACTCAAACCTTGATTAGCCAACTCGATAGGTTTGCAAATTGATTCGATTCGTTTACCCCTATTCATATTTTTTTTAAAAATGCATCAATTAGTTAACGACGTATGTGTTGTTTCGCAAAAATCAACACCTCAATCTATATGAATTGGCATATATGGTCAACAATCTAATAAAAAATAGAAGATATTTTCGATTAACTAATCCAACCGATTTAAAAAACTATAATGCATTCTTTTATTATGTTTTTCGGGTCCAACGAATTGAGCTTTCTATTTTTATATTTGTTCATAATTTTATTCAAACATTATACATATTTTTCATATTTTATTCGAACAATATATTTATATAAATGTTTATATTTGTTGGAATATGAAATGTTCAGAATTTTTAGGATTCAATGTTAAAATTTAATATTAAATTTAAAAATTGATCTGTTCAAATGATCAATTTTTGTAGATTAAAAAATTAAAAATTTATAAAATATAAAATATTAGAGAGATAATATGAAATATTATAAATTCTAATATTTTTATAATTCATAATAATATATTTTTATTAAGTATAAATAAAATAATACATTTATTCACAAAAATATTTATATTTGTTCCAATTATAAGCTAACATGATAAATATTCTAAAAAATTCATATTTATATTTATATTCATATTTAAAAAACATTTTTACCAAATTGGTGGGGATCTAATGTTTGGGGGAATCAAAGCATGTAGGAGGAAAAAGAAATCATCTAAGAGGTTTGAAGGCAGTATTTTGGGTGTTTCGGGTCCAACCTAAAAAATTAAATATTATTTTAATTTTTAAATATATAATAAATCGAATTTGGTACCGATCGGTATATAGTCTAATATACCTGTATGAAAATATTGAATAAGAGTTTACCGCTGCTATAAAAATCTTGGTTATGCCTTAACTTAATCACAACTTATCTCGACTCTGGATTTGATCTACCAAGAGGGAAAGGACATCTTGCCGCATTTAAGCATAACAAATACAAAGAAAAGCAAAAAAACACATATATACCTCTTAACTTAAACTTAAACTTACCTTGGCATTGGAAATGAATTTTTGCTGGTTGGGTAAAACTTACATTTAGGTCATCCCAAATAAATGTGCCTTGGTTTTTGTTTGATGTTCCGGTGTATAATCATCATAGTCATGGTAGACCTGTAGAAAAGAAAGCAAAAAATCAGCCTAGTTTCGATTTCTATATCATTCTTCTTCCTTTCAGTTTCTTGGTTTTTTCTACAGTTGTGCGGTATCTTCAGGCTCACTGCGTTCATCATTCGTCTTCATCA
>RWGZ01000978.1:394216-412359 GCA_009725065.1 Utricularia reniformis
CTCGTGAACCAGTTCTACTCGGTACATTAGGAACTTGAGGTTCGAGGTTTGGTTCGCTATGAATTTGAACACGAACCAAGCTCAGTTCAGTTTGAAAAAAATCGTGTTCAAATTCAAACCTTGACTAGCCTTGCTCGATAGGTTTGCAAATTGGTTCGATTCGTTTATCCCTATTCATATTTTTTTAAAAAAAATAATTTTTTACTAGATTTGTAATGCGAAAAATAACGTATTTGATCCGCAAAGTTTATGATTTGGGAAATTCGGTCCGGAAATTTTAATTTGACATTCGTAGTCTTGTTATGGAAAAAACAATTCTCAATATTTTTCCGAAATTTGGCAAATCAATCTCTGGGTAACAAAACTAATTCCCCAAATTTAAAGATCAATTTTGCCCAAATTTACTAAATATGAGGATTAGTATTGCCAAAAATCAAAGTTTTATACTTGTTTTTCTTTAAAAAACTATAAGGACAATATTTGTCAAAATTAAGAAATCTTAGAAATCAAATTACCAAATAACAAACTTTGAGGATATCTACCAGATTTGTGTTTAGAAATACCGAAGCTGGGAAGCGAAAAAGACAAATCAACAAACTTACAACAATCAGTTTTCTAAAATAATTCCAATGCATTCATATAAAAAATAAATAATATATATAATAACATATCATCTTTGAAATATTAAATAATCAACAATATAAAGTTAAAGAGGCATACAATATTTCGTATAATATTTATTTTTATGTTTATTTAAAATTTATCGAAAAAATAAATTAAAGAGTTACCAGTTACTCTATGAAGTCCTCTTGGGTTCATTTTTTCAAATTCAAGATAAATATATAAATCAAAATAAAAATTTTAACAAGACATTAATCAATATAAACATATTAATCTTATAAATACGTCAATTGAAAATTTCAATTATTTCGGAATCACTTTGCTCCCCCACTCCCACTTCAGAAGCTAGAGTTTTAGGTTGTAGAAGTTCTAAGTTTAGTTATACTACTAGTATATTGGGTGCAAAAAAAACTTGAAATATCATCTATGAAAATAATATATTTATTGTTAATAACAAGTATTTAAATCACCCTACACAAATTCATAAAAATCGGGATGCACATTGTTCCCTTATTAAAATAAAAATGGTCACATGCAAATTTGATCGCCATAAATTTATTATTTGATAATTGTAATACTCAAAGATAGACTAGTTTTGATATTTTATAAATTTTTAATTTTTGCAATGAAATCCTCACCAAAATCAAATTTTGTAGAACACTTCGTACAAATGCATCAATCAGTTAAAGACATATGTGTTGTTTCGCAAAAATCAACACCTCAATCTATATGAATTGGCATATATGGTCAACAATCTAATAACAAATAGAAGATATTTTCGATTAACTAATCCAACCGATTTAAAAAACTATAATGCATTCTTTTATTATGTTTTTCGGGTCCAACGAATTGAGCTTTTTATTTTTATATTTGTTCAAAATTTTATTCAAACATTATACATATTTTTCATATTTTATTCGAACAATATATATAAATAAAATATTTATATAAATGTTTATATTTGTTCGAATATGATATGTTTAGAATTTTTCGGACTCAATGTTAAAATTTAATATTAAATTAAAAAATTGATATGTTCAAATGATCAATTTTTGTAGATTAAAAAATTAAAAATTTATAAAATATAAAATATTAGAGAGATAATATGAAATATTATAAATTCTAATATTTTTATAATTCATAATAATATATTTTTATTAAATATAAATAAAATAATACATTTATTCACAAAAATATTTATATTTGTTCCAATTATAAGCTAACATGAAAAATATTCTAAAAAATTCATATTTATATTTATATTCATATTTTAAAAACATTTTTACCAAATTGGTGGGGATCTAATGTTTGGGGGAATCAAAGCATGTAGGAGGAAAAAGAAATCATCTAAGAGGTTTGAAGGCAGCATTTTGGGTGTTTCGGGTCCAACCTAAAAAACCGATAATCTGAAATATCGATTGTACTAACTTCATATGTGGGGTTTTAACTTTGATTAAATAAATAAATAAAATAATAGTTTGGAATTAGACTTTTCATGAGATCATTTTTGGCACATGGATATTTATTTTAGATTATTTGTATTATATTTATTATCATAAAAATTAATATAATGTGAATAATAGATGAAAATATATGACTGAAATAATAATTTTCAAATAATATAGACTAATTAAACAGATGGATGAATTATACATATAGTACATTAAATTTATCTATAGCACATGGTGAATTTAGCCACGAAGCTCACCATACTTGTTGATTAGACCCAAAGCATTGCTAGTAACATGAGCCAAATTAAGAATTTTCCCTCTCGCCATCGTCTTCGTAGCTTCGTTCATTACCTCGAGGTCGAACCCATCAAGACACGTATCTTCGTCAGTAAGTGCAGCACTGACCCACGTTTGAATATCGTTCATCATCATCCCGAAACTCGATTTAGAACTTTGCATTTGATTCATCTCAACCATCGATTTCTTCATCTCGTCCACCGCATCACCCAAAATCTCGATACAATCCTTCATCGCACTAACTTCACGTTGTGCCATGCCCCCGGTATGTTGGATCGTTCCCATTTGTTGGGATGTTAAGATTGCCAAGTTGTGGCTTATTGTTAAGGCGGTTTCGGCGAGAAGCTTACGATCCTGTTGAATAGCATCGGCATGACTCGCAAGATAGGTGAAGCAAAGTTGAGGGTATGCCGTTGCAGAACATGATGTTTTAATGAATCCGGTATTTTCGGGTATGAAAGTTCGCCCGGAAACGAAGGAGGTTAATGTGAAGACGATGAGGAGATGAAAATAAGCCATTGATGTTTGCTTTGTAGTGGTAAGGGCAATATGCTAAACCTTAATTTATAGTGTAAGATATGAAATATCTTGTAATAATATATTGTTAGATATTTTCAAAAAAATATCTTAAACAATGTTGTGAAAGTGAAAGATATTTAATCATTGGTCCCACTTACAAAAAAGGGGAAGTATATATATCCAACAACCAATCAGTGCTTTGATATTTATTTTATTTTAATTAAATAGTTGATGTTTAAAAAATATTTTATATTTAAATTAAAATGAAAATTGAAAACAATGGGTTAATAAAATTTTAATATAAAAATTAAAAGATAATATTTGTTTTTTAAAAATATTACAATATAAAAAAATAAAAAGAAAAGCAAACATGGACTGGTGAACAACCTCTATTCTGTTTATTTGTTTATATATAATTAGTAGTCATAACGAATATTTTATTTAGCATTATTGTGATTAAAATTAAATAATAATACTTTTTATAATATAATTAAATTGTCATTTTTCTGCAATGCATACGTGTCTTCGTCATTAAACACGTTTTTTTATATATTTATATATATTTTATGATAACATGATCTAATATCATTTAATACTAATATTCGTATTTGAATGGGGCATACGAACCGAGTATGTATAAGTTCCAGTAAACTAGTTCTATCCATACTCAAGATTATCGGGTTAGGCGAAACATACAAAGGATTCGAAGGAACAAAGCGGTACCGAGAGATTAAATTAATTTTGCAAAGCATAAGAAATAAACCATATCATACATTAAGACCTGGAACATGCCCGATGTGACGCATGCTAGTTCATGTTTCGAGCCTTGGACCGGATAATCTATGATAGGAATACAATGCACAGTATAGCATTGTAGTCAACTGTATAGCACAGGCCTCATGGGGTACAGAGCGAGTGTTATGGTATTCAACACAAATAACAGTAAATTTTAACGACTTTTTTGACATTCAACGACGGTTAGACATGATAAATGGGGTGGGCAAGCAATACAATTCTACTCCAATAAAGTATATAAATATGAGAAAATATGAATGAAGAAATGGCTTGCCATCACTAGCATTTGATTATTCCAAGCATTTGTTATCTTCCCAACCCCTAAGTATTTTGCCTTTTGTGTTCGGTTGCTTAATCCCTTTGTAAGATCATGGCGTTATATTGACTTCGAGGAAATATTTCTGCTCTCATTATCGTGGTTTATATTCTTCTTTTCTATGTTTTTCCATGTAAAATACATTTTATTACCGCCTAAGTTATCTACAAATAACTAAAATCTGAAAACCGGGTGACTACTAATATCCCATTAAAAATGACAATTAGAGTATTAATATTAGTATTAACATATAACTTTTGTAAATTTATTATAAATAAAAATTAGCAATGAACATGTTGTATGTTTGAAAAGAAAGGTAAGCATGATGCTTTAGTATGTTTTGAATCAAATTTTACAGAAATTCCTTATAATACTTGGTGGATTGATTCTGGATGTACTACTCACATATGTAATACGATGCATAGATTTCTTTCGATCCAAACCATAAGCCAAATGAAAAGTTCGTGTTTATGGGGAATAGAGTTAAAGCTCAAGTTGAAGCTATTGGCACTTATCGTTTAGTATTAGATACCAGATATCATATAGACTTATTTCAAACTCTTTATGTACCTACTGTTTCTAGGAATATAGTTTCTTTATCAAGACTTGATGTAATTGACTACTTTTTAAAATTTGGAAATGATTGTCTTAGTATATTTAAATAAAATCGTTTAATCGATTCCGGTATTTTATNATATCTCATTTGTGTCAATTTTTTCTACGCTTTTAAGTGTTTTCGTTCTATTTATCGAGGAATATATTTTATTTTAGACTGATATGAACACAAAGATATTTTGTGAAGGACAGAAGGAGTGGGTGTCAGCTTTATTTGATTTATGGTACATGTGTCATAATGTAATCTTAATTAAATGAATTATTTCTCAATATAGTATTTTACGTTGATGATACGTAATACGATTATAAAATATTTACGTAATGAGAAAATCCATTTTTCTACCCAATTACGTATAACATTTATTATCCATTAAATATTTGTTAATTAAAGATTAAATAAATTGTTAGATAATATTTATGTAAGTTAAGAAGTTATAATTGGATAAATTTCTCAACTTAATATAAATATGATCTTCATTCATTTTGTAAGGTTGATGTTCAAACTTTGGTAAAGAAGAAGAAGGGTATTCTGTCGGCAATCATGACTATGAATTCTTGTAAATTTTCCTATAATCATTTCATAATAATTATAATNAATCTGGATCAAACCTTCACAGAAAGAAATACTGTTAGTATTAATACAGTAAATAGAAAATAATACCAGAAAGGTGATTTGATCTTCGTTATCAAATATGGTTGAGTGTCGCTTGTGCCATGTCGTAATGACATTGAACTTAAGAACAATTCCGGCAAAACCGGTGTTCTCCAGGTTACACAAGCAGCAAGCTCCCTTGCTCAGGAACGATGGTTGTTGTCGATGAACTCAGAATCAACACAGAGAAGAATCTCAAAACAAGAACTCAAAGTGCTCTTGTATCTCTTATCTCATTCTAACCTTACTATCCTTATTTATAAAAGGATTAAGACACCGTAAGATTGAAGACTCCACCCTCATCCCAACTAATTAGGAAAAGTAGGGTCAATGGAAGAAAAAGTCTTCTGACTTTTTATTATGTAATTAACATAATATTAATAAAATCAATAACCTTTTAAATATATATAGATAATATAAATATTATCCAACACATACATCCATAAATAAATGAAGCACGTACATAGCAAAGCAAAACACGTGAAAATGAACTGTGGCTACCTTCATATAGAAGCTGGAAAGCTTTACTATATCTTCTTTCAAATGTTTAACGAAAGGGCAATGGTTGCAGATAAACATTACCTGCATAGACGCAACCACTCAAGGCATCTCTGCTAATTTCATTTTCACAAACACATTGCAAGAAATTATCTCGGGAAAGCAAGTAAGTGCATTTCATTACCAGCAATGCGGGGTAAGATTGGAAGTCATCGAGATTCCATGTCTTCCCGGTCAGAGGTTCTGAAAGCTGAGACAACACCATCAGCAGAATTAATTTCTTAATGGGGATGAGGTACAAACAAAGATGAAGAGTCATTTAGATCTTTCTATTTATGCTCTAGAAGATAAAGAAGGAAGATGCATAAACAATTTTCAATCCCATGAAGATGGACAAAAATCCGTTATAATTGGCTCGTTTAGAGCGAGAAACAGAAAAGATCCTTTGAGACATCAAATGATTTGTGAGTTAGGAGCTGAAACCTCGAAATACGGCGGCCTTGACCCAAGGGATGGACCTTCGGACTGGGTTCTGGCAGCTCGAACCAAGAGCTTCCTTGAAGGCAGATGAGTGGTCCCGTGATTCCAGCCCATGCTCGAGTAGCATCTCGATGATACACAGGAGAATAGAGCTCCGGCCACAGATGGCACTGGCAGAATGACGCGGAGAGATGACCCAGTTACCGCAATCGGAACCCCCGGCATGATCGCTATTGATGGGTATAACGGCGCTTCAGAATTTCTTGAACACTTTCCCCATACCCCGGCCCATAGTGATAAATGATAATGCCATAACTCCAAATGTGGAACCGTTTGCTCCCCAAATTAAATCATATACGTAAAAGTTTTTTATTAAAATGAAAAATACTGATATTCGTATAATTTCTATCCAAACTCTGTCTTGTAAATTAAAGTCAGTTTTTTTTCAAAACCACAGGATGCATCTTGATGGTTTCCCTGAGTGATCCCTCTTGTTGTTGGAGATTCAATGGAGGATAATCATACACATCTGTGAACAACTCACTCAGACTAGGTTTCTCTGCTTTCTCGGCCACTTGGATTGCTTTCATTACCTGCATAAAAACTCGTTTGAATGCTAATTACAAACTAACTGTGTCTGAACTCTGAATAGACAACCAAACCTGCTTCCTCACGGTTCCTCGAAGTTCCATTTCCTCCTTACCCGTCCACCAACCATTGTTCTCAATCCATTTCCTAAACCTAGATATCGGGCTTCTTGTGCTTCCCCAGTGCTCCATTTCATCCTGTGACCGATACTTGGTCGAATCATCTGATGTAGAATGGTGGCCTACCCGATATGTTAGAGCCTGAAATAATAAATATGGGGAAAATTGAATCAATATAAATGCATTTAGAACACAGTTGAATTTCTTATCAAGTTTCACCTCTACTAGTATTGGCTTCTGTTCTTTCATGATCATGTCACGAGCTACAAGAACAGCACTATAAACAGCTAGAACATCGTTACCGTCTACCCTAACACTGCGCATTCCATACGCTTGCCCCTTTACTACAACTCCATCACCTGTAAACCAGGAATCAGTTATCTTCAATCCATTATATCATCAACAATAATAACTTAACAGCAGGAAAACATACTTCGAAACTGCTCTGTCACTGGAGTGCTTATAGCCCACCCATTGTTGCGACATAAGAACATAACAGGAGCTTCCATAACTGCAGCAAAATTCATGCCAGCATGGAAGTCCCCCTGCTCAACTCCAAATATACAAAACAGAAATATGTAAACTCAATTGAGGCTAACTTTTCTGTTAAATAAATGTAAACCTTTTTTTCCTTACACGAAACAAATAAAAAGTATCACCTCACTAGTTGCTCCATCTCCTAAGAAAGCAACTGCACAGGCCCCCTTTTTGTCCATTTTTAGGGAATAGGCAACCCCCGCTGCCTGAGGGAGCTGTGTGCTGACACATATGGTTTTCAGTTTTCACAATAGAATGATTTTTGCATCGAAATTACTAAGAGAAGGCAAGAAAATCACCCTATCGGGGACGAAACGGTGATGAAGTTCAGTTCTTTGGAACCATAATGTATTGGCATTTGCCTGCCTTTGCCATAATCATCTTTGGTTCCGAATAACTGGTTGGCAAATTCTTCCACTGTGAAACCACGCCATAGCAGGACACCTTGCTCCCTATACTGCGTTCTCAGTAAACATCATGCATCAAGAAATCGAGATAATATCTTAAATGGGATAAATGATAATTTCTTTTTGCCTGGGGTAAAACAACGTCGTCTGGTGAGAGAGCAGCAGCCGTTGCAATGTTGATGGCCTCTTCTCCCATTGATGACAAGTAGAAGGATATTCTTCCTTGTCGTTGCGCCTCATAAAAAACTGTATCCATTATTTGAAGTGTCACCATGCTTCCATAAATCTTTATAGCCATATCCTTCTCCATCTGAAGATGGTTTTTGTTAGGAAAATCATTAACAGGAAGGAAACCAGCATAAGAAAAAAAACCTTCTCAGATAAGGTGCCTGCTATCAGATATCCATGGTCATCCAAAACGCGATAACAAGGGACTCTCTTCTCAGGATATTCAGAGAGAAACTTCATTCGCGGAGTGAACTCTATCCTTCCTCCTGGAAAGTTAACCTCCTGCTTAATGTGTTAACCAAAAGAACTCAGGGTCCACCAATAAATAAAATGCAAGAACACGATTATAAAAGCAATCGAGTCTGTGCAATGCCAGTGTATCCATGTGTATTCGAAATATTGAGAGCTGCTTGGAATCATCCAAAAAAACTGAATCAGAATCACCTGAATATGATTATCGTCATCAGGAACCTGTTCTCTGCTGGGAAGAAAAGAAGACTCGCTGCATGCCCCTGTGGATTCGAATTTGGAAAGGCTTCGACGAAAAAAACCGGTGGAAGATGAGTTGGGCAGAGTTCCATAGATATTTCCGAAGAATGGGAAGGGAATCCTACCACGATAACATCCATACTTAAATTTTTGGTGTTTCAGGGAAGTTCGGAGGAGATTCATGTCGGGATTCTGAGAAAAAGGACTAGGGGAGCTGGATAATGAGAGGAATACCAGAAATGTTAAGTACGTGAGGTAGAGTTAAAATGGTGATGAAACTGGAAACCCTATGCGCTAGGGAGAGGACCTTCTTCAGGCCACTTTCCATTTGTTATTATTCATTTCGTTAAGGAGCCAGCCATCTCCGACTTCTATAACTCAGAGTTAATGCACAACAGATAAAATAGAACACACAGCCAGAGAAAATTGATTTAAGAAGCATAGGGCTCAATTATGAGATAATAAATACATAGCTGAAAAATATATGAAACACGAAGAAACCTAATAGACAGTATTTCAACTGAAGTATATTTTTATGTTTATAAATGAATCAAAACATATTATATTACAAGTGTGGAAAGCAAATATGAGAGAATGATGACCAATGTCTTAGGTGGCAACATATCCGGGTAAGCTTGAATATTCAAGATAAGATTGTATATTTGAAAAACATTCTCCAAATTGGATAGGATATAATTGACTACTGGCTTAAATAGTAAATACATGTGTTTCATATGTGGTATAAAACTCGTCAATTGTAAGCGTTACTGCAATGCAAAATTATCGAAACACAAGTACTGAAAGGAACTGCAAAAGTTACCTAATGGGCTTTCAGAATGCTGATTGGAATCCGTGGAAGCCAGGCCGGCGGTGAGGGAGGACTTTCCGCAGAACCCATCTGGCCAAAGTATTTTATTTGCACGATACAATGAGATTAGAATTAGCCCAAACGAGGAAATGTTAAAGTTTTGGTGACATTGAGAGCCGCATAGCCATTGACCTTGCAACGATGAATCTTTATGTTTGACTTGTACATGCGTCAATACATATGACGTGGTTGTGGCCTTGTGGTATAGGGCTGTTAGAAAACACTTCCTCCAGCATTTATGTACGTGAGGAGACAGTTGCCAAAGGCAAGAATAAAGTAGGCAGCCGGGTTCAATTCTAGACCAGATTAACACCTGCAAAGTTTGATTCCCGTGTTGCCGGCACCGCACCCTTCCCACGCATCCAAATTTCCTCTTGCTCCCAACAAACTCTGATAAATACTCGATTTTCATTCAGCACCTCAGAGTACCTTTCCGGTAGGGATCTAGCTGCAATATTCATTTCGAGTGGATATGGCTCACACTGACATGCTTGTCAAACGGTGTACCAGCTTTTGCCGGGACTCTTCCTGATTTTCATCAATCTCATCAGCTGTCTCACCGAGGACGATCCCTTCCAATCGCCAGAAGACGCTAAAACTGTGGATAACTGCACAAAAGCACCAGGATTTCGATAATCCAGCTCAGTGAGTACTTTTCTGGCAAGATACTTATCTCCATGCTCAATGCACCCTCTAAGTACTGCTGACCACATGCTTGCATCGGCTGGAAAAGGGATTTTGTTGATAAAATCGACTGCCTCTTGAAGCTGGCCTGCTCTTGTGAAAAGATCAATCATACAAGAGTAATGCTCAATTCCAGGATTCATATGGTACTTTTGCTTCATAACTGAAAACCATCGTTTCCCATCTTCAACCAGGCCACAGTGACCACAGGCGGAAAGAACTGCAGTAAAAGTTATTTCAGTGGGAGTGACTGCCTTGAGCTTCATCAAATGGAATAGAAGCAGTGCTTCATCTGCATACCCATTCATTGCATAGCCCATCAGCATTGAATTCCATGAGGCTGCATCTGCATCCATCAGTTGGTCAAACATCTTTCGACCATAATATACTAAGCCGCATTTGCAGTATAAGTCTATAAGGGATGTGGCTAGGACCTGCTGATTATCAAAGCCGATGACAGTAGCTCTAGCAAAAATCTGCTCCCCCAGATCGAGTAAAGAAATGCTGGCACATGCGATAATGGCACTTGTTAGGGTGAACTCATCCATCCACATGTTGCTCCAATTCATAGTTTGGAACAAGTCCAATGCTTCCATTGGGTATCCATTCTGACTTAATCCGCATATCATTGAATTCCACGAGACCATACTTTTTGATTTTATGTCACTGAAAATACGCATTGCATCGTTAATTCTACCCCAGTTAAAGAAAACTGTGATCATGGAATTCAATATAACAGTATCATAATACTGAAGCTCACCGAATAGTTTGCAAGCATCCACATGGCTCCCACACTTGGAATATGCATCAATAAAAGCACTTGAAACGACAATGTCTGAGATGATACCGAGCTTGTGAGCTTGCGGATGTAGTTCAGTGCAATTAGTGAGATTACAGAGGCAACTGCAAGCACTCAGAGCAGTACAAAACGTTGAATAGTCTCCTTTAACCCCTTGCTTGTGCATCCTGTTATACAGTCTTAAAGTCACCACAGGTTCATTATTGTTGACGTAACCAGCCATTATAGTATTCCATAACACAACACATGGATTTTGCTTAAGGTCAAACACCCGTCTAGCCTCATCCATCTTAGATGCACTTGCAAAGCTATAAATCAATGAAGACAGAGAGTAATCATCGGGCTTCTCCATGGTGACCACAAGGCGTTTTGCAGTATCCAAGTCGCCGCATTTACCATACATGTTCACAAGTGAACTAGCCAAAACAGAGTCATATTCCACATCGTGAAGTACAATGTGAGCATGAACCTGCTTCCCTAATTCAACTCTATTCAGATCTGAACAAACCCCGACAGCCGTTGCTAAGATAAAAGGATCACAGTTCGTTAAGCCTTTTTCTTGGCAAGTTTTCCACTTCAAGAAATCTTTAAACAACATCACTGCGTGCCCTAATTTCCCATTTCTTGCATGTCCGTGAATCATGTTATTCCACGCAATTTCCTTCTTCCACGGCATTTCATTGAATAACTTCTGCGTTTCATTCCAAGCACCAACACTCACCAAACCCGAAACGACTACATTCCAAGAAAACTCATCTTTCTGAGGCATTGAATAAAAAAATTCTAACAAATTATCCTTATTTCCCCGCTTAGCATAGCCTTCGAGAAGTGTATTCCATGAGAAGTAATTCCTTTTAGGCATCTCGTCGAACAGAAGTTGGGCATCGTTAATTGTTTCACACCTGACGTACATTTGCAGCATGCGGTTGGCTATGGAAAGAGTGGAAAGCAGGACACCCGTTTTGAGGAAGAGAAGGTGCAGTTGTTTTCCTTGTGAAACAGAACTAGGGGTACCAAGCGAATTGAGCAAACGAGCGTAGGAATTCAAATGTGGGAAATCCATAGTCGTTAGACATGTAGATTGATAGCATCCAAATCACATAAAGGCAGATAAAAGAGAGGTTCCGATTTACTTCTAGGGACGACGATGGCGCCGACGGCTATACACTAAAAGAGATCACACTCCACATAAGACAGTGTTGGCTAATTGTCCAAAGGTTGAGCAACAGGTATTGTTGGACCAGCCCACTATGAAGGCCCAAGATAAATCAATGGTAATAGAAGGTTAAAATGAGCAGGATGGATGGAACAGTTAAAGGCAACTAATTTCATCAAGGAAAACTAAAAACAAAGAATCAAAATGCAAACTTGAGGATCATCTGGTGCAAGAAACATGTTCAGGTTGAGCTGTTGGATCATCAATAAGGATTTCTCTGTGGTTAAGTGAGTTTTGTATCGAGATATTGAATTCCTCTTCTTGGTTGGAGTTATAGTGTATTCTGGATTATTTCTTAGTGGATTGATCATATTGTTCTTGGTCCGTGGTTTTTTCCCGATACTCGAGTTCCACTTAAATTTTGGTGTTCTTTCTTTTTTTGCATATTAAGATCACTAAAAATATTGAAACAAAACAAGAAGATTAAATCTGTTAACGGAAAAGCATGTTGGGCAAAAACAAATGAAACAGACAACAATTCAAGCAACAATCTGTAAGTTTATCAGTTTGTCAATTTGGTTAAAAACAACGCAATTTTTTACATGGAAACCGAGTAATCTCTCGGAAGAAAACCATGGGATCAATTCCTGGTCCAATTCAGTAGCACAGTAGTTTCATTTCACAGATACAACAGAACAAACAAGTTTATGAGATAAAATACCCACAGTCAAGGCTATCTTTCTCAAATGCTGTTATCTCCCTCTTTTAAGTTCCTCCCATGTATCATCTTTTTCACAGTCTTGCTGTTGTAACCCCGCACACTCTAACATTGCACGTTCATCTCCATTTATCTTGTGTTTTGTAACTCCTTTTGGAATTGCCATCAATAGTGGCTTTGACTTGGAGCTTGGGCCTTTGCATTATTTCCCTTGGCCTAGGGAATAAATCAGTCAATAATGAGTTGGATTTTTTATTGGGATAGAATAGCCCAACAAATGCCTCTCCAACTCATTGCAGACGCCACTAACCATTTTAGGTTAGAGTTTTCCTCAGCCCTGCGAGAGTTGCACAAAGCTGAAACTTCTTGGTGGTGATGATCTTAGTGAGAAAATCAACGGGATTCTCTTCAGAAGATATTGTCTTCACCTTAAACTCTTCAGTATTTATTTCATCTCTTATCCAGTACATTATGACGTCTATGTACTCAAATCGAGCATGATACGTTGCATTTTTAAACAACTCTATGGCACTCCGAGAGTCACAAAAAATCTCTTCACTACTTATTCTGAGGTTGAGTTCCTTCATTAGTCTTTTTAGCCAGATAAGTTCCTTTCCAGCATCTATTAATGTCATATATTCAACCTCTAGAGTTGACACTGTGATACTCTTTTGCAGCTTTGACATCCATGAGATGCCCCTTGAGTTCAATACCGATAGGTAACCAGAAGTGGACTTTCTAGTGTTGTAATCTCTAGCCATATCTAAGTCAGCATACATCTTTAATTTCAGTTCAGTTTCACCACCATAAGTTAATTTCATATCACTGATTCCACTAATGTATCTTATAATTTTATTCACAGCTTCCCAGTGCTCTTTGCCTGGATTCGATAGAAACCGGCTCACTGATGAAACAGAGTGAGCAAGATCGAGTCTAGTGCATACTACCAGGTACATAAGACTCCCTACAACTGTGGAGTAAGGTATGCTTATCATCTCTTTAATATCTTTTTCTGTATTTGGAGCATGTTCCGTACTTAGTAGAGTACTAGTTGTCATAGGAGTTATGATTGACTTAGTATCTTCTAAATTAAATCTATTCACAATCTGATCAGCATATTTCTTTTGAGATAGAGAAATATATTTATTTCCTCTGTCCATGTGTACATCTATCCCCAGAATTCTTTTTACAGATCCTATATCCTTCATATCAAATTCAGAAGTTAGAGTCTTTTTTAACTTACAGATTTCAACTTTGCTTTGATTGACTATGATCATATCATCTACATATAATAGTAATATGATGAATCTTTCAGTCTCCTCTTTTTTGTAATACACACAAGCATCACTCTAAGCTTTTCTAAATCATGTTTTTAGCATGAACTTATCAAACTTTTTGTTCCACATCCATGGTACTTGTTTTAGTCCATAAAGACTTTTCTTGAGTTTGTAGACTAATTTCTCTGATCCTTTCTTGATAAAACCATCTAGTGGTCTCATATATATATCTTCTTCAAGATTTCCATTTAGAAACGTTGTTTTTACATCCATTTATTCCAATTCAAGGTCTGAATAAGCTGCCATGCCATTATTAGCCTGATTGATGTGAGTTTTACCATTGGGGAGAAAATTTCATCAAAATATAGTCCATTTTTATGTGTGAATCCTTTTGCTACAATCCTAGTTTTATATCTCACACTTCCACCAATCTCTTGTTTTAATTTAAAAATCCACTTGTTCTCTAGGATTTTTCTGTATGGAGGAGGATTTACTAAATCAAAAGTCTCATTTTTTGTTAATGATTCCATTTCTTCTGCCATTGTTTTCGACCATTCTTTACTGCTTTTGCTGTTTATTGTTTACTGGAAATTTTCAGGTTTACCATTCTCAGAAATCATTGTGTATTCAGATGTCGGATATCTTGATGATATTGTTCTCATTCGATTTGACCTTCTAATATCTGTTTGATCAATTTCTTCAGGTTCATCAGTTTCATTTGTTGCTTGCTCTCTTTCGGGTTCAGATTGAACCTCATCATCAGGAGAATCAACCTCATTTCTGATTTCAATTTGAGGTAAGTGTATGGGGACAAGTAAGTCTATTCTGCTGTCACATATCATTCTTGCATTATCACTGCTGCATTCTTTCTCTGATACTGAACAATCCTTTAAAAACTTGGTTTCTAGGAAAGTAACATCTCTAGATCGTATGATTTTGTTTGTGGATGGTTTTCATATTTTGTAGCCAAATCTACTATCACCATAACCTAGAAAAATTCCTTCCTCAACATGATCATCCAATTTTTGTCTATTTTCTTTAGGGACATGAATTAGGACCTTTCATCCAAATACTATTAAGTGATTGTACCTTGGAACCTTTCCTGACTACTTACATTCTGGAATCTCATAATTTAGAGTTGATGTAGGGTTTCAGTTTGTCAAATAACATGATGTTTGTAACGCCTCTGCTCAGAATCCTTTTGGTGGATTAGAAGTTTTCAGCATACACCTGACCTTGTCAAGAAGTGTTCTGTTCAATCTTTCAGCGGTTCCATTGTGTTGGGAGGTTCCTGGCACTGTAGTCTCATGTCTGATTCCTCTACTTTTGAAATGTGCACACATTTCATTTAAGGTTTATTCACCTCCATTATCTGATCTGAAACATTTCAATTTCAATCTCAATTCTCTTTCTGCTGATGAATGCCATATCTTTAAATAATCAATAACCTCATCTTTGGATTTCATTGGATAAATCCAGCTTTTCCTTGTAGCATCGTAAATAAAAACACACAAAATATTTCTTACCTCCATATGACTCAGTATTAATGCTCACACATTTGAAAATACAAGCTCTTGAGGTCTCTCTTTAGTATACATATTTGTTATGAAAGAAACTTTTTGTTTCTTCCCCGTTTCACACAATTCTTGGCGTTAATCTCCACCAACCTTGATCAGATCCTTCTGTTTCAATAACTTTATTTCTTTTTTAGATAAATGCCATAGCCTTTTGTGCCACATCTCAAATTCTATCATATTTTATACTGCTTGAAGTGAACCTGAAAATATGTTGAATGATGTTTTGTATAGATTTTGTGTGGCAAAGCCCTTAGCCACAACTAAGGATCCCTTTGACAATTTCCAGAGACCATTTCCAATACCGCTGTTATAGCTATCATTATCAAGAGCATACAAAGATAGTAAGTTCATTCGAAGTTGAGGTATGTACTTTACTCCTTTAAAAATCTGTTTTGCTCCTTGATTTGTTTCAACTTGCATTTCTCCAACTCCTTCAATATTTGCAGTAGATTCAGTACCTATTTTTACTCTTCCGAACATTCATTCAATATAATTTGAGAGAATTTCTTTGTTGGGGTTGCATGACATGATGCTCCAGAATCTATTATCCATTCAGTCTATGTTTCCACTTTGATGTCTTCCTTTTCAGCAACTAATACAAGTATTTCTTCTTCATCTGGTGTAGCAGTATTGTGTCCAGTATTAGGGGTAGAATCAGTCTTTGTTCTCATTCAATAATAGCAATAATTCTTTAGATGACCAGCTTTCTTATAATGAATACATGCTCTTGTTTCTTTCCTTTCATGATTGGTTTCATGATACTTTATCTCTTATGATTTCTTATCAGTTGATTTTTCCCAAGACTTTCCTCTTTTATGATTTAAAATCTTTGACTTGATCTTCCTCTACTTTCTGTAGAATATGCAACTGTTTCATTGGTGTATTCAGAGGTTTTATGATCTCTTCTCATCAACTCTTCATTTATCAATTGTTCTTTAATGTCTTCAAGTTTGTGACCATCTTTAGGTGTTGTTCCATGTAATAAGATCACCAATGGTTGCCAGGAATGGGGCAATGAATGAATTAAACTCTTTCGTATTGTTAAACTTTTTCGAAATATTCGAATTGTTACTGCTTGATTCACCATATCTCCAATGGCCTCTACCTCTTTCATTCCATTTTCCTCGACCTCCTTGAAGGAATGAATTAAACTCTTTATTTTGATCATTTTGAGGAAGATTAAATCTTCCTCGACCACGCCCTCTTCCAAAGTTTCTTCCTCTTCCACGTGGATGTTAGGAAATAGGATCGCAATCGTGTATCATAATACACGCTCGTATCACATACGGTGTGCAGCGGAATTAAAATTTTTCATATTCCTTAAAACTTGATCGGTATATTCGTCAAGAATTTAAAACATACCTTTGTTTCTCCGATGAGCTTCGGTAGTCGTAAGTGTCGAGATATACTTCGATATAAGAAACGGTTTCCTCTTGGCACAAAGTCTCCAAAATAATATGACCTCTAACAAAAATCCACACGTGATCGGATCTTCATAACGCCGGAATAATATCTGCTAGAAGATTCAATTGAGAGATTCACAATCACTCAATATAGTTGTCTCTCGGAAGATGATGTGAACGGCTAGCTTTTGTTACCAATCAATGACTCCTTTTTATATTGAATAATAAAAAGACGGTCTATTGAAAAAGTCAACAAGACCTATCCATAAGCGAATATTTATCGTGAATATTTCTAATCAGTTTCCTATAACCAAGTATCACATACTTGATTATCTCAACTACTTTATTTTACAAATAATTTTTTTATAAACAATTTATAATGAATTAGAAATTAAGTGAAAAATATCAAACTAAATAATCATCATGATTAAATTGAAAAAACAATTTCTCCAATTAAATCATAGAAGTTATTATTTTTTATTGAATTGAACATTTCAATTTAATAAAGTAAGACAACATAAATTCCGGTATCTCTTTCGATCATCCGGTCACTTTTGTGTGTGACCCATTAGGTTTCCAACAACAGTGGCCGTGATTAGAATATCAGATAAATTAAATTCTTTAATTATCTCTAACAACTCTTATTATATTCATATTTAATTAACGATCAAGGTTGGCGTCTAGCAACACACCTTGATCCCCAAGAGTTAGAAAAATCTAGTGCATAGATTAAACCTTTCAATGATTGATTACCGTGTAATCAAACTCCTCTCGACAACTTTGATCCATTCAATTAGAAATACAGATATCGTCTATTTCAGAACATGAATTTATATTTGCTCATCAATTAGTTTATTCATAGACAATTTGAACACTTCAAATTTCTAACCACCTCGGCCAAGGATTTTGAAACTATTGATTCTTGCAAATCCCAGATCAAGTTCTCTACTATTGAGAACGTCGAGTTCTTTATTGATTAATCAATTAACTTCGAATATATAATATTATATCCCAAATTATTTGTATATGAATATTCCATTTGGAATATT